>OX595999.1:1296936-1849977 GCA_951394045.1 Nitzschia sp. DOCU1 | reverse complement strand
AGACCGTGACAAACCGCAGCATGAAAAAGACGCTGGCCTTTCCCGTCGTTCTCAGCATACTCATGCTACTCATCCATCATGCGACTCCTCCTTTGGTGGCGGAGGAGAAGAAAAGCAAGACGAAGATCATTTCATCAAAGTACATTGCTCTGATAGCTCCAGAGCCCATCAGGCCCAGATTCAGATGGATGGTTCCGTTCGAGATGTGGATGCTCCTTCAGATCAGTCGGGAAATGCTTCACCCGTCGTCATTGTGTAATAGCCATAGTGTATGAAAGCAATCCCAGATCATCCAACTAGATACATACAGAAAGAAATAATATCCATAACATTTGTTTTCCTCCTGCTTCAAGACCAGCTTTAGCCGCCAAAAGCTTCGCCAGCATCGACTCCTGTAGTCCCGAGAATGAAACTAGCACATCGTCAAAACGTCACCACCACAGGACCTTGCAAAGGAAGATCCACACGGGCCGAGGTAGCAGTTCCGATAACACGAGAAAATACGGGATATTTTGGCATCTCGTATTCTCGACTCTTTTTACCCCAGAAATTTTTCAGAAATCACCAGAAGGATGAATCCATGCTTGGCAAGGCTCAAAGATTGCTCCAGCCAAAGAAACGTCGTCGAAGCTAGCCAATACCGTCGTCAAGAGATTAGGCGAAGAATCCCTACGTTTACTTGGAGGTAATTGGGCAACGGGCATACTCTCAGATTCAGCGCCCAAGCGTCCCTTCGTCCTTGTCGACAATTCGAAGATTCCAAGTCGATGGCCGCGGTGTTACGATTGCCTCGGCTTGCTGCTGGCAAGGCATTGGATTTGTACAACGAAGTTCTAGAACGCTCACGCCGATTCTCGAAGCCATAGTACGGGCTCTCATCGGTCGCCAATCCGACGACTTTCGTAGCCGGCCGCTCTCCGGATAGTAGAAGAAACGAAACCACTGCTCTCCAAATGCAACCGCCTGCTTTGGGGCGTGGCACCAATAAACGAATCATTCTTTCGTCGACGTTCTCGCTTGTGGCGACCATTGAGCACCCGTATTTTGACTGCTTTGATGATGATTGCCTGGTGGCGCATCCTTGGTTTCATAGGCTTGGTTAAACGGCACGTGTTTTACGTATGTGGGCAAAAACTTTTGATTAACCCGAGCGAAGCGATGGCCGCTTTTGCCGGCGCCGGAGGCGGCGAAATTTTTTTGGGTGTCAGGCTGACCCTTACAGTTAGGGCTGCGACTCGCCGTGCTTTGATGTTTGGGCAAAACGAGCGGGCACACCCCTGGGCGGGCACGCGCGCAAGATACACATGTATTCCAAAATAAAACGAGTTTTCACGGCGGGAAATTCCCCTTCGAGTCATGCCTCCAACTCCACACAGGCGCCGAATTTCGAGGAGCCCTGTTATACTAAGCTCAAACACACCCCAAAGAACCAATCTGTCCATTGGCTCCTCATTATTCCATCAATTGGCATGTCTCCTGTCTCCTCGGCTACAACAATCAACAATCCGGTGGAGGACGACTGATGCCAACAAAGGTGCGGATGTGAAAATGATGGTTTTGGATGGGCGGGAGTCGTGGATGGATTTGGATGCCTCTCATTTCCTCGTCTGTTTGTTTTGCCAAGGTGATAAAAACAATTCACTTGCTTGTAATGGATCCTATTTCCAACAATGGCTAGTGTGGTTCTTAAGGATCTGCTTGAGGGTGAGGACCTGATTGGAAAGAAGATCTGAATACCAAAGTGGTGCTAAAGGATGGTAGCAAGGGAACTGCAGCAACACTAGCCGGCTGGGAATTATTTGAAAGCCAGATTCTCGCTGGTGGATTTATCGATTTTGAGAAAGCTTGTACGCCAAAGTAGTAGAAATTAAGAACTAATTTTGGTATTGCGACACTAGCATTGCCCTTTCAAGATCTTTCAAGCCACTATACTCCTAGCATTCTACTTCTTCGCAAGTTTGTACATTCCATCCGGTTCGCATTCGAGCTTGTCCTGCTTGCAGAGGTGTTGCAGCAGTCGACTGAGTTGCTGCGGAGTCTTGTTGTACTTGATATCAGAACCTGTGACAAACATCTTGAGGGTATTGTGGATGCGTTCCAGTGGCAATTGACCATGTGTGTTCAACATTCCACAAATATAACTTTCCTATATGGCAAGGTCCTCTTCTTCTTGCGCTGCGACCGATACAGCCTGTGAATGGTGCCCGTCTTCGTCCATAGGCACAGAATGATCGCCATCTCCCCCTGCCAATAGATACTCGCGGGTCGCAACGACATACGTAGATGGGGGATGCAACATCCGATACCCCATCCATTTCTGGATTACGTGCTCGGGTATGCCCGTCTCATTCGACAGCTCTTCAGCAGTCCATTCGTCTTTGTCCTCAAAGTGCGAGATCAAAGTTGCTAACAATGGCGCCACAGTAAAATCGCGAGTCTCGACGGTAGTCGTCCCATCCTTGGATTCCTCAAGGACATCTAGTTCAAGTTGAACCGTTCCGAGTTGGTTGAGCCACACCAGTTGACAAGGATTTTTAAGTCGAGCATATTCTGCGCCAAATCGATCCAAGCCAGCTTGAAGGCGTGGGTGGTGCTTGACACTGCTCGTTTTGCAGGGCAGGCCAGAAAATATGCGAGACAATAGCGGCATCAACAATTGTAGGATCTTGAGCATCGGCTTCGTCTGGTTGCAACTGTTGTCGATGGCGCTCTTTGGCTTGCAGACTAGTGTGGATATTGGTGACGACACGTTTACTATCGTCCGTATCCTTGAGCATGCTTTCGCAATTGCGCATGGTAAGTTCACCAAAGCGCAACTTGAGCAGCTCGAGCGTGTGGACTTCCTTGTCGGTATTGAAATCCAAATTCGCCAGCAGCTTGTCCGCCAACATGAGTCGGTACTCATTGACAAAGAGTTCTTTGCTGCCATAGATACTAACCAGCATGGAAAGAATATCGCCGCCGTTTCCGCTGCTACCTCCACCCAAACCGATGTTGGCAAAGAATCCGCTCTTTTGTTTGCTGATGGGAGGAGGAGGCTGCCATTCGAAAGTGGGTTCTTCCTCTTCGTCGTCAGAATCTGCAGCATTGTGTTCGAGTGGCTTTGCGCCTTGCCGTCGCAATTCTTTGTAGAGCTCTCAGCCTACTTCGGCATCCGTCAAACTTGTAAAGATGCATCGAACGGTATTGTGACGGCGACGTAAATAGCTGCGCACCACTTGCAAGAGTCGATCTGACGGATCGATTTCTCGCAACACCCGGATCGTGTTGATATAAACATCAATAATTTGATGAGTTCCCGCACCAGGATGATTCAATCGTCGAATCAAACTTTCTTTCAGTGCTTCTCCCAACGAGGAATGCATCTTTGTCTGTTCTAGAACTTGCTTGAGTTCAATGACAGCGGGATGAGAATCCGGATAGTCCGCGAACCATACAATAGCACTCGGCGCAAGTAAGTTGTATCTTGAGTGTCCATTCATCTTCCTCAAATCGTTCAGCGCCTACACAATCTTGTAGCCAGGGAAGAACCACCGTCTCCTGATACTTTTTCACTTGCTGGAACAGACCCTCGGATTCAAAGTCCTTGGAAATAGTAGCCCGGACCCAGTTCAGAATAGTATCGTGCAAGGCGGCGCCTAGAGGTTGCTGCAAGAATCCCTGAGGACGGATCCACCCCAAAAGTCTCAAATTACGAAAAAAACTCAATTCTTTCTCGTCCTTGGACTCGTCCCCCGGCGCATCCTGTCGGGCCACCAAAGATGTGGGCGTGGTGCGAGCCTTGTTGAAAGCACATCGTGTCGACGTAGGTAATAATGGTTGGATCGGTTGTTGTGGTTGTTATTATTGTTATTGTTGCGCTGTTGTGATCGAGTTAGTCTTCTTGCGGCTACGTGGGAATCCTACGTCTCTTTTTCTACCAGCAATTTCAAACCGAAGGGCATAATTTAGTTTTTTGCCCAAACGTCCCACGCGGCGAGTCGCAGCCCTAACAGTGCGCGAGAACGAGAACGAGAAGCGCATTTTTGTTTCTCGTTCTCGCGCGCACCGTCCTTACAAGGCCTTCTCCGAGAACGAGAAGCAAAAAACTTCTAGCGGAGACTAAATAAGCTCCATGTTCAGCGAGAAGTGCAATTCACCACCATTCCACACAACCTACCACTACTGTTGCTAGCAACAACAACAAACAAAGGCTATGATAATTGGCAAAGATGATAACAGTGCTCTCATTGAGCTTGTTATCCTTAATATACTTCAGTCGCTCAATGATGGGTTAGGGTTAGGGTAATTGGTAATGGGTAAAAGGGAAAAGGAAGAAGGAAGAAGGGAAAAGGAAAAAGGAATAAGGAAAGTAGGAATAGGAATAGGGATAGTGGGGAAAATAGGATTAGGAATAGGAATAGGACTAGGAAACAGCAGAGTTGGAAACATAGAATTTGAAGTAAAACGAGAAGAATGGGAGAAGATGAGGTTTCACTACATTATCATACTTTGTCATCAGTCTTCTTTATGCATTAGTCTCCCATTGATATCATGTTCGTTCATACAACCTTCCTCAGCTCATCATATTTGTTCATAGTTACATATGCGCAACCTCTTCATGAATCTACCTCTGATCATGCTTGTTGCTCATATGAGCCACCCCAGCTTGTCATGCTCACTCATACAGCCTCCTTGTCTTGTTACTTCATAGATAGATATGTGGATAAGTAGTTAGGTAGTTAGGTAGTTACCCTGGTAGTTCTTCTGCTTCATAGAAACGAGCCCCACAAAGTTACAGCTTTTCTTGAGATACTGAATTCAGGATTCTCATAGCTTGCAAGTAGTAAGGACCCCACTATAGCTGACTGTTCTACATCATCTGAATGCTATAAAATACATAAAAAGGTAGTTAAATTGTTTATGGTTCAGAAATTGAAATGCACACCAACAAGATACTGCATGATGTTCCCTTGCTTCCATTAGTAATTGGACCTTTCGACTACCACTAACTCCAAACAAAGCGTAGTGCACATGATTCACACCACTCACCATGTGGGGCTTGTTATACTGATTGTGGGAGTGAAACAACTACTGAAAATGGACCAGTATTGGTGGAAATATGAACAATTTCCATTGTGGCTGGTGGGTGTCAAGTAGTAAGGTAATTAGAAAGCTTTGTGGATTCATTTCACCTCAAAGGCCGTCTTTGTGTTGTCATACAGGTTGTAGTGGTGAAACAACTACTGAAAATGGACCAGTGTTGGTGGAGATATGAACAATTTCATTTGTAGCTGGTGGCTGTCCAGTAGTAAGGTAATTAGAAAGCTTTGTGGATTCATTTCACCTCAAAGGCCGTCTTTGTGTTGTCATACAGGTTGTAGTGGTGAATCAACTACTGAAAATGGACCAGTATTGGTGGAGATATGAACAATTTCATTTGTAGCTGATTGTGGGAGTGAAACAACTACTGAAAATGGACCAGTATTGGTGGAAATATGAACAATTTCCATTGTGGCTGGTGGGTGTCAAGTAGTAAGGTAATTAGAAAGCTTTGTGGATTCATTTCACCTCAAAGGCCGTCTTTGTGTTGTCATACAGGTTGTAGTGGTGAAACAACTACTGAAAATGGACCAGTGTTGGTGGAGATATGAACAATTTCATTTGTAGCTGGTGGCTGTCCAGTAGTAAGGTAATTAGAAAGCTTTGTGGATTCATTTCACCTCAAAGGCCGTCTTTGTGTTGTCATACAGGTTGTAGTGGTGAATCAACTACTGAAAATGGACCAGTATTGGTGGAGATATGAACAATTTCATTTGTAGCTGGTGGCTGTCCAGTAGTAAGGTACACTGTGGTCGTGTGCAGTGCAGAGAAAAAACTAGTTCAGTACAATCATACATATTCCCAGTCATGCATAAAGGGGCTGATTACGTTTTTCAAAAATAAAAACTAATTTAGTCCATGGTCGCATTACTTATATATTTGATAAGCCCATCTTTGAACACTGTCCTCAGTGGCTGAGTGGCACAAGCTGAGGTCTCGGGATCGATACCCGAAAAAAGCAAATCCTTCTTGTGCCTACTTATCCTCATAGGTACAGTACCACCCTGTTGATAGTTAGGTAGGTAGTCACCATCTCCTTGGTAGTCAGGATAGGTAGGTTAATACTAACCTAGTTAACTGTGATGACGTCGTTGCCCTCTTCGCACCTCCACTGACGTATACGCATGTCATCCCTCATTAGTTCACCGGCATGGAGCCCTCCTGCCTCGTAGCCCTCATAATACTGGATAGTTGATTGTCTCTCACGCGTAGTTCACTCTGAATTCAGAAAGCGATTCGCGTACAATCAGTACTATCTTCTACGAGACCGGCAAGTGGAATTTGTTTCATCTGTCGGCTTTTACCTTCCTCTCTCTTTGCTATAGGTTACGAGTTTTCCCATCCTATCACCATGAGTCTTTCGGCGACTGCTGCTGCCAGTCGTGCTCCTGTGATTCCGTTGATAACGGAGCTGAAATTGAACGAATTGCGTCAAGCGTCAATCGTTGCGACAGTCAACATCGGAACGAATAATGCCCCGGTGCATGAAAAACGCAAGGTGCAGGTTCCCTTAGCGGATGAACTCAATATCGAATTGATTCTCCGTACAATCGAAGAATTTCATGATGTCGCAGGCGCAGGGCGACTCAACTTATCGACTGGTCCCAAGAAGTTCGACAAGTTCCGTGAATGTCTCAGGGGCACCATCCGAGATCAATGGGATATTGCTCGAGCTACTCAAGACACTGAGACTAACGAAACTTTCAAGCTCGCTATTGCTGAGTTTATCAAGAAGTTCTTGCGGGAATCCGACATCCCCAAGCAAAAACTCTATATGGATACTTCTCCCAAACCTTACCGGCTCTCTGTCCCAGAATTGGCTGCACGATACCGGTTCCTGAATCGATTGATGAAGTGGTTCCCAGGTGCAGACAACACAGAACCGTATTCAGAACTCGAACTCAAGTACTTGTTGCACATGGCGATGCTCCAAGAATGGAAAGACAACTTTGGACGGAGTAATCTGTCAGTGGTGACTTCTTCTTACGAGGATATTACCAACTACTTTGCTGAACAAGAGCAAATCCATAACAGGATTCGTGAACGAAACATGGCTCGTGGTGGAGGACGAGGTGGACGTGGTCGCACTCCACATGGTTATCAAGGACGCGGCTACACTGGTGGTCGTGGTTATAATGGGGGTAATTACTATCGTCAAGGACGCGGTGGATATTACGGTGACCAAGGTCATCAGGGTCGTGGTTATTACGCTCCGGTCCCTCCAACGGCACCAAGACAACAAGGAAATTACACTCCTCAAGCTCAATATCGGCGCTTGAACACTCCGCCATCAAGGGTTAGTACGGGGTCAAGCGCGTCTCCAGGGCGTTTTCAAGCTTACCAAGGACGTGGATTTGCAGGGCGTGGTAGATTCCAGCCCGTTCGCGTTCAACAAGCGACGCATTATGTTGACGATTCATCAGCTTACCTAGCTGATCCAGGTCACGATGTGCATTATTCGCATCATGAACCGGCAGCGGAGTCGAATACCCAAGACAACTATCTCGTTAACGAAGACGAGGGTGCTGAAGAAGATTACCAAGAAGAAGTGGATCACGAAGCATACTTTCAAGGCCACGGTGAAGAGGATTATTATGATGATGGTCAATGGTGACTGTCAGAACAAGAGGATTCTTTCATGGGAGAAAAGGATCCTGGGGGTCAAGAAGCGCTCGATTATGTTCCATCTACCAATATATCATTTCAAGAAAATAAAAAAAATTATGTGTTCAAAGTCCTTTTGGATTCCGGCTCAACTACATCATGGGTTCGAAAGATGTCGATGAAAGGCAAAGGGGTATCGCCTTTCAAGATTGCACCCACAACGGGCACTCTCCTCTGCGAGGAAGAGTTTGCCAGTTATGGCACTGCCTGCCTTGACAGACCTTCAGCCAAGCCCTCCAAGCGCATTGAAGCATGCGATTATCAAAACAACCTTTGCGATGAAAAAAATCCCGGGTTGGGGTACAATTACTGCTTCTTGCACATGAACGAGGATGCAACAGGTGCTCATTATCATCAGAAGTGCTTCACAAAGGAGTCCGACGCCAACGCTTTGGATCTCCAAAGCAACTACACATTTATAGGCTGCGGCTGCTGCGGGGATATTCCAAGTGTGAAGAATGACGACAAGCTCCTCAATGTCAAGTCTTCCAAGGCCCTCAAGTGTCCCGCTGGTGATGGTATTAATGTTCGAAGCCGTGTCTTGTCTTCGGACCAGGAGAAGGGATCGAGCAAGCAAGGTCGCCGCCTCTGGTTGTAGTGCCAAGGCCAACCAATTATTACATGTATGAACAACAAGAACTTCACGAAACAACATGCATATCCATCCGTCCCTGCGCCGAGACAAAACGAACCCCACCAAACATAAGACAAGACAGACAAGAGACCAAGATAAGCGCCCACACAAGTGTTAGTAAAGGAATACTAGTGACATGATTACGGGCAGCCATATCTTTTCTTGACCAAGTCGTAGTCTTGTTAGGGAGTGGAGTAAGGGACGAACATGAATCCCAGCCACAATGCTAGACGTAGATTGAAGTAGTAGCTGTGTTGCTACCAGTAGCTAGCTGGCATGGCCTTTCGTGCAAGCTGTGATTGAGCCCAGGACAACCCAAAAGAGTGTCAACAGGCTTACAGATCGACGGCATCGTAGGAGAGTAGAAACAAACAGTACACACTCAGTACGACAGATAGTTGTCGTGGTCGTTTGTGGCTTGTTCCACCATTTTTGCACTGCAATGACATCAACATCACACCACGGTCCTGCTCGCTTATTGACGTTTCCAGAATAGCCTCGGGCCCGCAGGTGTCTCAAGCACAAAAGGGTGTTCGAAAAAGAAGCAAGAAGCTACCATCGTCCGATGAAATGAAAATGCCCTAGAGACCCTAGAACCCCTCAGCACAGTATCAGCGACTGGAATATCCATCGTCATGGTAAGCTTGAGGCAATTTTGCACATCCGAGATCGTGACACGGACTTTCAAATTGGTTGATGCCTCTGGATCCTAGCTGGAGTGAATTGTCTCATGCCTGCCGTACTGGCTCCGCTGACGTTGCAAGAAAAGTCGACACTTCACATGCTCAAGCCATTCAAAACTTTGCCCGCCAAGACCATGCAACTGAACAGATTTTCGAGTGCCCATTGTCGGGTGTAGCCACAGCGGCTGTGGTCTTGACATGTCGCGCCATTCAAACCAACGACAAAATGAATCGATTTACCAAGGGAAGAACTCTGCATTTCGATCAACGTGGCAACCCGCACAAATCCAAAAGCACACCATCGGACTGCTTGATGATGACCACAACAAATGTCCCCCCAAAACATAAGCTCTTCCGCGCAGAGGCGAGGCCCCATTTCCAAAAATCGGGCGCCGCGCGCGATAACTCGTGTTATCCGAGTGTAATAGTAAACGGTCATTTTGGTCGCAATTCGGTGCCGAAACTCTGTCTGTCCGTCTATGGGAGAGACACAGTCATTTATCCCATCGTACGATATCCTTTTCTGCAACTCCTCTTTCTCGGTTCGGCGTAGCATCGGTTGTTGCTGTACTCGATGTTGTTGTTGTTGCCACACCATCCATACAGCTCGGTTAGTTACTACTAGATATCGGCATACCATGTCTAGTGAAGGTTATGGCTCTGCTTTTTTGTCCCTCGCCTTGTTTGGCGTGAGCCTGACGTTTGGAATGAAAATGATGGGCGAGAGCAACAGCGCGGGCAGCATCGCCGCTTCGACGACGACCAAAGAAGCACCAGCAGAACCGAACGAACAAGTCCACGCCTTGATTCGAGAGCGATTTACAAGTTGCGTACATCACATCAAACCCCAACTTCCGAAATTGCCCCACGGGTCCCAGCTGGAGTTCTACGGCCTCTACAAGCAAGCCACTTTGGGAAATGTCGGCGAATTCTTGACCCACCCCCCGTCTTCTTTCGATGTCGTAGCGTCGGCTAAGTATCAAGCGTGGAAGCGACTAGAAGGAACTGCGAAAAGTGTAGCCATGCAAGAGTATATTGACAAGGCGGTTCACTTGGAGTTTACAAAGAGCATGTTGGATTATAACGACGACGACAATGCAGATTTTGACGACGACGGCGCGGTCATTGACTTGGGGGGCATGGGCAACAAGCCGAGTACACTAGCAGCATCAAGTGGTGATGCTGCTGCAAACGAAGAACAAAGAGTTGCAGATGCTGCACATCCACTACATGCGGCTGCTCGAGACAATCAAGTCGCGACATTGGAAAAATTATTGACGAGTGGATCCTGTCATCCCGACGATTTGGACGAGTCGGGTCAAACTGCCTTGCATTTAGCCGCAGACGCGGGTCATCCTGAATGTGTCAAGCTACTGGTCAAGTATGGAGCCAATGTCCAGGCGGCCGATAATGACGGGATTACCGTTTTGCAAGCTGCAGTGATTTCCGGAGATGTGGAAACTTGCCGACTACTTTGTGTTCTGGGGGCAAATCCTGATCAACCAGATGATGACGGCGATACTCCACGGGCATGTGCCAAGGATGATCCGATCTTGAGAGATTTGTTATTTCGAGCGAGCATGGGACAACTGCAAATTGATACGGACTTGCAAACGGAACTTCAAGAGTTGGGAAAAGAGTCGGCCGCCGAGGAACGAATGAGCATCGCCGCTGCCAAGACCGAAGCGTTAGAGGCTTTGAATGATATTCCGATCGATTTGGATGATGGAGATGGAGACATGTAGAGTAGTTTCTGCCAACAGTGGATTATTCTCCATGCCGCCTTGGTAGACGGTACGTGCACCACTCGACCATAGACAAAACCGTCAAGGAGTCAACCACTTGTGAAACGTAATATAGTTGGATGAAAGATTAAGTGTAGTAGGTAGAACTACTATAGTCGTGCTTGCCTAGCTAGTGGATTGGCCTGTATTAAAAAGGCATTGATCTGCAGTTGGAACCATCTATCGGCTACAGGTTTGTTCGATGCACACGGCGTTGAATCCTACAGCAAAAAATAGCTAGGGTTATAACATTCTGAGTACCAGTCTAGTTAGCGAAAGCCTATTGAAAAGAAGAAGGCTCTGCGACTTATCCACCAATTATGGTGGCGTTGGGTCGTACTACCGACCATGGCATACTTGACTTGTTGCGCTTATAAATTGGAAGGAATAAAGACACTGAATCCCGAATAGGCCGTTGTCATGATGCAACTAGCGATTTGTGGGTGCCAGTGGAGTTCTTTGAAGTCTTGCGATCCCGAATGGCAAAAGAGCAATTGGGGCGGAATGTCGGCAACGAGTTGTTTCTGTTGCGTAGGAGTATTGGTATCTTCTTCCACCGACAAATCATAGATATATGCTCCCACACTATCGCTTGCAGCCAACATGCTCTCATCCGTCGGATGCCATTCAACACTCGTAATGGGGGTTTGGTGGCATGAAAATCTTGCCAGGGGCGGGGCCTTTGAAAATTGTCGCAAATCCCAAACGCTCAACGTGCCATCATCGCTGCCCGTCGCCAAGAGGTTACTGACATGACGATTCCAACTAGCCACGTTAACATCTGTTGATTCGTGCGCCAAATGGCGTAGCATGCAACGATTGGGTGCTCTAGTGTCGTATATAGACACGTGGCCTCCACTTTCTGCCGTGCAAAATACCGTCGATTCGCTGGGACTCCATTGAATTTCTTCGACGGATACATCCTTTGCAGTACTCTTGTAGGATGGAGTGACTTGATAGCCACTACCACCTTCACGAGGGGTCCACAAATGAATGGCACCGTGATTGTCCCCCGTTGCCAAATGTCCCGGGTTGACGAGCGACCAATCCAAGGCATATCCTTCAATACCATGACCGGCGTAGGTAAAGGTGGGATTCTTCGTAGCGCTCACATTCGACAGTGAAGCTTTGCCCTCACTAGCTTGAAATCGCGCTCGTAGGTGCGCAATGTCAAAAATGTGGACCTTGCCCACGTCGCTCCAGGTTGCCACCACATCGGAAGACTGTGGCATGGCTCGGATCCGATTGACTCCACCATAATGTGGCAGAGAATAGTGTTCCATGACGGGGTCTAGATCTACATCTTCATCGGAAGACGACGAACTGTCGTCGTTGTCGTCATTGAGCTCATCGCCCAGGTCGTCATCGTCGTCATCGTTATATTGAGGCAATTTGGACAAGTCACTCAATTTCAAGACGGTAACTTGATTGTTTTGCGCCGAGTCGGCCTGAGTACCGATTACAGCTTGGAGTGAATGAGGAAATCGTTGTCGCGCATCTCCCAGCGAGTCTCTCAAAAAGTCGAAACTCAAGCACGGCCACTCGGGCGACAAGGTGTGATAAAGTTTGTAAGCCGACGGATCCATTTCCAAATCTTCTGGTGGCGTGCCACCCATGAGAGGGTGCCAGGACTGAATCACTTCGACGTCCTCATTAAAGTCCCCATCCTCAGGCATGTCCTTGTCACCGTGATCTGCAGCGTCAATGTCGACGTCGACATCTTCTTCGTCGTCGACCACTTCGTCGACGAAAGGATCTTGGAAGCGAAGCGTTTCCAGCGTTTCTTCTTCGCTTTGCCGCTGCGAAGGAGCGACGCGCTTGGAGTCGTCAGCCTGGTGCGGCTGCTGCTGCTTGTTGGAGCGTTGGCGCTTGCTCTTTTTCCCCATCTTGGAATGCTATGAAAGGTTTGGACTTGTATTGTTTCGATTGTTGTACCCTGATGTGAGGTTGTTGTCTGCCGACGACACATTGCCGAAAGAATGAATGGTGGCGGGAGGTTTGGGTGTGTGGATGTGTGCGGATGTACCTTTCATTCGGTGTACAATAGGTATGCTCGTCATGTCTTCGTCAGATTTATCGACAGCGCAGCGAAGGTTTGTGGAAACATACCTTCGCGCGCCACCAACACAGATTCGTTCGCGCGAGCGACGGGCGAGCCATGACGACCAAAAGCTACACAGGACTAGCACCACTACTTTTTTCTCGCCATGATGTCAAATGTAAAGTTATTACCGTTTAGTCACATCTATTCACCAAAGCTGTTTGCTAGTTTGAAAACATAGAACAACGGAATCGAAGATCCACATACAAATCATCGGCAACAACAGTAGCAGCGTCTGCCTCGTCGTCGTCGTCTCTCCTCCATCTACCTTATTTCTTGACAGTTAGCCCCGCTCGAGTCACAACACAGCGTACAGCAGGTGCACGTTACGGTGGGATTGCTGCCACCGCAGTTGGCTGCTACAAACTCATAAGATCCGGTGCAAAATCGGTCATTCAAATTGCCTGTAATAGACGTTCCTTGCATGTAGACTTGGACCAAATTGGGCAAGGCTCCAATTTCAGCAGGGACCTGGCCGCCAATTCCATTGTCGCTCACATCCAGTCGTCGCAATTCGACGATCAAACCCAATTGGCTCGGAAGAACGCCGGTCAAGTCATTCGAGCCGACGAATAGATCTTCCAAACCAGTCATGGTACCAAATTGGGTAGGGATATCCCCTATCAAGTTGTTTTCATTGGCTTTGAATTCTTCCAACGCGATCATATTGGAAATCGTCGTCGGGATATTGCCGCCAATAGAATTTCCCGAAATGCGGAACTTTTGCAATCCCGCCATGTTGGTGATTTGGACTGGAATGGGTCCGTTCAGCGAGTTTGATTCCAAGGATAGTTCTTCAAGACTCGTCATCAGAGCAAGTTCCGTCGGCACTCTGCCTGTCAAGCCACAATCATCACAAATGAAAGATTCCAAAGCTACGCAATTGCCAATTTCAGTTGGAATGCTGCCTCCCAGACCAGCATTGCTGGTGCCCAGGAATTCTTGTAAAGTTGTAGCCGAGCCAATTTGGGTGGAAATGCCCCCCGTTAAGACGTTATTCGAAACGTAAATTCGTTGAATTGACGGCTGAGTAAACCAGCCTGCTGGAAGGGGGCCGGAGAGATTGTTGACAGCTGACAAGGGAGAAAATAAGAAGAACGGCAAAAACAAAACGAAACGACATAATAATACATCGCGAAATCCATACGTACAAAGATCGATTCGCTCCAGCAGTTGCGAACCACCTAGCCCACTCGGGATTGGTCCATTTAGCCTGTTTTCGTCTACAAATCGAAAGTTGAGATCCCAAAATCAATCGCAGAGCGGCAATAGTGCCGACGACGACGACCCTCGGTCCACGTACTCGCGTAAAATCGGGCCAAGGAAGTCATGGCACTGATCTGAGATGGAATGCCGCCAGTAAATCCATTTCTCGAAAAATCCAACGACTGGCAAAGTCCCAAGAGTCCGATTTCGGTCGGAATAGTACCGGCTAGTCCGTTATTCCCAAGCCACAACGCCGTCATTTGTGTCATTTGGAAAATTGACGTCGGCACGGCACCAGTCAACGCATTTGCCTCTGTAGATCGCAGTGGATTGAAAGGAAGAATCCGTTAGCGTATACAGCAGTCAGCACACTTCATTTGTCGTGTCCAGCAGCGGATCGTACCCAGCGTTAGTTCTTGCATGTTGGGAATGAATCCAAGTTCGGCCGGAATGGAGCCCGCCAAATCATTACTTCCCAAATCAACGGCAATCACCAATCCCTCTGTATTACAAGTTACATCCGACCAACTGCATGTTTCGATATCGCTCACAAAATTCTTGCGGCTTTCCCACCCGTTGCCACCCAAGCCAAAAAACAACAAAGCCAAAATATACCGCTGAGCTACAATGTCAAAGACTTCTGTGGAAAAGTCCAGCTGGAGCCCGTCCGCAGTCGCCAACCACCACGCGGCCTCGTATTGGGGAGACGTGGTATCCGAAAACTTGGATGAATCCGAGATTTGCGCCAAGAGTCCTATCAATTGATCAAACCGCGCTTGTCCAATAGCGGGTGGCAAGGTAGGCATGGCCACGGGGGCCGGAGTCGGTTCGACACAGTCTGTTCCATCCGACGCGCAACAAAGTGTGCAACACGTACACTCGACTTCTGCGCTGGAACCCTTGCAGTCGGCTTCCAAGTTAACGAATGGAATGGAAGTACCTTCGACACAGAAAATGGGATCCAAACTACCCGAAAACAAGTTATTCTGCAAGTACATGTCATCCAAACGAGATGATTGGCCAAAGCCTCCAGGAATTTGGCCCGTCAATTGATTGTCTCGCAAATCAATAGCAAACAACGACGTCAAAGCGGCGAGCGAAGCAGGCACCGGTCCACTCAATTTATTCTTGGCTGCATCATTGTTTCAGCATAGAGATCGAACAAGAGGAAATATGAGTACACGGAGCGCTTTCACGGATCTTCCAACTTCAAACATTGCTACTTACACAAATCCAAATCTTGCAAGGGCATCAGTCCAAATTCGGTTGGAATGGTTCCGGCAAATTGATTATTGGCCATTCGCAATTCTTCCATGCTTTTGAGTCCTCCAAACTCGGTTGGCAACTTGCCGCTGAATTGATTATTGTCCAAATCCATATCGGTCACAAGCGATAATCGTCCCAACTGAGTTGGTAGATTTCCACTCAAGAGATTATTGTACAATCGCATATCATTGACATTTAATAGCTGACCGAATTGCGACGGCAGAGTCCCCTCAAAAACATTTTCATTAAGGCGTATTTCTTGCAAGGCGATCATGGAACCCATTTGAGTTGGTAAGTTATTTTTGAGCAAGTTGGCTTCCATATTCAAATACTTGAGGCGAAACAAATTGCCAAATTGTGTCGGAAGGCCTCCCGTCAACGCGTTGCGTCCCAAATTCAACTCTTCGAGTCTCGTAAGTGCTCCTAGTTCGGTAGGAATGGAACCTGAAATTTTGTTTGGCCTCAAATCTAGCTTGACGAGACTTAGCAACAAACCAAGTGTCGTCGAGAGGGTGCCGGCCATTTCGTTATTGCCTGGGAATATATATTTTTCGAAAAACGATTGAGATCGCGTCGTCGTTCCAGATAGAGACATACACCATGTGTAGTTATCATACTCACTCATGTCGATTTCTTTCAAGGCAGTCAAATAACCGATTTCTCGAGGGAAGACGCCACGCATGGCGACGCCAGCTGGTAGCAAAAGAAGAAAATCACGCTCTTAGGGTGAGATTTGCTGAAACGAACGCCTAGGCGACAGCAATATAAATGGCAATAGCCAAAGCCGCAGCTACCATTGGACTTACACATGATGATACGTTGGATTTTTCCACTCTCATCGCAAAACATTCCCGTATCGCCCACATGCCAGTTGCAGACCGTGTCGCCACTCAGGAATCCAAAGAGCGTGTTGGTTTGCAAGTTTCTTCCATCGTCGAGTCGTCGACGCGCCTCCCAATATTCACCTTGAGTAGCAAAATAGACGGACGCCGCAATATATCGCTGATGAATATCCTGATCGGAACTCTGCAACCCTAAAGCCATGGGATCAGTCGAAATCAACCACTCCAAAGCCTTGGAAGCGTACGAGTCCTGCAGCATGACTTGATCAGCCCCACTCACTTCGGAGGCCTTTGCCGTCAAATAGGTTACTCGAGTCATGGGCGTGGAAGCCACTGGAGCTTGGGGGCTGGACGTCGGACTGGGGGCTGTGGGGCTGCCCGGGGCCGTCGGCGACGGATTCGTAGAGGCACTGCTAGGGTTATTGTTCGTAGGCAACGTAAGGCCTAGCGTCACCCCCAGGATAATGGCAGCCATGATGACCAGGCCTATAAAGAAGGGAACGCTGCAAGCTGGATTGGATGACGGATCCGTTGAAGCAGCAGCGGAGGTGCCGCCGCCACGTTCGACGCCATCACCCGTGGGAGCCCCTTCGGCCGGTTCGTCTTGAAATTCGTTCTGAAACTGCATCTGCACCGGATTCTCTGACGGATCCGACATGGTGAAATTGCAATAACGAGACGATCCCTGTTGTTAGTGGGGATAACCTTCGTCAAAGGAGAAACAAAAACGAAAATGGAAGGTGGTGTCAAAAATGAACGAGAATTGAAGTGACCTGCCGTCGTTGTCGTCGTTCGATCGCGCAGATCTTTTTTGGGAAAGATACAAACGTGCGCGCGGTCGAAGTCCTTCGTGAATTCGCACGTCGCCAAGCAGCAATTTCGTGTCGCTCAGCTGTCACAACTACTTGTGATACTTAGGAGTCGTGGGAATGAGGGTCATTCTGAACGAACTACCGGTAAAGGTGGTTCGAAGAAGAACAGCTTCGATTCATTCCTTCATCAAAAGCTACCTGGCGGTGGAAACTAGTGCGACATTATGTAGTTCTGTTATTTTCTCTTCAATCATCATTGTCGGCCTTTGTTATCGGACAGGTCTATCACTATGTAGCTGGTATCCATTGTCGAGCACTGACGACGGAAAGAACAATATCATCAGCAGTAACACCATTGGAGGATCATGATCAACATCCTCCCCGTGGTGATCATCGTCGTCGACGACGAGTCATGATCAAACGTTGCCCTATTCGGAATGACATTGGTAGTGCTCACATCATGTCCCTTTATGTTCCATATGAACTGTATCTGATGTATATCATCTGAAGCAACAGCAGCAGCCGCAGCAGCTACTACTTGCTACTACTACTAGAGCCCTAATCTTTATTTACAGGGTAACAACGATAGGCTACACCAGCAGCTGTATACACGTTGCAAAGAGCTGAGGTCCTTATGATGCCATTGCTATCGTACTCATAGTGCTTCAATCGCAGAAGAAACGGAAAACCGGCCGGTAGCCACCAGGAAGGAATCGTTGTTTGTACACCAGGAGCAGATGCTGATACGTGGCCGGCGAGGATGATCCTTTGTTAACCACGCACACAAGAGAAGAATGAATAATGCGACTGAAGTAAATCACGATATTTGCTTCATCGTCGGAACAAAAAACGGAGACGAAAATGGAAAAGGATCATGGGGGGCACCAGCAGCACATCCTCATTCTTCTTAGCTGTCTAAGAAGAGCTCGTCATCACCATCGTCGAGAAGTTCAAGAACAGAATCCACCAGGATTACGAGAAGCTCTTGTTGGGTGCGTTGGGATGTATTAGATGCTGTGCATGACGTTATGTTTGACGAACCCTCACTCAAGGACAGAGAACAACAGCAAAAGTAGTCGTCGCGGCCACGAAATTGCACCAACAAGTCGTCGCTTGGCGAGGATCCAGCATTATCATGCCGTCGCTCTTGCAGAGTCTCCATTGAAAGATTCCGCCGAAGGATTTGTCGATCCTGGCTAAGGTGTACAACTTCTTTCTTGACAAAGGCAACCATTGTTTTGTTGTTTGTGTGGTTTCAAAGAAAGGTCTGGGGACATTGTGAGCTTGAGATTCTCCCTTCGCTGACTATTGCCGATCGGCGATTTTGTTCCTTACGTGGCGCGTTAGAGGCATATCAGAACCTAATTACGTCGCTTCTTTGCCTTTCGTCATTCGAAAATATTATGCCTAACCGCTCTTCTTTCGCAACAACGCTTATTCGATGTTCAACGGGGGAGAACCGGAGAAGCAATTTCGAAGAAATCCTCTAATCGTATGGAATTAAAGTTGTTGCACTACGTGGAGCTCCCGCGTCGTCGCTTGGAAACAACGAATAAAGGCGTTCAACATGAGAAGTGAAAAGCACGAAAGCTATCAATCGTTGATTGGTTGCGCGGCACTGGCATTCCTTAGCCCAAGTGTGCTGAATCACTGCATTACATGGTTTGAAAGCTCATAGCGCCTTGCATTACCGTCGTCGTTGTCCATGGTTTTGCAGTAATCCTTGTTCTAACTTCTCCCAATGTCCATGTTTCTGACAATAGCAATTGAACCGCCAAGCAACTGAATAAATACATTTGATTATCCGCGAGCTCGTATCATAGTTGTGGATGTGTTAGGTTGTCCCAATGTCCCTGTTTCTGACAGCATTTGGAATTGCATCGCCAATGTCCGACTTTCTGTACTACGTTGGAGTCTCCGCGAGCTAATCCCTAGTAGCTAGCAGCTACCGGTAGATAATAGCGTCCTCTCTCGAGGCATCTTTAAAAACCCGCCTGGCTATCATCAACGCGTGATAGACAGAAGGGGACGACTGAGATAACAATCAACTACTAGATCAGGCATTTGCTGGCTCGCTAGTTGTGGCTAGATGTGGTCATCATGGTCTCCTGCTGCTGGCAAGCTAGTAGTAGCAAGAAGCTTGGCCCACATTCTACGTCATCTGCAGTTCAGCGACAGGATCGATAGAATGCTCCCTTCCGGCTTCAAAGCACTGTTAGGCAATCGGTATCATATTAACAGCACCTCCTAGTGGTACTACCCGGTCGTAGACTTCTAGTTAGCAGCAGTTAAGAAGAAGATTGAAAAGACCGTTTTCATGGTAACGCTATAGTTGTTATTTACAATAGTATACTGATAGCCAATAGCAGCTGCGTCTGTTGCAGGACACTGGATCGTCATGATGCCATTGCTACCGTATTCATAGTGCGCCATGCTTAGAAGAAACGGAAACCGATAGTCAGGAAGAAGGAAAAGTTGTTTGTACAGATACGAGAAGATCCTTGTTCACAACACCACCGTGGTATCTCGGCTGGTATAAAACAGGTTTGCAGCCGAAGAGAAGATTGAAAACTTCACTGAAGCAAACACGATATTTGCTTCGTCACAGGCACCAAAAACGGGAAGGGACGAGGAACAGAATCTTGTACATTCTTAACCTTCATGAAAGAGGTCTTCATCGTCGTCGAGAAGTTCAAGCGCGGAGTCCAAGATTGCCAGAAGCTCTTGCTGGTGGCGTTCGGCGCTATTGGACGGTGTAGACGTGGTGCTGTGCAACGAGTCCTGTCTCAGGGAAGGAGAACAACAGCAGAATGGCATGGTTGGCAGCGGAGCAACAGGGGAAGACTCGCTGCTTGCGCTAAAAAGCGATTCCTCGTTGAGACGCTCTTGCAATGACTCCATCGAAATGTTCCGCCGAAGGCTTTGACTGTTTTGGCTAAGGCGCTCAAGTTCTTCCTTGACAAAGGCAACCATTGTTTAGTTTTTTGTAGTTACAATGAAAGCCTGAGGGATTTTGTGTGCTTCGGAATGCAAGTCGGCTCCATGAGATGGGGAGTTGCCACGAAGGGCCCTGTTTGTTTTCGTGAATAGCCCGGCCAACTGATGGGGTGCAAATGTGGTCGCAGTTACGCAATTTTGAAGATCTACGTCAGGAGATGGCCACCGAGGTGGCGAGATTGGGCATATGAAGTTTCCTCCGTGGCTGTTCGTCATTTCATCGGCTATTGAAGTTGCACTCAACAGGAAAAGGCGTGTCGCGTTAGAGGCATATAATAACAGCATTACGTCGCTTCTTTGCCATTCGTCATTTGAAAATATCAAGCCTAACAGCTCTTCTTTCGCAACAACGCTTTAACTCGAAGTTCAACGGGAGAACGGGAGAAGCATTTTCGAAGAAATCCTCTAATCGTGTATGGCGGAAGCAATATTGATGCACCACGTGGAGCTCACCTCATCCGGCGTCGTCGCATCGGAAACAACGAATAAAGCTTTCAACATGAGAAGTGAAATGCACGAAAGCTATTGATTGTTGGCGCGGCACTGGCATTCACTGCATTACATGGTTTGAAAGCTCATAGCGCCTTGCAGTAGTCGTTGTAGATTCATGTGTTAGGTCCTCCCAATGTCCCTGTTTCTGACAGCATTTGGAATTGCATCGCCAATGTCCGACTTTCTGTACTACGTTGGAGTCTCCGCGAGCTAATCCCTAGTAGCTAGCAGCTACCGGTAGATAATAGCGTCCTCTCTCGAGGCATCTTTAAAAACCCGCCTGGCTATCATCAACGCGTGATAGACAGAAGGGGATGACTGAGATAACAATCAACTACTAGATCAGGCATTTGCTGGCTCGCTAGTTGTGGCTAGATGTGGTCATCATGGTCTCCTGCTGCTGGCAAGCTAGTAGTAGCAAGAAGCTTGGCCCACATTCTACGTCATCTGCAGTTCAGCGACAGGATCGATAGAATGCTCCCTTCCGGCTTCAAAGCACTGTTAGGCAATCGGTATCATATTAACAGCACCTCCTAGTGGTACTACCCGGTCGTAGACTTCTAGTTAGCAGCAGTTAAGAAGAAGATTGAAAAGACCGTTTTCATGGTAACGCTATAGTTGTTATTTACAATAGTATACTGATAGCCAATAGCAGCTGCGTCTGTTGCAGGACACTGGATCGTCATGATGCCATTGCTACCGTATTCATAGTGCGCCATGCTTAGAAGAAACGGAAACCGATAGTCAGGAAGAAGGAAAAGTTGTTTGTACAGATACGAGAAGATCCTTGTTCACAACACCACCGTGGTATCTCGGCTGGTATAAAACAGGTTTGCAGCCGAAGAGAAGATTGAAAACTTCACTGAAGCAAACACGATATTTGCTTCGTCACAGGCACCAAAAACGGGAAGGGACGAGGAACAGAATCTTGTACATTCTTAACCTTCATGAAAGAGGTCTTCATCGTCGTCGAGAAGTTCAAGCGCGGAGTCCAAGATTGCCAGAAGCTCTTGCTGGTGGCGTTCGGCGCTATTGGACGGTGTAGACGTGGTGCTGTGCAACGAGTCCTGTCTCAGGGAAGGAGAACAACAGCAGAATGGCATGGTTGGCAGCGGAGCAACAGGGGAAGACTCGCTGCTTGCGCTAAAAAGCGATTCCTCGTTGAGACGCTCTTGCAATGACTCCATCGAAATGTTCCGCCGAAGGCTTTGACTGTTTTGGCTAAGGCGCTCAAGTTCTTCCTTGACAAAGGCAACCATTGTTTAGTTTTTTGTAGTTACAATGAAAGCCTGAGGGATTTTGTGTGCTTCGGAATGCAAGTCGGCTCCATGAGATGGGGAGTTGCCACGAAGGGCCCTGTTTGTTTTCGTGAATAGCCCGGCCAACTGATGGGGTGCAAATGTGGTCGCAGTTACGCAATTTTGAAGATCTACGTCAGGAGATGGCCACCGAGGTGGCGAGATTGGGCATATGAAGTTTCCTCCGTGGCTGTTCGTCATTTCATCGGCTATTGAAGTTGCATTAATCATGCTATTGGAACAATAAATAACTGAGTTCGATGTGAGAAACGAAAACGACAAATCAACTATTTTATGTTATTGCGAACATGGGCGCGTCACCGGCACTAATGCCACAGAATGTAAAGAAACGGCTCGTCACTGGGGGTCGAAAGGTCGTTGGGCCATTCGGTAATCGTTGGCCCGGATTCTCCAACCTTTCTTTGCTTCTTCGGGAATAAGAAATGAATGGCCAAGAGCGAAGAACGACGACGTGCACCACTACGTCGTCATTCTTTCTTCATACCGCTAACTATCAGTGTACTGGTATTAGTACCGGTACGTACGTAGGATTCTTGTGAGCATGAGGCATACCAGGTAGGAAGTCGTACGACAGGAAAGTATCAGCTGGTACGGATATTCTTCTGTAGTGGCGGAGACTCGGATGGCAATAATAATACGTTGGGAATTTTGGGAATGAATCTTTGCAAGTATGCCGATTGCTCGAGACAATTCTCATCCTGTTCGCAACGCAACGCGCAACTACGAAGGCAGATTCCTGGCCGTTCGTTCCATGTCTGCGTGGCGACTCCCCGACTACCAGGTTTCCGACTCCACGACTCGAATGGGAGAACAGACAGTTCAACATCTTTCGCTGATGAGAAGAACGACAGCAAGCAAAACCGTGAAGCAAGGTCCGACATAGTAACTAGTAGTATCTACTGTTACATGCTACACTGTTCGTGGTAGGGCTAGTAGAAACGCCAGCAGACATGCGTTTGTTGTTGAAGTCTAGGACTTGAACGGCTTTCCCATGAAGATCTTGGAACAATACGACCGCGGGAGCACCCCCGCCGCCGGCAGCAATCCAAGCTGTCTAGCCCGTAGCCAGTATGTAGTCTGGAGTATTTCTGAGTCGCAGTGGCTCTAGTAGAGCTGCTTGCTCGACGATGACTACACCTACTACTTCTCCGGGTTCTAGTAACCAAGCTGGAGTCGACGATTGTCGCGAGGACATCGTACCTGTCCGATTGTTGATCAATGTTTGGACCAGCACCTATAGTAGGAGCCGACCACAAAGAGCGACGTAGTGTGGTGACTTGTTCTAATATAAGAGTGTCCCCATGATGGTGAATTGCACCAAGGCAGAGTAGGCGAGGGCCATCAGCACGGTCGTCGTCGTTGCAGTCGGACGATCCAAGAAATGCCCAATTCTTTCATCGCCGCCCGATCAGTACGCTACTCGTTCATGTTAGCTCATTGTCGGCATTAACCTCCTCATTGGACGCGCAAAATCAAACTTGCAGGTGGCCGAATCCCCTTACTAGTTGAACTCGCCATGTCATTGTCGTCCCATCCTGGAAGTGTCGTTAGCAATTTCGAAATGCCACTCGCTTGAAAGGTAGAGTGGCCCTTTTGATCCAGACACGCAGCGATTGTATCCTTGTCGTCCGATGAACAAATGGTTGCCACAATCCACAAATCTTGAGAAGACGCTAGTTTGTTCCATTGTGAGGCGACAGCAGCATTCCGACTATCCATTTGCACTTGAATCGGAAATCGGATACGAGCCACTGCAATTTTGGCGCCTCCCAGCAACGTTTGACGAGCGGGACCATCAAAGACTTGCACCACCAACACATCACATGCTAGCGGACGGACTTGAGGATTCCCCAAAGCAATCAGGGCCTGTACTTGCGTGGGTGGGGGCAACGTGACGCCATTTGTTTTTGAAGGAAGGGATATTTGTGGTCTCTCTTGTGTTGGAGGACGAAGAGATTGCTTCAGATCGGATTGAAAATCCGAGTCTTCCACAGCCCATGAGGCCGACGCCGTCGTTCCCGTGACGAGACTTGTCAATACGGTTGCAGCACTACCTCGAAGCCACGCGCGTCTGGATTCTAGCAATACTTCGGTCGATAATATCGCCTCTTTTGGATTCCTAATCGTCGACGATTGCTGCTGCCACGCCAAGCAAGGGGAAACCCATGGATTCTTTCCTACGAAAAGAGAGACGAAAAGGGCGATTCCTCGGGGCGTACCCGGTCGGCCCATGTTGTTAATCATCTGGCAAGGCTTCTCGTACTCTTATACCAGGTACGAGGCCACGCAATTCACAAATAATAAGAGGTTGTCAGGGTCTGTCGACGTACACTATGCATGCATAGTTGTTCTTTGCGAAATGACCCTTGTCGGATCCGATCATGGTCGATGATGGGGATGTTGGATCGGTCATTCGGCGGCTCCCATTCAACTCGTGACCCACTGACGGTTAGAGTCAGCGAGTCGTGTGGGAGCGATCTTCCAAGACTTGCTGCCGACGTTGATCCTCACGACTCCATAACTGGAAATTTTCAAACGAAAATCTTGCGACAGCCGTTGCACCAATCAGGAGGCTTCGTATCCTTTTTCGCGCCACGGACACGAACGGCCCATCCACATCCGGGATCCGCCCGTGTCGTCGATCGACGACGAGAACCTTTGCTGAACACCACTTCAATCCACTTTCACTCTCTCCCCTCGATTGTTAACACTCCGGTAACACCATCATCACAAAACATGGCAAATATCAGCAACGATGCTCCGCCTAACTTGATGCAAATGTTCATCAATTCTAGCGACACGTTGCGAGGCCGTGAGATTCCTCAGGTGATCCCTCACGAATGGAATGACCGGCCACCCTTATTTATCATTCGAGCGCCACAACGACGGCGCATGTTTTGGAACCGTGGACGACAAGAAGAGGAACCCAAGGAAGAAGAAGGGGAAGACCAGAATTTATTAAAAGGAGTGAGTGATCAAGCAGGCGACCGTTAAGAGACGAGCACATCCTGATCTGTTAATGGAAGATAGAATCAACCAGAGACTCACTATTTTCTTTCTTAATTTCGCGTCACATTTCAGATGATTCGAAAAGGCATTCCAGCCCCACTTCGATGTGCCGTTTGGCTTTCCAATATCATTCAGGCATCGTATCCACATCAAGATGTACGGATTGCTCATGAATATCGAACGTTAGCCAAAGTTCGAGTGTTGGATCACGCTTATGATAGTTTGTGGGAGTCCAACACTTGCAAACTTCAAGATATCCAACAAGTCACGTTTGGAAATACCAACATTTGGAATGTCGTTGCGGAATACGAGGGAAAGCAATCCCTGGAAAAAGTATTGTTTGCGCTCAGCCACGTCTTGGGTGGCTCTATCGAATATGCACCCTTGGTACCAACCTTGGCCTGTATTTTGTTGAGCTATATGAGTGAATCCTATGTGTTTTGCGCCATTCGGGAAATGGCCAATCATTCCACTTGGTATTATGCCACAACTTTGTCGGAGCATGAAGCCTATGGTCGTGCCTTTTTGGATATTTTGGGCAAACTGCATCCACATACACTGGAAACAATGAAAGAAAAAGGATTCGAACAAACCTTTTGTCAAGCCTTGTTTCAAGACTTTTTGACCAATCTCTTGCCGGAACCATGGATTCATCGTCTCATGGATATCTATACCTTGGAAGGAACAAAAGCTTTGTTTCGTTTTGGTGTCGCGTTGGTGGTATTGTATCAAAGAGAATGGAAAGAACGCTATATCTACGAACTGGAGACCTCATGGTGGGATGGACTGGTGAAATTCTCTCAAAATCCTACCTTTAGCTTTGACATGCTGGTCAAAAAGGCCTATGGCCTTCATGGCAAAGGAATACGACAGCGGTATCGATTTCCAAGACGACCCATTATTGCTCGCATCATTCAATTAGAGGAAGAAATGTATTGGGACGAGCAATTACAAGAATCGGCGACGTCATCTTCCAATATTATGGTCGTCAAACCATTGGGTTTGGTACCGGCCAAGCCACCCGTCGAACCCGATCAAGAGCCTGTGACTCCTCGTTTGGCAGAATCGACCGTTGTTCGAACCAAACTAGCCGAATGGCTTCCGTTGAGTCTACGCTTTACCAAGCTCGAATTGATTTATTCTACCAATCATCATGGACGGACACTTGAAAATTTGTATCGACATTGCTCCAAAGCGCGACGAACAATTCTACTTTTGGAACCCATTTCCACCAAAAAAGAAATGGTGGTCGGCATGTTTGCCCCTCAAACATGGCATCCATCACCACGAGTCTATGGGGATGGTTCGTGTTTTCTATTTCGAATTGATCCAACAGAACCTAACAGTAGCGAAACGAAATGTTGGAAGTGGCATCCCAAAGAACTCAAAAATCTCTTGGAAGAATCCCCGTCAGACGACGATTCCTCGAATCATTCGTCAGACGCCGCCAACGCGACTGCATTATTGGAACAATTTCAAGTCTCGACGCGGAACTTCATCAGTATGGGTGGCAATCCCAATGGTACATCCGGATTGCGACTGAATGAGGACTTGACCAAGGGCGAATCGTCGCCAGCATCCGGCTTTGACAATGAACCCTTGGCAGGAGACTTGTTTGAAATCGGATTGGTGGAAGTTTATCAAATGGTACGAGAAGCCGACGGAAGAGCCGTCCATTAATCAGCCAGGATACTACTATTAGTTACTAGTTTGGATCCCGGACTAGTCTACTGTTGTGTAAAGCGCGGGCTAGCTGTATCACTCTAGAGTCATCTACCGGTAGCAAGACTTTCGAAGATATCTCGCTTGCTTACCACCGCGATTGGCATCAAACGCCTGGACTGCTATTTCCTATTATTTTTTGGAGGGTTCAATCCACACCATGGCGGCACTTATTTCCTATTATTGTTTGGAGGGTTCAATCCACACCAGATGGCGGCACTTATTTCCTATTATTGTTTGGAGGGTTCAATCCACACCATGGCGGCACTTCTCGAATCTCGCACCATGTTCCACCGCGGAACCCATAATTTACGTGGGCGGGCGTGAAGCGCTCTAGGAGTTCTACTCTAAGCCAAAGAATCGTCCTATAGTAGCGTTTCTTTAGCTAGCAGCGAGAGTTAGGTCTCATCATATAGTTTTGACTCTACTAGGATCGGTGGGGGCCATCCTCATCGTGGCAGCAGTCGCGAGTCATTCGTCGAATAGCGTGGCCGATCCAAGCGCCTACCGGTAGTAGAATATCATTTCCTTGATCTTGGTCCGGCATTAAATTTGAAATAAGATTTGACTACTACATATTATCAGAAAGCAGCAGGTCAAGCAGGGGCTTTTTTAGGGTTGTACAGCAACGCCGGCGAAATGGAGCATTGCTGCTACGAGGGTAGAGAAAAGCGGCCACTAGTCCAATCCTTTCAAGAGTATTCCGGCAAAACTTGGGGAAAGAAACCACCCTTCTCGACACCGAGCATCTTCCTCGAGATCTCTGAGATACCGGCGGCATTATCACCAGAGAAGTTTAGCGCCCCAGAATGCATCTTAGGTTGTCGGCCTTTTGCCCCCCACGCCCCTCAATACTCCTGTTTTGTCGCATATTACCAACTAGTCCCCATATCATGCTCGTAGAATTACTTGAGCAACACATAGACTGCCATTACCAGGCAACTCGCTCCGACAAAGGGCGACAGGCGCTCGCCGATGCGACTTAATTTCCAGCAAAATCCCCCCAGTCCATCGCGATGTAAATGGGCAGGCCAGGTACTGTCTCGAGGCTACCACCCAGGCAAGACAAAAGAGGGACTTGATGAGAAACACGCACAAGGACGAATCAAATAAAGCATGCAGCCACTTACCTTGGCTCCATCAAAGATGGTGGGTCGCAACTCGCGTAAATAAGTGCAGGTGCAGATCATCAATAGGAGAATCATCAACACGCTCGAAAAGTCGAAAATAGCGCTCATGGTAGTAGACTAGTAGAAGGGGCACTGTTGCAATGTGGTGGGTTGGGTTGAGGTTTGTCGATGATGTAACAATGATAATGCAAACGCATATGATGGTATGGCGAGAGCAGCGGCGGTCATTGTCGAAGCACACAGTTGTGGGGGCGGAAACCCAAATTCCGCAAAAGAAACTTGAACCCCCAAATTTTCATAGACTAGTTGGACTATAAGGCAATGAAATGGACGGAGTGTACGTTCGTTCCCTAACTTGATTAGATTCTCCAAGCGAAGATAAGTGCCGATGCGTGTCACGAAATAAATGTCAATTGGCATTGGTGAGATTCGCTACCGACGAGAACAGGAAAGAACTAACCTCTTTACTCTCATCACCAAGTCTTGTGAAGCCCCAGAGAACAACAAAGTTACTTCTACCCTTAAGTATTCGGAAAATCAGGAATGTCATTGTTACCCCTTCAGCGGTACTTTCGTGGGAGCATAGTTGAAGGGATGCCGCTAATACTACAACGTACTTCAAGTCCCTGAACCCGAACAGCCATGAGGGGGAAGCCATCGGCGATGGCGAAGAGCGTCGAGGAAGTAACTACCGGTACTATACCTGACATACCTGGTATCATAGTACGGTGGCGCAGTCGTGCCATCGAGGAGGACGCGCCTTCCACAATCGTACCCAAGCTCTCGGTGGTGATGCTTTTCTGGGATTGAGAATTGCTCTTCATCTGGTGAAGGGGGGCTTTTGCAACCGGTTCCAAAAGAACAAAGGAAAAACTAATACTCTACTACTAGAGAGTAGGGCAAACCGATGTTGGGCGTCACTGACTACTCTACTACTAGTATCGTAGAGTCTAGCAAGAAGGAGTAGTAAGAGGGTTACTACTACATGAGAACTTTACCCCCAGCTGCACAAGCACCATAGAAGTAGATTTCGGCCGTCAAGCTCGTGTTACTAGGAGAGTACTACTATTAAAGCAGAGTAGTAGCTCTAGTACGAGTAGTAGTGCTGAAGGTGAGGATCTAAATGTTCTCTATTGAAAGTAGTTTAGGACTGGTGGTTCTTGTAGAACTGGAACAATAACAGTTGTTGTCTGACTAGGCAGCCGCAGCATGCGACGTCTTGCCGATGAGGTGTTGCATAATGTTAACCATGAATCCATCCCATCGATTCTTATCACTGGCGACGAGGTTCTCCGAGCCGACATTATCGCTGATGTACATGATAGCATTCAGGAGCTGTTGGAAGCACATCTTGCCAGTCGTCTCGTTACCCCGATGGTAATGGGCGTGGCCCATGTTGTTTGCAATTACCAATGAATGGATCATATCGGGATCCATAATGGCTTGGTTGTTGGCGAGAAGCTTTTGCGAATGTTCATAGAACGAAGTGGCCCTCTGCAGCCGCAGTTGTCTGGAATCGTTGAGGGTCGGGGCAAGAGCTTGCAAATGATGGCACAAGCCAAGGTTGTAAATACCGGCAAACGAAATGACCTCGATGCAATCTGGGGTATCGAGATGTTCAATGTCATGGATCTGTACTGGATATCTGTAGAGGTACCACTCCTGATCTTCGTCAGGGAGATCACCGAATAACCCTGAGCAATGCTCATTGTCTTCCATTAGGAAACGAAGCGGACGTCTTGATGATGATGTCGTTGAAGAAGAATCAGACATTGGCAGGTCGCCCCCTGGACATCGGATGGCGTGCTTCAGCTGCACCAGGGCGGCGGACAGGGTAGTGATTGCCTGATCATACTCCCCGTCAGAGAGCAGTTCAGTGGCTTTGTTATTCAGGTGCATGGCGTTGCGCAGAAGAGATGGTTTGGAGCAAGACATTGTTGTTGGAAGGTGCTCATGTTGTAGTTGAGAAGCACTACGAGATTGCGCGATGTTCATCATGGTTGCTGCTGGTACTGCTGCTGTTTGCTAATTCTCCACTTCGCGAAAATTATGATGACAGGAAGTCATCATTGGTGGAAGAGGAAAATCAACCTTCCGAGAAGTGCCCCATCACATTCAGCGTTCGCATTGCACCAGCCTCGCGCTCGTGGAAGCATCACAACCGTCCAGTTCTGTTTGCTGAAGATCAACAGCTGACCTTTCGGTTTGTTCTTCCGCTCAACCTCAACTACCCAGCGTAGTACAGAAACGACATTCTCGTTTGTTTCTACGAGGTTTTACCCGAGGCGTTGCACTGTTCGGATTGGAAATGGCGCAAAATCCGAATTGATAGCATTGGTTCGCTTTTGTGCACGCCTTTTCTAAAGCCTGGGCACTGAGACACATGCGCCTTGTCATTGTTCCATGGGATTGAACGGATATCCGATGGACATCTGTCGCCGCGTGCGGCTTCCAGCAACAACCAGAACGGAACGATTACATAGGGCATTTGAGAGCCGCGTTTCCGCAGTGTCGGAATTTTCGCACTGGATGGGCAACGACATTCGTGTTGCAGTTTGTTCATTCGTCAAACTTCATTATTTAATTGTTGGCAATTATTCTTCATTCTACCGCCACCACAAGAATTAAGCCAATAATGCAGAGGCCAACAAGACCAAAATTGTTCTCGCCATCAGATTCGCGATAGCATCGTGTTGGGGAAAAGAGGCAAAATGCTCTTCCGCCCCCCTCGATCGGCAATCATGAAAAACAAGAACCATGGAGTGGTGACGAGCATTCCTCTGATTCAATCATGTCAGAAAATGAATCAAACCGGTGCTGACGAATTGAATCAAATGCGAAGGAGGGGCACCACATTCTTCTCGTGGTCATGCTTCTTCATGCTCTTGTTGTTTTGTCGTTGTTGTTCTTCTTGTTCTTGTCGGTCTGTCATTGCTTCGTCGGCACCCGGAGCAGCCCAGACATTTTTTCAGCGGTACTTTTTAATCTACTATCAGGTAAGAATACTGACCTGCTGGCTGGTACTATCCGACCCCTACCTGGTACTATACTACCGCTAGTAGTAGTACTAGACTAGTACTTGCGGATTCTTCTTCCGGCAGCAATGATTTTCTTACCAAGAAGGCGGACAACAAGAAAAGGCGGTAGCCCTCCATGTTATTCTTCTTTCTTGTCTTATCGTGAGAACGGCACTGCTCGTGTATTCAGTCGTCACCAGCAGCAGCAGAACCAGCGGGTTGTGTACTACAAGTAGTAGTAGTAGTAGTAGTACTACTACTACTACTACTACTACTACTAGCAGACGACCGCCCCCGAGGACGACGACATCTTTTCATGTTCTTGGGTTGTTCCTTATAAGGTATTACCGGTAGTAGTAAATTTGAGGCAATGATCCCCTATTGGAATGTCGCCATGCATCACGGGTGAAAGCACGGTTTCCAGATACCGGTAACGGTAGAGCATTCCAGATATTCAAACACCGACTCGTTCGAACATTTTTCATACCAGTCCCTCGGGTTCTCTTGAACATCCCCCAAAGTGTTTTTGAGGGAATCTCTGTCCCCAGCCGCTGGCGGCGTCGTCGTCCTTTTCCTTCTCTTGGGCTGGAGTTCTCGTGAATTGTGCGGCGCGCTATCAGTCGAAGTCTTCAATGCACTACAGACTCATGTCATCCCCCTCCATCTATGTCGACTGCAAAGTCTTGTCATTCATTGTTGCTGTCTACTCTAAACTAGCTCGTAGAGTGAGGGTACCGTACCCAGCAGTTTACTCTCCTTAAGCCATCGGAAAGTCTTCGAGTCGGAATTTCAGGGTTGTGAGAGAGAAAACGCCTGCCAGACTTTTGACCCCATCTGATCACATCTGAAACATGCCTCCAGGTATCAAGCGTCCCCATGCCGCAAAGACAAGGGCGATGGAGGAGGATCCTACAGATAATCTGGACTTGCTTCATTTGCAGATATATGATTATTTTGTATGGTTAACCGAGCAACGATCTTCTGCCTATTTAGGAAAACTCCGGGGTCGTCGACGAGGCGAGTCGATCCTGGAAGCCTTTGAGATGGAATTCCCAGAGTTATTCCTAAAGAAAAAGCGGACTGTCGATATTAAACAACCCCCCTTTGTGCTTTTGGCGGTGCAACACTTTTCTCGAAACTGGAATGCCACTTGGAGACGAAAATATGGAGCCACTTTTGAAACCGAACTGAAAAAGGAAGCAGAAAAGGACGAATCCCAGGCTGCTCCTCAAACGAATCAGCATGACACCGGATCAGCCCCGGTCGCAGAAGGCACAATAGTCATGGAGCCCCCGTCCGCTTCTGAGACACAGCAGCTGCTGCTGCCGCCACAAGTTCTGGAACCCCCATCAGTGGCGGACGCTGAAGCACCGACTGTCGTCGATTTAGCGGCTGAAGCAGCGACTGTCGTCGGTCCAGCAGTTGCTGATGCTGCCCCACTGCAGACACCACCTATTGCGGCGCCGAAGAAAGACAATCAATGGAAGACATTTTATCGCAAGGCAAAGCAATTTCGACAAGACAATCCCGACAAATTTTATTTTCCACGAGGACAAGATCCAGCTCTATTTCAATGGTTGGCCGATCAAAATCACCGGATTCGCTCGGATCCCCACCAATATTTACCCAAACGGAAGCGACTCTTGGCCAACCTACAGCTTGAAAATCTAGTGGACTTGCTGCATCCTGGAGAAACCATTCAACCAACGGCGGACAGTAAGAGTAAGAAGCAAAAGATGGGCGAACCAATGGTGGCGCAAAATGCAATCGCACAAATGGACATGGAAATTGATGCGACTACCCCTGCTACTACCACCCCGACCAAAAAGGCGAGAGAGCCTAGCAGCTTTCCGGGTCAAAAGAAAGGCAAGAAAGAAAACAGAATTTCAAACAATGGTGGCGCAGCAAAGTCTTCGAAACCCACCTCTAACAGCGCTGCGGCACGTTTGGCCGAAAGGAAGCCCGCGCCGAAAGCAGCAAACGCCTCTTCCACGAAGAAGAAGATTAGTAATCTTTCTGCTGCGAACCAAAAGGAGCGCCCCAAGAAAAAGGCACATGCAGTAAAGGCAGGGCTCAGTGCTGCGGCGGCGTCGCCGCCTGGCAAGACAAAGCATTCTCCTATTCTCATGAAAAAGAAGAAAACCCTCGTCGCTGCAGCTTCTCCGCTCAAGCCACCGGCTCGTACGTCTTCTGTCGGTTCCGCAGGGGCGAAACCAACGACGGGTGTATGGGTAAAAAAGTTGATGGAAGTAAAGGAATTTGAAATGAGATGTCCCAACGCCACCAAGCTAAACGAAAAGGCCCATCCAGATCTTTTTCGCTGGCTGGCCAAGAACAAGTCCGCACTTCGTGACTTTCCCGACAAAATGGGACCCAAGAGAAAGGCGGCTTTGGAATCATTGCGAGTATGGGAAAACCACCCCACCTTGGAACAATATGAAAAGGGTATCAAGTTCCATCATACGTCTCGGGAGCGTGAAGATCGCAAGAGCTGGGATGAGCGATATGTAGAATTACTCGAATACTGCTCTCAGCATCCTGATAGAGACTACATTGATATCAAGGAGTATCCAAGCCTCTTAAAATGGTTTCAAGCGCAGCTTTGGAAGATCAAGAACCACCCTGACGAATATGACCCCAATCAAATGGAAGCTCTCGTTTCTATGGGCTTGAGGCGGTCCGGTACGGCCGAGGGGCGCAAGTCGTTTGATGAGCACTATCAGGAACTGCTTGACTACTGCAAAGAGCATCCCGACCGTGATTACCTAGAGGGCGTTTCTCCCAGCCTCTACAAGTGGTTCCGAGATCAACATCGGCTCATGCGCAAATCAGAGGACTATGATCCCGAACGACGTGCCAAACTAGAAAAGCTAAAATTGAAACTGCCAGTGGCCACCCGACGATCCTCTGACATGGGCGAAGCCGACGACACAGATTCCGACGCAAACAATGCACTCTTTGGAAAGTGGAAGGACCGATACCAAGAATTGCTCGACTATTTATCCAGACTGGAACCTGGTGCTCCCAAGACTGTGGCTTGGCAAAATAATGTCAAACTGTATTCGTGGCTTATGAATCAAAAGTATCGAATGCGAAATCATGAGTCGGACTATGATCCCGTCAAACGACAAGCATTGGAGTCTTTGGGACTAACAAACTTGCAAGATTACAAGCCTGCAGCTGAGCGAAAAACAGCGTTGAATCCTGGAACTGTAGATGGCGATAGTGCAGCTACGGAGGATCAATATTCTACGAATGCAGTCCAGCAGAATGCACCCCCGTCGTTGTCTTTGGAACAGCAGACGGCATTGGCTGCAGAACAAGCGACTCTGCGGCAAACTGCCCAATCGAATGGAATCAGTCCTCTTCCCTGTTCAAATCCGAATAGTGGTGTTACTGCTGTTGCTGCTGCCGCCGCGGCGACACGCGCAAGTTCTGGTGAAGCCTCATCTGGCACAACTACTGCAACCGATCCCTATCAATCTATGATTGTTGGATTTCTAAGACTGCAGGAACAGCAACAGCTCGCAACCGCGGCGCAACAGCAGTTACAAAACCTCCTCAACTCTACGCAGCAAGGGCAAAATCAATTCTCCACTCCAAACTTTCCGCAGGGCACAAATGTCGCGGCCGTTTTAGCTGCCATGGGTAATAATGGGGTCTGTGGAGCACCTGGCGGCGGTGACAACGCCAAGGACACGTCGGCCGACAAATCCAGCAAGCCTGAATCATCCGTCACGTCACAGACGAAGCCAGCAGTACAGTTTCCGTTCGCAGGTTATCAACCAACTCTCGAGCAGCAACAACAGCAGCAGCTCCAGGTTTTGCTGCAACAGCAATGGCAGCGGCAGGTTTACGAGCAACAGTGGTATCAGCACCAGCAACGAATGAACCCCTCCGGTCCATGGGAAAACTGGCCGACGAATGGATCGTTTAATGGCTCGTTTCACTATCCAAACCAGCAAAACCCGCCGCCGGCGTAGTATTTTTTTTGGGTAGCGGCGGCAATGCTGATTTGTTCTGGTTGTGTCTATCTGTGACTAGTTGAAGCTCCTACAGTTATATTATAGCATCACGGCACTATTCCTAATCCCGCAACAGCTCCTTCTTTCGTCTCCACAGGATAGCGATGTCGTACAAACTAGCAATTTGACAAGAAGAACACGCTAGCTAGAAACTACTATCGTATACATGTCATGTTAGTACTAGCTAGCTAGCTATTGCCGAAGAACCCGCGCGTCCACAACTTTGAAGCAAAACTATGAGAGAAGGTGGCCAAACGTTGAAAACGGCAAGGGAAAGGCTCTTCCTTCCAGTCGTGAATGACGTCACGAGTCTCCGTAGTCCGCGTCGGGCCTATGTGAAGGGCTTATTTTATTCGTAATGATGAATATGCGCGAGCGTGCCAGCGAATTCGAAGTAGCACCGGCGGCCCACCATGGCGATAGATCATGAAGGTCATTTCGATAGCGTCTCGCTGTCATGCACCATCTTCCTTCAGGAGCCTTAACTTCGGAGTCGCCTTTGCTTTCGGTCACCGCTGGAAACATACGAGACTGAAGCAAATTAGACCGGGAGTGTGGGGGGTTGTGGCGGTAGTAGAATCCTTACGTACCATTCCCTCTGAAAAGACTAGCGGTACAGCTAGTGCCACTTTAACCACCATGACGTCTGCGTCTTCACTTTCGGACCAGGACCTTGCGTTCCTTCACGAATCGATTTACGAATACTTGGAGTGGCAGCTTGCACACAACTGGAAACGAAATGCTCGACGCAAAGAAGAAGAACCCTTTCTCCGAATGTTTCAGAAATTATTCCTGCTGCCGACTTCGTCTATTAAACCCGAAAAGAAATACGCGGAGCCCAGCTATCGACCGCTCCTGGTATCGGCCTTGCTTGAATGGCAGAGCAAAAATCCGCCAGAGCCTGCTATACCACTGGTGTGGGAGGATTATTATCAAGCGCTGGACCATTGCTTAAAACACAAAAAGCTCCCCCCTGATTCCTCAGATCCACGGGGGTTTCTAAGCTGGTGTGTCCATCAACGATTCGTCTATCACAAATATCATCATTCGTCGGAACCAGCAGCAGAAGAAGAAGAATTGACGGGGGCTGAAAAGACTTCGATTGGCTCTGACGGTCACGTGGGTGGCAAGGTGACTGGCAAGGAATTAAGTATCCCGGATACTACAGAAAACAAAAAGGAAGTCACTCCAGGAAATGATGCCGACAAGTCGGCGGGTGCAGACAAAAAGGATGTCGACGAAGAAGAAGACGAATCCGAAAGCAGCCATGAGGATAAGACCTCATCTTCGCACTTGACATTGGAGAGGATCAGCAAGTTGAATCTGCTAGGATTTCAATGGGAGATTCCTGCTTACGAAAATACAAGCATTGTCGTGGAACGATCGGCGCCGACTCGACAAGAACGAGACGAGTGGACCAAGGCTTTTGAGGCTTTCAAGCCGTACCTGGCACCGCAGGCTGTGTTTTTGGATGAGGCGACCGATGCAGACGAGGCGACACAAACACTGCCACAAGACGCCGCCAAGAACGAGACTCCTGCTACTGCTGATACCAACTCCGCCAGCAAGAAATCTAAAGGCAAGGAAACATTGGATATACTAGTGAAACAGGCGGAACAGGACGCCGCCAAAAACTGGCTTCAATCTCAAGTTCATCGCTACCGAGAATGGGATGCTGGCTTTGTCGAGTTTCCGAAGGATCAACGAGACACACTCAACAAGTTGGGTCTACTACCGAATCTAGTGGCGACTATGGAACCAGATTGGTTATTGCAGAGTGTACACAGTGAGTCCGAAGAGGACGACGACCAAGAGACGGAAGATGAAGATACGGACGATGAAGACAATAGGAGAGTTACTTCGAAGCGGCCGCGGCATGACTTGTTGATCCAAGATGACGACGAGGGCACGCATCCCAATAAGAAATCTAAGTCCACACGAAAACTCCCCACTCGACAACAAGACGCGAAGGAGAACGGAGTGCGACAGAGGAAACCGGTCGGAAGCTCCGTTAGAAAGGATGTGGTCAATGCCGTAATGGGCAGGAATCCATCGGCCGATAGAAGCAAGCCTTCAAGTCAGCAGGCCGCGTACGATGAAAGGTGGAATGTTCGCTATGAGCAACTTGTGGAATTTCACCGAATGTATGGTCACTGTCGCGTTCCTACAGGGGATGCTAAACTTTACAATTGGGTCAAGAAGCAGCGTGCAAAGTATCGAGACAAGGACGACTATCCGTTGGAACGAAAGGTAAACCTCGACAGGCTTGGATTTTGTTGGGATCCTACGAAAGAGACGTCTTCGGTTGAACAAACCGTTGCCTCTGGACCTCATTCTGACGTGCAGCAACAGGCGTGGTTTGAACGATTCGAGCAGTTGAAGGCATTCAAGAAGCGCTTTGGACATACGAATGTACCTCCAAAGTGGGAAGAGAACCCCGCCCTTGACAATTGGGTGCGACACCAGCGAGAATATTGTCGAAATGCTTTGAAGGGAATTGGTTCATTTCCTAGAATTCGACTAAACGCTCTCAAGCAGATCGGTTTCTCTCCGCTCGTGAATAGTGACGTCGCAGCAACGGCGGCGTCACCCGCGGCCTCAGGTTCCACCAAAAAGCGCTCTGTACCGACAGATTATTACGAAACGGATCAAAAGACACATCGTCGTTCTTCCCGAGGAAAGGAGATTGAAGTTGCACCTGTTCAAAATGAGTCGGATGCGACGTCGAGTTCGGATGATAGTATATCCGCGGTTGCTTTGGGCAATGAAATAGACGAGGAGATGAAAGCCCCCACCCTGGATGCTGATGATGGTCCAACAGAGGTAGAAGACGGATCTCCAAAAAGAAGAGCGCGCGTGCAGGGAAACGCGGCAGAAGGCGTACCTAGGAGCAACAGCAAAAAAACGAGCTCAGCTTCATCTAACTATGAAATGGCGTGGTTTGAGAAATTCAACCAATTGAAAGCCTTCAAGAAGCGCTTTGGACATATGGACGTACCTCGAACGTGGACAGAAAATCCTGCGTTATGGAATTGGGTTCGACACCAGCGAGCACATTATCGTAAAGCTCGGAAGGGAGTCGGCTCATTTCCTGCATATCGACGGAAAGCTCTCGAAGAAATCGGATTTGGTCAGGCTGTGAATAGAGAGGCCGCAGCACCGGCACCGGGTGCCGGCATAATTTCAAGAAAGGGCAACATTGAAGAGATCGACCAAACTCTGCCAACCTCTCCGACAAAAGCTGCGCAGCTTTTGTCGGAGAGGTTGTGGTTGGAAAGACTCGAGCAACTGAAGGTCTTCAAGAAGCGCTTTGGACATATGGATGTACCTCGGACGTGGGAAGAAAACCCTGCCCTTGGCAATTGGGTTCGACACCAGCGAGCACATTATCGTCAAGCTAGTAGCTCATTTCCTGAAAGTCGACGAAAAGCTCTCCAAGAAATCGGGTTTGACCAGGCTTTGAATAGAAAGGCCGGTAGAACACCATCAACAGCGACGGAAAATGGCCAGACAGACCAAAATCCAACCAGCCCTTCGGAAAAAATCCACAGCGGCAAAAAGAGAGATCATAATTTGTCTCAAGTAACTGACCTTGAAGTTGTGGCTCTCCAAGATGATCCAGATGTGGCGTCGAATTCGGATTCAAGCATTCTTGTGGCGGTTGCGGTTGACGATGAAGAAGACGAGCAGACGGAAGTCCGCACCGTGGATGCTGCTGCTGGTTCAAAGGGGGCGCAGGAAGCCTTTTCCCATGAAAGAGCACCCGAGAATGAGGCAACTGACAATGAAGAAGGCGAGGAGACGAGAGCCTCCACAGTGGATGCTGCTGGTTCAACAGGGGTACAAGACGCATCTCTCAAAGAAAGAACGCCCGAGCATGAGTCAACGAAGAATGACGAGGATGACAGGACGAGAACCTCCCCCGTGGATGCTCCTGCTGGTTCCACAGGGACCTCCTAAAGAAAGAGCACCCGAGTGCGCGTCGCCAGTCGGGCCCAAGGATGCGGCTGGACGAATCCTAAGGACAGCGACAGTCACAACGAATGGACAGAGTCGGCGCATTTACAAGCGGTCTGCTATTCTTTTGCCGATTAGCCGACGACTGCGTGATATTCGTAATTCGCTGAATGAACTTGCGCGAAAAAGGGGAGGGGCAGATCGGCCGAATACGTCTCCTGTGTGTACGCAAGATTAAATGGCGGAAACCGAACTTTGCCGCTGCGTAGTATCATAACTTCTTTTCCAGGAATGAGCTATCGATAGCTTCTGGCGATACTATAAGATACAAGAATGTTGACACCGTCTCCAGCGTCTACCTGTTTTTTTATGCATTTTGCCGCAATCGCATCACGTCGCTGGCCATCCCCTTTTGGCTATCTACCGGTATTCCAATCGAAGATAGGGCGATAGCGAGTCACTGGATAATAGTCGACGGTCGTAGCTTTGCGATGGGATTCAATGCTGGTATGCTCCATTGATCCCTAGAGGTTAGCGAGAGGACGATAGGGAGACGGTTGACTGTCCGTCGATGACGTCACCTGTGAGAATACTGGCATACATAGGAGCTTTCAACGACGTTCATGACGTCACCGACTTCAAAAAAGTATCCAACTTTTGATGTGTGTCATCCACGAGAGTGGTCATCCTTTATCATTCTCAGGAGCATCGCTTGGACGTTGCCTTTCATTTTGGGCACTGCCAAACACACGAGATTGAAGCAAACTACAATGTCCAGGACTGCGGGGGTTGTGGCGGAAGCAGCCAGTATACTTACGCATCATTTCCTCTCAGAAGATCGTTTGCCTCTACTATACCATGACATCTGCGCCTTCACTTTCGGACCAGGACCTTGCGTTCCTTCACGAATCGATTTATGAGTACTTGGACTGGCAGTTCGCACAAAACTCTGTCACAAAACAGAACACTCGACTCCAGAGAGGGTTGGGACTGCGGGAATCCTTTCTTCGGATGTTCCAAAGGTTATTTCTGCTGACGGCGTCGTCTACCGAACTCAACAAGAAACCCTTAAAGCCCCACCGTCCACCGCTGCTGGTATCGGCCTTGCTCGAATGGCAAGGACAAGACGCCGCAAAATCAGTGGCTAAGGTGGCTTCTAGGCGGACAAGGCATATTTTGATGAGCCAAGACGAAGGCGAAGCCGAGCGGGGCCTCGAAGACAATGAAGACGGCGACCAGCACCCTAAGAAAGCATCCGAGCCCAGGCGAAAACTCCCCACCCGACGACAAGCAGAGAAAGAAGCCCGTGTTCAGAAAAGAAAACTGGAAGGTGACGACGGGGACACGCATCCCAATAAGAAATCCAAGTCTGTACGAAACCTCCCCACCCGACTACAAGACGCGAAGGAGAACGGTGTGCAAAAGAGAGAACAGGTTGGAAGCCCCGTTAGAAAGGATTTGGTCAAAGCCGTAACGGGCAAGGATCCGTCGAGCAGCAAGCCATCAAGTAGGAAGGCCGAGCACGATGAAAAGTGGAATGCTCGCTATTAAGAACTTGTGGAATTTCACCAGGGGCACGGCCACTGTCGCGTTCCTAAAACGGAGAATGCCTCACTTCACGGTTGGGTCAATGCACAACGTTTGAAGTATCTACACGAGAATGACTATCCGTTGGAACGAAAAGGAAAACTCGACAGGCTTGGATTTTGTTGGGATTCTACTAAGATATCAAGTCAAAAGGCCGGGAACGTTGCAAAGTGGAATGCTCGCTATGAGCAACTTGTGGAATTTCACCGAAGGTACGGCAACTGGCGTGTTCCTAAAACAGGGGATGCCTCAATTTACGATATAGACAACTTAAAAAGTATCGAGACGAGAACGATTATCCGTTGGAACGAAAGGAAAAACTCGTCAGGCTTGGATTTTGTTTGGAAAAGACCGTGCGCGATGAAAATTGGCCCGCTATGAAGAACTTGTGGAATTTCACCGAAGGTACGGCCACTGTCACGTTCCTACAACAGGGGAAAAAATGTATTTTTGGGTCAGCACACAACGTGCAATGTATCGTCACGACAATGACTATCAATTGGAACGAAAGGAAAAACTCGACAGGCTTGGATTTTGTTGGGATCCTCCGAAAGTCAAGCCCTCGCTTGAATCGAAGGAAAAGACGTGGTTTGAACGATTCGAGCGATTGAAGGCGTTCAAGCAACGGTTTGGACATATACGTGTACCTGTAAATTGGAAAGAGAACCGTTGGCTAGATGCTTGGGTTCCATGCCAGCGACGAATATATCAAAAAGTTATAAGAGGAATCGGCTCACTTCCTGAAAATCGGCTGACAGCTCTCGAGGAAATAGGATTCGCTCCGAGTCATATAGGTCGCAAAAAGCGCCCTTGCACAGCCGAAATGGAAAACACGGGTAGAAAGAAATATCGTCGTTCTCCCCGACGAAAGAAGGTCGCAGCGTTTATCTCTCTGCGCCGGCGTCGAATCCGGAAACTAGTGTTGCAATGAAGATTACGAGGAGACGGGAGCCCCCACCGTACATGTTGATAGCTCAACAGGGGACGTAAAAAGGATCCCACGAAGAGCGCCCAACTACGAGTTAAAGTATGCGGTAGAAGTAGTGTTTCCTAAGAGCAACAAAGAGGAAGAGTTGATCTCTTCTTTGACTGGTCGAAAGCAACTAGTCAGCGCCTTTCTCAAGCAGCCTGCTATAGTCTTCTGCCGATACGATTTGTCTTGTTACACAGCGATTAGCAGACGGCTACATGATATTCCTATGACACTAAAGGAAGGTCCACCACAGTATTGTATCTTTGTCATGCAGTTTGCCGCAATCGCATCACGTAGCTGGCCGCCGCCATCCCCTCTGGGCTAACGGTTCGACTAGAAAGGGTAATGCGTCACGGGACAGCCGATGGTCGTGGCCTTTGCGATAGGATTCAAGGTACTATAATGCTCTAGTAGCTGCTATGATCCCTGGAATCTTAGATGTCGGTGAGAAGAGGACGGCAACAAGGGAGGGTTTGCCGGTCGTCCATGACGTCACTCAATCAGAATAGGGCATTAATGATTTTATGACGTCACGACTTCCATTGACAAAATCGCATCGGCATCTATCGATGACGTCGTGTGCCGATCTGTCGAAAAGCCCATAAACCGTTTCGCTTGCGAGCGAGGACACGCTCTCCGAGAATGCGCCCCACGCGATAACTCGTGTTGTACGCAAAAATCGTAATCCACTTCCATAACACGAGCTATCGCGTGGGGCGCATTTTCAAAAAAAGTGTCCTCGCTCGCAAGCGAAAGGGTTTATCGGTATGACGGCTTCGAACATGTCAACAACAAAAAGCAAGATTTGGCAAAGGGCAAGAGATGATTAGTAGAAAGGGCTATCGCGGAGCGATACGATGGGTCTCCTGAAGCTGTCATCACTCTTTCTTTCGATTGCATCCTTGGCATTCATCGAGGCGTTTCTGATTGCTCCACCCACGAGCAAAGCAAGAATTGCAGCAACAACCCTCAGAGAATGGCAGCCATTCTTCGCGTCAGGGCAACCCGACAACAATGATGAAACGTGGGTAGAGCGTTCTGCTAACGAGCCAGATACTGGTCGCCGAGATTTGCTTTATAATACAATTGCCGCTGGGTTGATTGCCGCCTCAGGAGTCGCCAGCTTCTCCTTGTTTCAAACCAGTGTCTACACACCGGCTGGATTTACTCGTATTCCAACACAATTCATCGCCGCCTTGGGTGACCCCACTGCCAGTTCGGGAAACAATGCGCAAGAGTGGGGGCTTTGGAAGCTGGATCCTGGTCCTCGGGGGGTTTGGTTGCGTGACTACGAAAAGGAATTGGCGTCAAAAGATCGCCTAGCCCCAGCAGGATGGACCTTTGATCCAAATGATTGGTGGCTGGAAGAGCATGGTCTCATTATGGAAAAGCCAAAATTTCCACTATCACCAGGTCGATATCTGGTTACGGGTGCGCGGCTAGTGACTACTGGTTTGACGATAGGCGCCGATGGAAGCTGGAAATTGGATGAAGGGACGCTCTATGATGTGACGCATTTACCGTGCCGATCGGCACGCTATACACCATTAGAAAGTACTAGCGGCGCAGCCAAGGGATCGCCCTTGACGGCAAATCCAAGGGACTTTCCTGTTGCTCCGGGAGCCATCATGCCGTCGGTGCCTGGATGCAACAAACAAGACTACGCCGTCTTATTTGTCGTTGGAAAGGGGGCTAGTGGCTAGCTAGTAAGCCATATCAACCAAAGCTAGAGAGAATATACAACGTCTGGCATTTTCGTGCTTTCATAGTTCTGTAGTGCTTGGGCAGTCTTCCCCATAGCCCGTCGCAAACTCTTTGACTGCTGGCTATCAGCTCGAAGAGACCTCGCAGTTGACGAGAAATACCTCGAAGATACGCCCTCCCCGTCGATGACGTACGCGCCGATATCGGCACCGATTTCAGCATCTTCTAATCTTTTCTTTCGCTTTGCCACAAACGAAACGGATTGACCATGGTCTTCGCATGCCCCTTGTCGCGTCTTATAGTTGCCTCGTTGGCTATCCAACGGCCTGATACCCAGTCGACTGCTTGTGATAAGTCAGTTGCAGCTAGGGTCCATGTGGTTAGCTCTCGCCGTGACTTTGGTTTGACGACTGCCGCTTTGGCATCATCGGCTTTAGTGCTACCGTTCACAGCGACCTCGGCTCCATCGGGGGCCTTTGATGGATCGGGGTCGACGGCTCTATCAGGTTACAACCCTTCTACCAAGGCCGAAAAGGTGCGAGGTTGGAAACAACGTGTCGTGGCAGACGTAAAAGACTTTAACAAACTCGGCAAGGCGCTGGCGGATGGACAAGCTGGACAGAGTTCGAGGGAATGGGTCAACTTTTTCATTCAGTTTCAACGACGAGAGCCAGATGAATTCGGACGGACCTACGGAGCACTGGTCGATTTACGAGGACTTCCCACCAAGAAAAAGTACGAATACGAAGGCGGCGATGGACTGCTATTGGCAACGTCCTTTACCAAGGCGGGTAAACCGCCAGAGAATACCCCTGCTGTCAAATCGTGGAACAAACTCTTCAAGCAGTTTGATGTCATTGAAATCGCGGGGATCAAAGGAGACGCCGCCAAAGCTCGGGCTGAGTGGGAGAAGACCAAGCCTTTGCTAGAACAATACTTGGCCGATGTCGAGCTGCCTGGAAGTTTGAGTGATCCAATCTACAATTAAATACGGCTCTCTTCTAAGGCTGTACGACTTTTGCGCGACCCATCAAAATCATTTCCTCATCTCTGGCAATAGCTTTATAAGATGCTATCTGCAATCTTAGAGTGCTAGATAAAGAAAGACTCATATCACCATCGTGTTGCTCGTCTCCTTAGAGATGGTGTAAATCTTCCATATCGAATATGGCTCGGCTACTCTACTAAGAATAGTCCTGCTCTATGTTCGTCGACTATTTATTCAGATCGCTCCTCACATTTAACACCGATCGACGCGATTCTTCCATCGTCGACGTCATCAAAGCGGAGAGTTTACATGAAAATCTGGAATCGATCCAAGGTTCCAACACATACCTGTTATCCACGAGCTATGATTTGAAAACGACCCAAGGTTCAAACGCATCTCAATGAATAAAATATCCTTCATAGACATCACCATGTTGAGAGCAACTCTTTTTCGATCGCGTCAAATATCGGCAGGAGCCCAAGCGTCATTGGATGCCGCCATCAAATTTCTGAAAGGAAAAAGGGGCGCGTGCAACTCGGCTGAGCTGGGACGGCTACGGCAAAAGCCTCCCGATGGTCTCAGCAGGCACGCCTTTTTGCAGGAGCACCACGATAAAGTATCAATCAAGCAAACCCGAGAAGCAACACCAAGACCGAAACATTTGAGCTCGGACGGCTTGCCCGAGTTTCATCGGTATGACATTGATCAAGAAAGCGAATTGGATCAAATAGTTCAAGCAATTGAAGCCCAAACGATAGACCGAGAGAAGGGTTCTTTGTTCGTGGGTTTAGATATAAGTTCGGAGGACGGTATAAGTTTGTTCCTTGGCGCATCAATGTTTCGTTTTTCTGGCAAGAATCTGACGAAAGACTCAATTATACGGGGTTTGGATAAAATGTGGGAGAATTCCCTTGTATTTGTAAAAGATGCAAGCTCGTCGCCGGCTAGAGATCTGAGACAACCTTTTGAAAACCTCAAGATTGTGGATCCACAAATCGCCGGAGAGATGTGGTTCAACGAACCATACCTCGATTATGACTCACTTCTGAACAAACTTTTAGTCCAGTGCTTTGGGTCTGAACGGGTTCCCGCACGATTCACGGGCATGGAAGACAACCTATTCTTCTATCTCCTCTGTGGAGCGGCAGCAGAAAAATATTCGTTGGGCGACGAGCAATCCAAGTTGTTTTATTTTGGACATTATCGTTCAATGCTTGGTGATGACAATGATAAATACAGAGTCATCTTTGACCCCGTGGAACAATACTCAATGAAAAGCTGGTGGCTTGCCATATCAGAACCCAAACCAGAACCCAAACATGAAGTCGTGGCCCATTCACATCTCAATGACGACGTCGATATTGATTTCATTCTTGATATTCTTCCCGAAAGGCTTCGTGTTCCAATAGAAGCCCATCCATTTGTTCCTTCAAAAGGCAAAGACTCAATTACGGAACTTGCTCTAGATGTTGGTCGCCGACCACAATTTTGGGCTAATGGGCAACGAATGTTCTTTGAACCCAACGATGTTAACTATCTCGTGGAGAGTGACGACATTGACCACATCTTGAGACACAACCCGTTTCGCTTCCGTGATGACAATCGTGCTTCTTTCCCTGGTCAGCTTCATCGCATCTCTGCTATACGAAACCATGCCGACGACATTTACGGCCTCACAATACGGGTTGGTCGTCACATAAAAGGAACCGCCGATCTCATTCTAGACTTTCTCTTGGGAAGCAAAAGATCTGTTCTGATTCTTGGGGAGCCCGGGTCTGGGAAGACCACCATAATCCGTGAATGTGCTCGAATGCTATCCGAGTCTAGAGAATTTTTTGAGGGCAAAAACGTCTTCATCATTGACACTTCGAATGAGATTGCAGGAGACGGAGACATTCCGCATTCTTGCATCGGCAACGCCAGACGGATGATGGTCAAGTCGCTCGAAAAACAAAGCTCTGTCATGATTGAATGTGTTCAAAACCAAACTCCAGACGTAATGGTACTTGATGAAATCGGCCGTCCCAAAGAAGTAGCAGCTGCTGCAACTTCAAAGAAACGTGGAGTCCAATTGGTTGCTTCCGCCCACGGTGACTTCCGGAATCTAGTTGACAATGCTGAGCTTGTCGGTCTTCTTGGTGGCGTCAAGCTTGTGACACTGGGCGACGAGGTAGCAAGCCGAATCGCGGAAAATCGAAAAACCGGTATGAACAAGGTGGTAGCGGAACGGATCGGTGCTCCGACATTCGACGTCGTCGTGGAGGTTAGCAGGGGAGCGAAACATGAATTGAAGATTATTGATGATCCAAGATGACGTCCTCTCCTTTCAGCCATGGATTGGACTGAACGGTCTTTTAGAACGCCTAGCACTTCCCACGCATCCTTCTAAACACTTGATTCAAGAGCTTGACCACATGGATCAGGGGGGCAACTTTTGGACAAGGCGTCCCATTCCAAAAGAATATCTTGAATATGCCGCATTCGATGTCCATCTGCTACTTCAAACGGTAAGCCCCCTTGAAGACCTTTTGGCGTCTCAACGATCATCCCTAGATGATTTCATTGATCCATCCTTGGAGCGAGCGGCCGACGCCATTTCGAAATTTCGTTAGCAGGAGAGTCTGTTATGAACGTAATAGCAATGGCGACGGTCACAGACAGTCTATTACGAGAAGGTTCAATCGGAAAATCTTTCATCGGGACCAGGTGCAAAAGGAAATTCCGTGGCGACTAAACAATAGCAACGTCGCTCTTTTGCTAAGACGAGCACTCCCATATCATCAGCATTTGCACTACAAGTAATGAAGAGGATGTTGGCTTGCCGGAACTTTGCCTCGCGGCATGACATGATACATTTTCTTTGGCCTTGCAACGCCATTTTTGGCGTCTCAAAGGATTTTTGCGATTTTGTCGAGCGCACACCGCCCGGCGCGTCGATGCCGGCTCTCAACCTTCGGCCGGTAAACACGTGCAGAGATTCTCTCTACCTACTACTAGAGATCGTTTACTTAGCTTACTACTACAGGAAGGTCGCTGCCAACTAGACTAATATCTACTCGCTAGTAGTACTATAACTAGAGCGCTAGTACTGTAGCAATAGTAGAATGTGGCGTCTCGCAATCATTCTTGATGTTACTGTTCCCCTACAGGATGATTGCCTTGCCTCCGTTTCTTATTCTTCTGGCTTGCGCATATGATAATCTAACTTTCGAAAGGTTTCGACAGTTTGTGGATTATGTCGTCCCAATCGTGCAATTTGAATAATCAAGGCCTTGCCATAATGTACCATGGCAGCCGTCGTATCACCCTTGCCCGCATACGAATCTCCCATGTGATGGAGTGTTCGTGCGGTAGCTTCATGATCTCTTCCTAACGCAGTTTCAAATATATCCAGTGCCTTTTTCAATTCTCGTACACCCCGATCATAATCACCTTGTGCGTTCAATACAATGCCCAGTTGATAATACGTACAGGCAGTATCTTCATGGGATTTGCCCCACACCAAGCGGCCCAATGTCAAGGCTCGTTTGAGTTCTGTCAATGCTTGATCATATTCGTGTGCTTGGCAATAGGTAATTCCTAGTTGATAATATGTCGACGCCGTATCAGGATGTTCCTTGCCAACGACTTTGCGTCGAATCTCCAAGGCCTTGTGCATTTCTACCACGGCACCATTAAAATCCCCCTTGGTTTTGAGTGCCTTTCCTAATTCCATGTATTGATGAGCGATTTGTAAATCTGGATTCCATGATGTGCCGACAGGGGCACCAGGTGATGTCGTGAGTTGTTGAAAGGCGGCCGCACTAGCATGTTGGAGACTAATCTTGTGGAGTTGGGCGTCCGTCAGGGCTTTTCCGGAATGAGCTGGAACCGAACCGGAATTAGCAGGTTGTCGTTTTTGTTTTTGCTTTTGTTGTTCTTGATGATGTCGTTCACTTTCTTCAGGAGTAGCTGATGATGATGACGACTCTTCTTCTGGCTCGGGCTTTCGCCGTGAAGACTTTCGTTTTTCCTTTCGTTTAGCCATGATGTGCTTTGTGATTGCAGAAAGAATGATTGTGCTGCGATAGTTGTTGTTTATCCACTACTGCTGTCGGCTATAGAGGTGTCCGACGCACTCAACAGTGTCAAGGGGGTGCTGTTGTGGATGAAAAGGTTCACTGTCTGTCAACTCCAAACGCCAAAAGGGGGTGTCTATATTATTACGATCGACGATGCATTTGCTTCTGATTTCAATGTGTGTTTCTTCTTTTTGGCGCACGCGGTGTTTGGTCTTGGTGGGAGCCATTTCCCGCCACTTTTTGCTACAACATTTATGGCGAAATTTGCGTACCACTGCCATTAGTGGCCAGCCAGTGTCCACCATCATTCCATAACCTTTAATTACGTATATGAAGATAATGCCGTTCGGCTCGCAGTGGAATGACTAATGCGACTTCTGTCGAACCGCCGCCCGGTAGTGGGCGACGCTCCTCCTTCCAAAAGGCAACAAACACTCGGCGACGATGATCCAATCTTTGGCAACCACCATTGCGCTTACATCCTTTTGCCGGCCTCTATATTCAAACACTCCTCAATCATCCCATCTATCCGACACATCTTTTAATTTCATTCCTTCCTACATCCATCATGGTACGTATGTGTCGCGAAAGGAATGAAACCCGAGTTCGTTAGCCGACGACGACGATTGATTCCTTTCCGTTGAGTCCATCCAGTCGGCGCTCCCTCATTGCCTTTGACAGACTCACTCACTCATTCCGTGCTCGTCAATCTATCTTTACAGTCTCAATTTATAGTGAATCCCAAGCCCTTCTTGGCTGACTTGACTGGTAAAGTTGTCCAAGTGCGTTTGAAGTGGGGCATGGAATACAAGGGACGTCTCGAAAGTAGCGATGCGTACATGAATTTGCAACTTTTGAAAACGGAAGAATACATTGATGGCGAATTGGCGGGTTATCTAGGTGAAGTCTTGGTACGATGCAATAATGTCCTCTACATTAAAGCTGCCGAAGAACAAGACGAAAATGATGGCGAAGAAGACGGGGGCATGCAAGAATGAGCGTTCAGGTACGTTTGTCTACTAGTCAGCTATACTTACTCATTATTGTTCGAAGGAAGATGGAAAGAGTTTCCGAATGGTTTCGTTCCTATTCTTGCAAAAGAGTAGTTACTTGTTTTCCGAAAGGCAAATAGGTTCTGAATGAAATTCGTTGCAAATCAACTACACGCGTTGTGGACCATGGTCGAAACGACCACTCATCACCAACCCATATCTGACGAAACAAGACAGGCGCAAACAAATCGTATTGTTTGGGCTTTCAGGAGTTGTTGTATACAATGATGAATGTGTCGTGTGTTCTCACAAATCGTTTACTCTTTCTAATAGGTGCAACGACTAGCAGAGAGTGGCTTTTCCCTGCAACAAGTCGGGCTTGCTAAATGGCGAAAGAAGAACGTTGCCAGCCAGCTAGCTAGCGACGAACATTACGCTAGTAGCTAGTACGACCGTGTGCGGTTTTGCGAATGAGCACGCGGCATTCGATCGAAATGATCGTGTCGTGCCTTGCGTTACGTTCTGGGTAAACGGTGAAATCGGGGTTAGTTTCTGTCCCAGAGCGTAGCATCGAGAGCAATTCCAAAAAACCTTGTAAATAGTAGATTGAAAGTGATTAAAGTCTTTTACTAGTTGAACTTTGACAAACACCATTTAACCCGAAGGTAACGGGGCTTTGCATCCAAAATAGTCGGCGCCATTCCCACGTCCTGTTGATGTACGATATCACGCTGTTGGACGCTAGCCACTCCGAACTCGACCGTCGGTTTCAACATTGCTTTTGAGGTCGATAACGGCGGCTTGGTACAAGCTGCAACCGGCTGCTGTGGTCCTTCTCTAACACTCACTCTAGTAGGAGCTACCGCTACTGCCGGTAGCTATCGGATGGGCAAGTCCCGAGCCGCGCGGGAGAGAGCGGCGTGCCACGGAAGTCGACTAATTCGACTGTTCTATTTTTGAAAAAGAACAGAGATAGTCCCGTACCACTTTTCGCCTTACTTGAAATATCCTTTCGGGCAAACGTCGTTTGTGCGGCTCGAAAAGGTTGCGGCATTCCCCACCTCGGTAATTTCATCGATAGCTTGCGGCTCTTGTTACCCTTACAGTTGTCTCTTATCTATACACCGAAACACCACTTTCACAATGAAGACTCCTGAATCTGTTCTTAAAAAGCAAGCCACTCAAAAGAAGATTGCCGAAGCCAAGGAAGCTGCTGCCAAGGAAGCCGCTGCCAAGGCCCAAGCAGATGTGGCCAAGTTTGCCTCCAAGGCCGAGCAATACGACGCCGAATACGCGGCCGCCGACAAGGCTGCTGTAGAGAACCGCCGCAAGGCCAAGATTGAAGGTGGATTCTTTGTGCCCGCTCAGCCCAAACTGGTTCTTGTGATTCGTATCCGAGGTACCATTGGAGTTTCCCCCAAGGCCAAGAAGGTGATGCAACTGTTCCGATTGCGTCAATTGCACAATGCCACCTTTGTCAAGTTGAATGAAGCTACGGTCCGCATGTTGCGATTGATCGAGCCGTATGTCACGTACGGATATCCTTCTCGCACCACTGTCCAAAAGCTGATTTGGAAGCGTGGATTTGGCAAACTCAACAAGCAACGAATTCCCATCGGCAGCAACGATGTCATTCAAGACGGTCTTTCGAAATATGGAATTGAGTGCACTGCCGATTTGATCCATGAAATCTACACGGTCGGTCCTCATTTCAAGCAAGCAAACAACTTTTTGTGGCCCTTCAAGTTGTCCAATCCTACTGGAGGATTCTCCACCAAGACCAAGATGCTGCACTTTATGGAAGGAGGAGAAACAGGTGCACGAGGCGAAGAAATCAACAAGCTTGTCATGAAGATGATCTAACTTTATATAACAAGTAATACTGGATAATTCCAAACTGAAAAGGTTCCGACCCCACATGGCATTTCGATTGTTTGTTGCGAGTTTCGGCTCGAACAACAACGAATGCTGGGGCGGTCACAAGCTATCCCCTCGTACTATTGTACTACTTTCTTTTACTATTACTAGTAGATAGCTAGACTCTAGGTTGATGGGGGCTTGTCTTTGATCTTGGAGGATCGGCGGGATGTTCTTTCCTCGATTGCACCTTTCTTATAACCAAACATGCAACAATTAACCACATTGCTTCCGACGGGGTCCCTTTGCCTACAAACTTGCTTTGCACAACTTATACCCCGCCTCAACTAGAATGAGCGCAACAAGCCAATTTACCAAAGAGCTCTTTGGAACTAGTAGCTATACTACCAGAAGTAGACAGAGTCGTATAGTACGGTAACCACTACTCTACTAGCGCTGATGATCCCGAAACGGTTGAGTGCGGGGTGAACGACAAGTCTACTGGCGTATGCGACTTGCTTTTTGCGGCTACTATACCGATATACATGGACGATATGGACGGCTTTTTACGAACACTTACGCGAGTCTTCACTCCTCCTTCGTACTACTAGTAGTACTCTAGATGATGGAGTCGTTTCCTTTACTCGTCGTCGGGCACAAGACCATGGCAGAACCGAGTGTCTGCAGCCGTTCTAGTAGATCACATACAATGTCAGGGAATAATAATAATACTATTAATCATCATTATCATTGTCATCGCCCACCACCCGTAGTCGTACTACTACCAAGGGTGGGAAAGTCGGCCGCTGACGACGAGTAATAGGGTGGAGTTGCTACTGCTGCTTCCGTGTCGGAATGACTTCGACGATAATGATAATATTGTTGTGGTGCTTGTGCTTGTTGTTGTGCATAATAGGTTGCCGGTGGCAAGGAGGATCTGGATGTTGCTGCTGCTGAAGTGGCGGCCGAGGCATAGTGGTAACCGGTACTCATGGTACCCGTCGGCATGGAATATGCTGCCGTCAAAGCAGTATTCGCACTGGCAGCAGCAGCAGCAGCAGCAGCAGCAGAAGGAGTGGGATAATATGCTTGTGGTTGTTGTTGCTGCTGTGGTGCAGTAACGACGACAGCTGCAGTAGCAGCTGGTGCATAATATGGTTGCCGTGGTGCTCCACGACGTTGAAAGTCAGGATCGTTACGTTCCGATTGACGATTTCGCCAAGTTGCCTTGTTGGGTTTGGATGGATCTTGTTGTTGTTGTTGCTGCGACGAGGCGGGAATATATTCTGCACTGGTCGCCGTCAGAGAACTGTTATTGACAGACATGTCGGCCGCACTGGACGCTGGCTCTGTGGTTGCTGCTGCTGCTGCTGTAAGAGCGGCAGTACTCGATTCTCCCACAGTTTCTGCCATGGCTTCTTCATGGGACTGTTGAAAGATACGAGCACGAGCTTCGGCATATTTGCGTTCCTTGTCCGACAAGGACGATGCACTCGAATTTAGGGACTTGTCCTTTTTGTTTTTGGAGTTGCCGGACCCTGAACTGACATTGCTATTGCTGCTTCGTTTCATAATTTTCATTTTGCGGGGTTTGGCAGCAATAGTCACGGCAATACCAGGAGGAGTAGGACTTGCAGAGCTATTGCTGCTGCTATTAGTACTTTGCTGCTGCTGTTGCTGCTGTTGTTGTTGCAGGTTAAGTTGTTGATCAAATTGTTGCTCCAACGAACTACCGCCCCCATATTCCGAGGCTGGAACATCCAATAACAATCGATCCGGTGCAGCTGTATCGAGCGTCTTATGTAGGCGAATCATGCCATCTTCTTGTGGTTCTCTCGTAATGGCAAATCGATCCGCCAAGCGATGCAATATGCATCGTTGAAAGCTCGTTTGGGGTCTCATCATCAAAGAAGTATCGGCATTAGTATTGGGCGGACTTGCTCCTTGACCGACCCACTCGCCTTGACTGTTACGGACCCAGCTATTCATGGGACCCCCCACATCCCAATACGCACAGCCAGACTTGACAAATTCTAGCAGAGTTTGTTCTAGCTTGAGCAAGCCCAGTCGTTCTCGACCATCGCGTAACGCGGATAATAACGCGGAATCGATCGAAGAAGAATCAGGGACCGCAAGTCGGTTCTTGCCGCCGATTGTAGCAGCAGCTACAACCGTCTCGTTGGCAGCTGTTGCTTCTTCGTTGTTGTCGCTTGCCATGGATGATGGGGGCAACATGCTGCCTTCCTTATTGATTGCCACCGTCGCCATGGCAGATTTAGTCGATCAAGTCGGTCCTGATTCGTTCTTCACTTTATCAATGCGGCAGGCTGGACAAGGAACAGTTGCCGAGAACAATCGCAGTATCCAACACTGAATAATAAGAGTGACAAGGCGGGGTTGTTATTGTTGTTGAGAGAAAGGAATTCCTCTTGAACAATCAAAGCAATGGTTATGATGGCGAATGAAATGAAGGAAGAAGAAGAGGAAAAGCTGATGATCCTGCAACTACCGTACTACGCCCGCTCTCGCTCGTCGTGGCTTGCTTGTGGTTGCAGTTGCGTATTGGTTGGTGGGTGAAAGTTCTCTTGCATGCGCACGCCCCTACAGAAAAATTGCGTGGAAATGGCAGTAGAATTCCAACGAATATCAAAACTCCGACCGCGAATGCGTCACTCAAAGGTACTGATAAGAGGTACGAAGTCGTAGCCATGAACGTACCTAAATACACACAGGGCCCCATACCGGCTTTCCATAGTTGCCGCATAGCGTTAATCGCAGCGTAGAGTACGGGGCACGGGGACAAACCAGTCAAACAGTATCTGGAAACTTCTCATGCCTGCATACCTTGTAGAAGAATAGGGTTTATTCTTCTCTCTAGAGTACCGCGACGGAGAAGAAGAATCCGCCCTCCTCGCCGTCTTGCTGGCCACGTGACACTACTAGCAGTAGTAGTATGCAGTCGCTTCTTCCTCAACGAAGATCGACGATAACAGCGGCGTGATCATGCGCGACTAGTGCTTGAACGGCAAAGCGATAAAACAGAGTTAATAGCGACGTAAAAGTAGCTGAAATTGCTGCCATGTGCAAATTATACAAGTGCGACTTTATTACTACTAGTCTGATTTCTTGATACGTATTCTTCTTGTTGTTCTACTCTCCTCCCCGACGCCCGCGCTTACTTGAGATTGTCTTCCTCTCTTCTTCCGAAGGATACTGTGGTGGGAAATCCTCAGCAGCCAGCAACTCACGCCTACGAAGGCTCCCAGCACGAGGACAGCTCGGCGCACCATTGGATTTGGCAGACTTTTTGATTCTTGTCCTCGGGACTTCCACCAGCGCCTCACAGCATCCACAACCAACAAAGTCGTAGTTTGTGTATGCATCCTTGGCGATAGCGGCAGCATCGTCCACAAAGCACTTGTTGTGATAGTGGTCCTTGTGCTGAAAACAGTATACAAAGCCTTTGCTAGGGTCATTCACGTTGCACAAATTGTCGGGCACATCACAGGTCGTGATTGTCGTCCCCATAGCAGCCGAACTGGCAGTGGGTCCAGCAGTAGGACCAGCGGTTGGCGCCTCGGTAATGTCAAGGCAAACACTATCGAGGCACACGGCCGCATAATTTTTGAATTCTTGTTCGCAAAGGTTAGTGTTGGACAACGCTTGTGCTGCTTCAACAAGGCAGTTTGTCAAATCGGCTTTGACGGGACCACAAGGATCTGGCGGCAACAATCGGGAACAAAGAAGAAGGATGTGAGGACTACTAGTAAATGGGCGCCCCCGGCGGGATCATCAAGGCAATCTACATCATCCAAACAAGAACAACAATTCTTACCGCAAAAATCGGCAGTGCCCACTGGTCGAACGTAAACCGTGTCGACCGCCCAATTGCATTCGCCATCATAGATACCATCGACAGCATCAAAAATAAATTTGGGAGTTTGGACCCACCCGGTTTGGGTGGCAAATCCAACGTCAGTCCAGTCAATGGAGTCACATCCAAGCCTGGGGCCTTCCGTATAGTCAGCCATGCACTGAGGTTCGGAAAGCGGTCTTTCGAACGCTTCCTTACTTGTTGGAAGACGAAAGCCAGAGTACCGAATGCAATCTGGAAAGTTGTCTGTGGAATAATAGATAATGTCAAGATTATACCATTTGCCAACGTCAGGGTCATTATGGCAGGTTAGACCGTAATCGTTAGGGAAGGCATCGTAGTAATTCTTTGTGGGGGCAACTTTTGACGCCCAGAGATATTCGAGTCCATTGGTAGCTCCTTGCACGGTATAGTCGGACCACCCGCCCGCAGGGATCGTATTGTACTGGAGGCGGCGCCTATCGTCTCCGCTGCTGTGTTGGTGTTGGCCTTCTTCGCCACCAGCAGCAATAGAGCATGTACCGAAGATGTTGGCACATAGTCTCGCATCACATTCCGGGTTGTCCCTATGCGCAGCAGCCGATGAAGAGAGACAGGGGCCACAGCAAACGTGGTCTTGTGGAGGAGCGTCAAACTGGGGAACGCCCTCTGCGCAACAATCTTTCAGTATCAGCATCAACGAAAACACAAGAAACGATATCATCATACGCGGCTTCATGTTCTTGGCTGGTATTGTGGAGCAGCGCTTTCGTGATAAAAACACCAATCAACAAGAACTTTGAAACCAACGAAAAGAGGGCTTCTTCTTGCCCATTTCTTCTGCGGTCATTTCTGTAGTACTAGCTGTGTGTAAAGAAGCAGCATAGTAGGAGGCGACGAAAGCCCAAATCTTAATATCTGCAGAGAAGGGAAAAGGCGTGATGGATGTAATCTCTCTTTTCCTTGCTGCCGCCGCCGCAGTGTGGCCTTTTTCATCCCTGCCGATATCCAAGAATAGTGCCCTTTTCGTTCTTTGCTTGGTGCTCATTCGTTTGTGTTTCGAAAAGAAGGTTTCTGGTGGCGTGATTGAATTACCGCCTACCATTGGAAAAGGAAGGGGCAGATTGTTAGTATTGCCGGATATTACGTTTCTGACGTGATTGAATTACCGTTTACATTGGACCAGGAAGGGCAAGGCGACAATCCATTGTTACCGGATACATATATCATTTTAGAGTAAAAGTTACATGGGAACGCTAGCTAATGAGTGGTGCCGTTGGCGGCACGTGGAGGTCGGTAACGCGTGGGGCCAGCGCGCGATGCAGGATTGCATCGGCGAAAGCGAGGTGGCCGACTGGGAGTGGAAATATGGGATAAATCATGTTTTTTCGTTGTTTGGAGTTTGATGGTTGCTCGATGGATGTGATTGGCAAGGGCAAGAGAGAAGTTGAGCGCCAGCGTTTGAAGACCCCATTGTTGGGGGGTGGTTGTGTGGAATGATTTCTAGCAACGAGACTCATTTTTACGATACGGCTCTTTCTGTACTTCAAGTTAGAACTGTAGAATCCTACGAAGCTGGTACTTGACTTCAAAAAATGAGCCTGCCCACCCCAAATTTTCGTTTCCCGCCCAAATTATCGGCGGCTTTTGCTAGCTACCGACGATGTTACTCTACCCTCAATAGAAGCTGTCCTTCAAAGAAATTTGCCGACCCTATGTAACGTACTCCATCTGGAAGTACCTCTGATGGTAGAGTTACCTTTAGGTCGGCAAATTTTCAAGGTCCGCAATGGTGAAATCTGCAGCAGCAGAAAGTACGGATAGATTATTACGTGGTAAGCGAGTCGACTGAGTCTAAAAGCTGATTAGACTCACTCGACTTATTTCTATGTGGCCGATATCGCTCCGGCGAGCGAAGCGACTGGTCCTCTTCGGTCACCAAGGTATGCCTTGATATCATTATGATGTTGTTGCGTTACGTAAGGGGATCAACAACACGTTCGACATGGACTCTAATCGTCCTCAACCTTGCCCTGGTGCCGCCATCGTCGAAAATATCGCGCGGTGCTTACGCAACGAAATTTTTATTGTACTGAGGCTACGTAGCCTACGGGGAAATAACGCGTGGTTTTAACACGGTGGTACTGTTTCTACGATTATTACCCCGTATCTCGAAAGAGCCGTACCAGTAATCATATATGGGTAACGCTAAAAAATCGATTAGTCATATACTTACCGTACTATATTGCATAGATATGACCATAGTAGGATTCGGCTGGCATCGACTGGCTTCGGCCACAGAGAGTGCGACGATGGCCATGATGCTGCCGCGGAGATCCATGACACATCCATCCTTGCATTGCATTGCATTGCATACATCGCATTGCACTGCTCTATCCAACAACACCATGTTGTCCGAAGTCACTAGTAGCATGACTTTAGCGACGCCTGTCGAAGTCTCTGGCTTTGATTTTAGTAATGCCACTCGCAATCCCATGATTTTGGGTATGCAAAGTCAGCAGATTTTGCCCATGGCCAAGAAAACAGGTACGACCATTGTCGCGGTCGTTTACAAGGACGGTGTCGTGCTAGGGGCGGATACTCGTGCGACTTCTGGTACTGAAGTTGCCGAAAAGAATTGTGAAAAAATTCATTACTTGGCGCCGAACCTCATGTGTTGTGGTGCGGGGACGGCTGCCGATACGGAAATGATTACGCAACTCATTGCCTCGCAGCTTGAGCTGCTACGAATGAACACGCACAGCGCTAGTCGTGTCGTGACGGCTTGTACGTTGCTCAAGAGGCGCTTGTATCGTTATCAAGGCTATATCAGTGCCGCACTCATTCTAGGGGGATGCGATTTGAATGGACCGGCCGTCTATCAAATTCATCCTCATGGAAGTACTGCCAAACTCAACTACACGACCATGGGCAGTGGGAGTTTGGCAGCCATGGCCGTCATGGAAAGTAGTTGGAAGGAAGACATGACCGAAGCTGAAGCTGTACAGCTCGTGCAACGTAGTATTGGTGCCGGTATTTTCAATGATTTGGGCTCTGGCTCCAATTGCGATGTTTGCGTTGTGCGCATGGATGGCACCAAGGATTATCGTCGCAATGACGTCAAACCCAATGAAGTGGGTCCTTTGAGGGATCGTGTCCAGCATTCGGCCGTGTTGACCATGCATCCTGGATTGACTCCAACCTTGGGACAAGCCGTCATCAAACCTCATCCGGCACGAGTGGGATTGGCGGATATTCAAATTTCGACCACGGTGCAACGCATGGAAGTGGAAGCCTAATTTACTATACGGACGGACGGGCAGCAATGAAACAAGGAACTACTACTAGTATAAGTAGATATTGACTACTAGAGTTTGACTATGTATGGAACAAGTGGATGTAGCTTTTATCCGACGCTCAGCTTCTACTAGAGACGGCAAACTAGAGGATAGTTACTAGCTAGAGTTTGAGTATTAGACAAGAGTTATGCATTGTAGAAAGGTTCATGAGTCTTCGTTTTCTTCTTTGTTGGACAAGTGTTCTACTACTGCTTCATTTCGTTTCTTGATCGAGTTTCTTGACTATTCATCCGGCGCTGGCCGCGGCTGCTGCACTGCTTGGTTTCCTAGAAAGGTGGGTTGCTGCTGCTAATTAACGTAGTACTCTTTTCGTCGCCATGCCCGCTACCTCTTTTGGCTGCGTCGACGACGACACATCGACAGAGGGCCCTATAATACTACTGATTGTAGTACAAGAGGCTTTTTCTCCAAAAACAAGTACTACTACTACTAGCACCACCTTTTGCGACGACCACCATTGCTGGTGCTGCGTTTTGTAGAACAAAGGGTGGGTGTTCTTCTTGCGTACTACTACTACTGCTGGTAGCGGGTTTCCAACCGACGCTCAATGATCTTGCTGCTGTCGGTGCTTCTTCCTCCAGCATAGTACTGCCGTTCGTCATCCTCCTAACCATCATCATTATTCGCAAGCATTACTCTAGCAAGTCACGCCGGCGGTGTCTAGCATTCGACCGAGTGGAGAATTCGGGACCTCTTTTCTTAAACAAGCGCCTCACAGCACTGTATCCAAAGCCATACACCAAACACGTCGTCGGCACCACAACATTCCGGACGGCTCGTCTGATGCTGGATGCTGGCTCTTGATTCTTGCAGACGATGAAGAGTGAAAGTAGTAGGGACCGCAACAAGAAGAATCAAACTCGTCGAGTAAGGACATGCTAACAAAGTCCAGCACCAAACGTAATCATTTTTCAACTTTTTTGACATAAGAGGGTACTAGGCAACGCTTTTTTCGGTCCGTGGGCCCATCGGCGGGAGTTTGACCCTGCCAGGTGCATTCGTAGCCCACATAATTGTTCCCACATGCGAGCGCTGCGTCCTTGATGTGCGGCCTTTGTTTTCAAATCGGATGGTCGAAAATTAGCCTTGTTCGTTGACCATGCGGCATCAAGTGGTTCCCGATAGAAAAGGGTCGCATGGCTCTTTCCATTCGTAGCTCGCATGAATGTTTTCTTTCGCAAGCACTGAAGATTATAATGTGTGGACATTTCGTCCCATCCACCAAGTCGAACACCATTGACCTTGTTAGTAGTTGACCACATGCATCCGGTTTGGTTTGATTCGCGCGCATCTCGAAGAAACACTAGCAAGTTCATCTGGATCGACTCCTCCATCCTCGCCGAACTGCTTCTGCAAAAAGCTTTCCGCGCTCGGGTTGTGTTTCAACACAAGGAATTTGTCGGCAGTCAATAAAGTCGTCGTCACCCCATGGATCTTCCTTGACTTTATCATGTTCCGGTGGTCCCACTCGTCGACGGCGCGTTCCTTGAATCCAAATTCAGCCAGCCACACCCTAGCCTGTTGTTGCTGACAATTAGCTATATTGCTCGGCTACTTGACGTTCCGTCAGTACACCATACCTGGCACAAATGGCTTGATACCACTCGGGATTGCCATGAAATTCATAATTCATGGTCAATTCTTCTCCCTTGGGAATATCGCGCAAGGTTCCATCAGGACCACAATTTGCATTTGAGGAGTGATTCATGAAACGTCCAGCATCGGTAGGATTGGAACAAAAGTACTCATCATTGTCAGGTAACACAAAGCCTTGGCGTAAAAAGACTTGTGCGTCGGAGAATCCTGCTGTTGTGTCAGCAGTTTTTTCTGACTGCTGTAACAAGAAGGTCCGTTGAATGTACTCTTCCAGTTCATCCTTGTGGATTTGATGGACCCGTCGAGTCCATTTCCAAAATTTGGTACCTTTGGCAACGTCCACCAGCGTAAAGACGCCCTTGTGACCCGCTCCCAAAGATGGAACGTCGCGGACTTCGACGGGCAGCACAAAGGCGGGGAGAGTAGGAAAAAGAAGCATATCATCGTCGTCCGATGACGAAAGATTCCTCTCAAAGAGGGCCATGATGCTGAATGTGATGATGATGAGGAATGAGGATAACTGTTAAATATTATGTACGATTGTGAATCGATGATGGGGGTCATCATGAGCTTGAGAATCACATATCCAATGTCTCTTGGCAGCATGCAATCTTGCGAGTCTTGGATGATTCAAACGACCAATGCGACTATGAATCCCACGAAGATTCGATTGATTCGATTGAATCGAATTCAATCCTGTTTATTACCTCTTCGATACCCGCAGATGCATACAGCGGCAGAGGAGCCGCGATCAGATAGCAATGGTGAAAGCGAGATGAGACGACAACACGAAGCATGACTGTTGTCTAGAGAATAGAATAGCTACTCTAGAGAGTTTAACAGCTAGAACAGGCACCATGCAGACTTCTTCAATCTTCCTTTCCTCGTTGTTCTACTCCCCTACTAGGAGCTATTCTACTGCTGCTGTTGCAACCTTCCATCGTTATCCAAGGGTCAAGCGTCAAGATGATGCCTTTGCCTCCAATCGGCATCTTTTATATGGAAACGCCCCGCCAGTGTCTTCTATCGACTCGCCGTCACTAACGGGATACTATGATATGATTCACTGTATGATAGATACGTCATACACATCCTTGGTTCGATTGGTGGCGCAAAATGTCCAGCCGATGGTGGCGCCAAATGTCTAGTAGAGTACAGTAGTGTACATTCACGACTAGACGTTCGGGGCGTTCCTTGATGATAGAAGACTTTCGGATGAACTTTTATGCCGCAAGTACACTTGAAAGGTATAATCTTCGATAAAAGGGCTTTTCGCAATCAAGGAGGCACTAATAAGCAACGGAATGCCGATTGTATACCTGGGACAATCAGTACGGGCTTTTATAAAAAGATTCGATGCGTTTTTCGGATGATTTTTTAAGGCGTGAACTTTTATGCCGCAAGTACACTTGAAAGGTATAATCTTCGATAAAAGGGCTTTTCGCAATCAAGGAGGCACTAATAAGCAACGGAATGCCGATTGTATACCTCGGACAATCAGAACGGGCTTTTATAAAAAGATTCGATGCGTTCGTACTAAGTCTACAAAAGCGGTCACGAAGAGCAACGGTGCGCCAAATTCAAGTACCACCACGTATTGGCTATTGAGACAAAGAGGCTTAGACTCGGCTTCTCACGCTAATGCCAACCATCTTAATTTTTTTCCTAGAGTCATTGCGATGACGGGATTTATTTCACCCCGTCATTAAGTAAACGGCTCTCACAGTGGAAGCCCGGCTCGGATGGTCTTCTCTTTTGCAATGCCGTTTGTGACAAAATCCATCGCCTGACGGCGCGAAAGGGAGAAGAAACGGAGAAGCTCGGCGGCATGAGAACGCAAACGGAGGACGATCGGAAAGGTTGATGACGGGGGGGGGGGGGGCGAGACAATCGGTTTGGCCGTCAACTAGTTCATGTAGTCTAGTTCTAGCTAGCAGATGAGCATGGTAGTTTGTAGAAAGTAGAAGAAACAGTAATTCGTCTAGTAGTCGACTCTTTGAGTCTTCATGGCTGTAGTATGCTCTTTGTTCTTCTTTAACCGTTTATACATGTAGGTGAGCTGCTCCGGGAAAATGGCAGTGTGCTATATACTCTTGGATCTGATTCCTTCATCGTCGCTTTCTAGAAAGAAAAGTTCGACATTGAAGGTTGAATAGGAGCCACCGAGTTAGTAACTTGGGGTCCAGCCGCAGCCTTTGGCTTCTTGTGGGAAGCACGAAGTTCCCACTCGAATCCAACGGATTCTAGTCGCTGAATTCGCTCCAAGTTCATGTTACTGGGCTTGCCATCCCAAAATAGTTTGTATTGGCGGCGTTGGCACTTAACCCACGTGGCTAGTTGCGCGTTTTGAGGGTGATTCGAGGGCACATTGGCGTGTCCGTGTTGTTGTTGATATTCCACCAGTTCTTGCCATCGCTCCAACCAGGCAGCACCGTGAGAGTCCCAGACAAAGCCGGCTTGTTCCAGAGCGACGATTCGTTCATCGGTCATGGTGCTGGGCTTGTTCTCAGCCTTGAGCTTGTATTGATATCGTTGGCGCTTGACCCATCGGGCTAGAGACGGATTCTCATCAAAGGTGTGGGGCACGCAGCAGTGGCCACGCTCCTTGCGGAACTGAAGGAGTTCCTCGAACTTCTCACTCCATTGCTCAGCTTGATAAGGGCGGAAGCGTCGTCCAGCGTCGTCTTCGTCTTCTTCCTCTACACACTGACGCTTGTTAGAAGGCATCATCATATCCATAATGGGCTCAGGAGCTTCACGCTTAATGGCTGCCGAGGGGGTGGGAACAGGGGTTACTTGTTGAGGAACATTAACTTGCTCGTCGTCCATGAAGATGTTATCGATGCTCAAGACTTGATTGAGGGTGTCTTCAAGCAAGTTCCTTCGGTTTTGTTCACGGGAGGGAAGAGGAACGGGCTCCATATCGAAGATATCATCGCTGGGGGGGTCGAAGAGCGTATCATCCGCGAGTTCTGCAAGGACCTGAGAAGTGATATCTTCAGGACGCGCAGGTCGCTGGCCCGGGAAGAGACTGCTCATCATGGGCGGAGGAGGGGGGAAAGGTCGACCTTGCATCGCTTCTGCAGCGAAGAGAGACGTCGCCATGCCGAGCAACGAATCCTGGCCGAAACCGCCCCAGGCGTTCTTCTTCTCAGGCGCCAGAGGGGACATTCCTCCCCCCATGTTAACAGACATGTACCTATTGCTATGAAGGTTATTCATTTCGAATGAATGCAGGTGAGAACAGAGCTGGGATGTAACAATCAAATCAAGCAAAACTTGCTGAAAGTGTTCAGGATCCAAATTATGATCGGTGAGAGGGGAGTTGAGGCGATCCCGCGCCCTTTGGTTGCTTCTGAAAGCAAACATCTGCCTTGCCAAAACAGGTGGACCACCTTGAAGCTCGCACGATAAGCCGCGTATTCGGGAGCCTTCTCACGGTAGATATTCGGCGGGGCTCCCGCTACCTTTTCGGACAAGAAATTGGAGGGTTCTCGCCGTTTTCGTACCTCTCTTACGTCGACAGTGGCAGTAGTGTTGAGGGTTCTCTATCTTTCAAGAGAGAGAACTAAGCGTCAAAATGTCAGAGTCACGATTCTTCTCCGCAAGAACCCCATCTGATTTTTAACCCCGTCGGAATAAGTAAAAACTGCTTGCGATAGTAAAGCAAGATCCAACATTAACTATTACGCCCGGAAGGCATTCAGCATATATAAGTAATTAGCGCATCTATCACGCTAAAGAAGCGTTCGATCGAGTTCCACCTTGAAGGGTTCTGAGCCATCGACGCTATCGATGACGGATGGCGCTCAGGTCGTAATTGACATTTTTCCTTTAGAGAGCTCACGATGCATGCGATTTCGACACCCGGGATAAACAAGCAACAGCCATTGCAAGACTTAAGATTTACGTTTGATCTCTTCGACTCCGACGGGGCCATGATCCAGGCGCGCATGACGACAAAGAATTCGTTTAGGGTCGAAGTTACCGGAATGCGAACCACGATCAACCGGGTCCGATTGATTCACCGAGTCAACCAGCGTCTTGCTGTCCATCCGAATTCAGCTCAACCGTGAATCCACCGATCTGCAATCGATCAACGGCAATCAACCGGACTTTGACTTGTTTGATTCGTATGACGACTTGTTTGATTCCAAGAGTGGAGGGAGGTTCGCCAATGAATGAGATCGAAAATGAATGGACGAATTGCAACAAGCAACAATGACGCCGTCTCGTCGCAACAATCCTCCACCAGCATGACACAACGATTGAGAAACACAGTACTAAAAGTCGACAACTACGATGCTACCGTGGTGGAACGCCCCTTGACGGGGAATGTACCTATCGTGCGGCACTTGCTTTGTACCTCAAGAAAGTTGTGGATGAGAAGAAGGTTCCTGATGCGAACACTCCCAGAATCGGCATCGGCAGCATCAGCAGCAGTCATCTGCTTCGCGGTGGACGTGACCGCAATCTAAGTTTGTTTGTGATGACAGAGCAAGGCGATGCAAAGCTGACCATCCCAGTCGGAAACGGTGACGAGTCCACGTCTGTGGTATTTCATCGCGACCGTCATTTAGCGTACATTTCAGGTTTGGCGGAGAAACTTGACCACCCGTCGAGTTACGAAGGGGCCGTGACGGAACATTTGCGAATGAGTGGTATCTATTGGACAATCACAGCTCTCTCCTTGCTCGTTTCCGCGGAAGAAGCCAACAAGATTCTCGGCATCACAAAATCGGCAGTCCTCAATCGGCCCAGCATTGTGGGGTGGGTTTTGCAATGCTACGACAAATCCACAGGTGGTTTTGGTGGAAAAATTGGACATGACGGGCATTTACTATACACACTGTCGGCGATCCAAATACTGGCCCTGGCAAAATATGACTTGTTACGCGCTTTTCCTATTGTGCTTTGAGCGCGTTGTCACTGCTGTCATGTTTGGATCGCAAAGGCGCAAGATCCAGATGATGGAGCCGATCGACCAGACGACATGCCCGATATATTCCACACATTCTTTGGCCTTTCTGGTCTGTGTTTGCTTAGAAAATTTCCCGATTCCTACCGCAAAATTGATCCTGCCTATGCACTACCAGTGGACGTAGTGAAGGAACATGGTCTCGGCGCACAGGTGATCGGTGACGAAAATGGAACAGTCGAACCAAGGCTTGCGCACTACGATATCATAAAACGGAAGAAATAGAAGGGTATGTTACATTATTTGCCGGTGCCTTTTCTTGGTTATTGCGCTTTCGTCACTATCACGCACTATGACATATGACGGTAGCTATCCTCTAAATAGAAATGCTAAAAGTTGCAATAGTGTTGCGATAGAGGAGAGGTGTTGTAGTAATGAGAAAGAGAATGCCGCCGCCATTTCGTCGGCGCCCGCCGCCGACTCTTGCCTCGATGACTCATTGGAATGAAATCAATGAAATTGGTTGTTCTTGACAAGGGTTGGTTCATGAAATGACCCGATAACGCGCAAGGCGCGAAATCGATCAACGAGTCAACCGGATCCGGCCGGCGCGCGTTGATCGGATGATTGGGTTGATCGATTTTTTGGTCCGGTAACTTCGGCCCTTAGGCAGCTACGAACTCAAATTATCAAAGGCGTCCTTTCTGTTTTCGCTCTCTCTCAAGAAGCTCATTATTGATATTTTTCGATCCCGCTTCACTAAGAAACTTGCATACATTATAAATATCATGAGTTCACGTCACGATGAGTCTCGGTGCAACAGTCCCCGCAAAGCCCAACGAAAGGCGAGATAGTTTGTTCTCGAAGTTTGGTGAGAACCGAAACAAGAATGCGAAAGACAAATGCATGCGTGGATGGGGGCTGGAGCTAATTGACGACCTCATATCATAGTCCGTGACAGTGCTGCTGCTCGGAGACGCTTTCCCAGTTCGCTCGGATAAGCAAGCAGCTTGGGGACGTTTCTTCTTGCTTGCTGCATGCGTTTGGAGCTCCAGCAGCAGCGTTTGTCGTCCGTCTGCATTCGCGATGTTCAAACATAAATTGGCCGAACAGGCCCTCTTTCATCGCACGCACAGCTCTCATTCTACAGGTATCACCTACGGTAAGAGGACAATCCAGCTTTAGGCCTTGACGGCAAATCCTCGGCTTCGATTGCACTCCATTCTCCATCCGTCTACACGTCCTGCAGCAACTGTTCAACAACGAGCCCATATTGACCCGCTAAATTTCATATTCTCGGCCTAAAAGAGATCAGCATGGATCATGGTCGACGCAATTGGACAGCTATTTATTCTTTATTCTTATCTTCAACGAGTGCAGCATGTGTGCAGCATGGTGGAGGCGATCTCGCGTGATCGAAAAGTTCGTTTTGTTGCGGCGGAGAACTACCAGCGATCTTCGCCTTTTCGCTCTTGAAGTCGGTGTATGTCGGAGATCTTCCGAACATCAACAACCTCCATATCACGTCGGCCGATGAATCTCCGACAAAACAACGTGGCAGGCAGAGTTGCCAACGAATAGTTCAGCCAAACTTCCTCCGGACTGGCGTTTGTGTGGCTTTGCCACGGATTTTGAGAAAACTGACGAACCCAAAGACGTCCGAGAGATTCTCCCGGAACAATCCATGGAGGTTTAGGCATCAGGGAGTGGCTGCCGGATGGATTGTTGTTTCATTCCTCACATAACGGATATTTACCCACGAGACTGAATTCGGTCTCAGAGACCGAATTCGGTCTCGCTTTACTACTTACATACCTCTACAGCCGTTGAGTTTCAATAATTTTCTCCATTAATTAATATCTGAATCACATTTGTATTGGGTTGGATTCGGCATAAAAAGGCCGCATTCGTGTAGAGGGAAAGCCGCGCAGATAGCTTTTTGTGAACCAGAAGTGGAAAAATTTTGCGCGCATCATTAAAAATTGGCTCCATCCGAAGAAGACCATGGGCATTGGGGCCATCGTTTCTACCCTTTTCACGGATGCTCCACCCATCTGGCGACATCAGGGTGCGGTAACAATCAACCAGATGGGGTTTGGAAGTTGTCTGGCTTGTTTGGCTTGCGTTTGATGGGTGGAAAAGCCAAGGAAAGTGCCAAATGGCAATGCGTTCCCCAACATCGCTGTTTCTGCTGGAAAGTTGGTGGTAATTGAAAACAAGGGCCCCATTGATGGCTCTTTTCGACCCTATTGGTTGCCAAGAGCAACACTGGACTTCAGTGGAGGAAGAAAGGCTGCAGAAAGAATGCTGGCAGCGTTTCAGCCAAGGACACTCGGGCCCCCCTGATGAACTTGGCGGCTGTCAACTACTGTCCCCATGGTTCACCCCCCTGAAACTGTCCCACAACCATCAGGGACAGTCATGGAAGTAGCTGGGAGCTCGGGCATGGTATTATTTGCATTAGAAAGGGCAGTGGACCCCAAAATGTTGAGCTCCACCTCGCTCAGTGGCAAGAATTTTAAACAACAATCCACCTTTTTGAGCTGTTCTTCATGAGATATGGTGTCAAAAACATTATATCGCCCTTGGCCAACAAACAAAATCAATGAGGGAAGGCGTTTCATGTGATGGGGGCTGGTGTTGAATTGGATTGTAGCTTTTATATCTACAATCTAAGGACAAAGGCCACGTGCTTTTGCCACTGGATTTCTAGATTGCATGGTGCCCCCTACTGGTTAGAAGGGCTAGTTTCTAGATCAAGACTTGAGGCTGTTTTATTTGCATTATACTACACAACAATCAATCAACATTCAGAGGATTTGGCGGCTGACTGGTGGCCATTCCACGCTTTCACATGCCGCAGTGCCAGCACCAAAATGTGCATCATGGTTAAGAATGCAGTCCATATCCTTTGCAATCCAATTGAAACACTTGAATTCGATGCAACCAGTTGGAGACATGATCACCAATCAATATTTGAATGAAGAGAAAGATGCGAAAGATGGTCAACAGAAGTGTAAATCCTGCTCAAGGCGCCGACCAACATCCCAAAAAAATGCACATTTCGAGGCGCGCAGCTTGTCAAAACTGGGGTCGTTATGCCCGGAGGAAGCATTGTAGGCGTTCACCAAGGGTTGGGGTGATTGCAGATGCACCCTGGAGCAACCCTGTGTAGATATTGCTTCCCTGAACATCGTATTCAGGTTGAGCAAGCTGTAGATAGTAGAGACTGAATTCGGTCTCGGCAGCCCCTCAACAAATTGCCAACCAAAAGTGGTCTCGTTCGTAGCTATAAAGCAAAATAATCATATACATGTTATATATCAAAATAAAGCTCGACAAGAGTAGAGTTAGAATATGCTGTCTACAGTTTTGTATACATTGAATGATTTTTAGGTATGGTGGGAAGAACCGAGACCGAATTCGGTCTTTTTTGCGGGAAAACATCCGATAACTTTGGAAAACGGGATCTTGAAACGCCACTACTAGAAACCTGATCTGCCACAAGAACATTTGCATCAACATGAACATGATCGCCGCCAACCTCGAATTGTTGCAGAACCGCATGCAGGACATCAAAGGTAAGTGTTTGTCTTGTTGCTCGAAGTTCGAGGACTTTCTGCAGCGTCTCAATCGCAGGCGCTGTCTTGTTTTCCTTCCTACCAGGCGAACGACGAGGAAATGGTGATGGCATTCCAAGCCTTTTGCGATTGATGAATCCAATCTCTGCATATTCCGCTCCAGTTGAGGACCAGGAATTTACTGTTGCAGCAGCTGGAGATATATTTTCCGTCTACCAAAAGGATTTAAATGATGAACTATTCCAACCGATTACCGACGATATCTTCGACGACGAGGAAGTTGGCCTTGACGAACCTTTGAATCTGGAGCCCGCCCCTATCAAAGGAGAGACAGATGCGCTCTCTGGATGGCTCAATACCTGGATCAAGGCTGAAGAATGCTTCTCGGAAAGCAGCGACGTACTGAGCAAGAAGCGTACGATCATGGACGAATTCTTCTCGAGTCAAGTCGGAGATTCTCATAGCATTGATGATACGCTTTCGTCAAAACGACAACGCTTTATTGTCTCAGACGATGAATGCAGCGACAGCGATCAAAGCTCAAGTCTCCTCTTGTCGTTCCAGGAAGGCCAATGGTCGGAAAAGTTCAAAGAACTCCTGGAATTCAAGGCCAAACACGGTCACTGCCGAGTTCCACACTCTTTTCCGGAAAATCAGAGTTTGGCCCGGTGGGTGAAAAGACAACGATATCAGTTCAAAAGAAAGAGTCTCGGCGATACATCTACCATGACCGATGACCGCGTCGAAACTTTGAACCGTATCGGATTCATCTGGGACTCTCACAGCGTAGCATGGCAAGCCCGCATCAATGAACTACGCAAGTATCGCGAGATCCATGGCCATACCAATGTTCCTGGTAGCTATGCGCCTAGCCCTCAACTGGTAACGTGGGTGAAATGCCAAAGAAGGCAGTACAAACGTTACATGGAAGGCAAACCGTCCAATATTTCGCCTTCTCGTATCGAAGACCTTGAAAAGCTCGGCTTTGAATGGACGGCCAGAACGGCGTAATAGTCCGGCAAGGGTGACGGAAGGCAGATAAATGCACATTTGCACATATCGGGAGCGATTTGCCCAACAAGCGTTCACTTATGCTGGCTTGGGCAAGACGCCAAATAAGACAGGAAATGTTTTACGAATGCTCGAATGAAAAACCTCGAAGAGGGCCGCTTGGAACAATGTATCATAACTTTGTAGAATGGCCGACAAGAACGAGGGGCGAGTGAGCATACACAATCAACAATCTAGTTTATATAAATAGAACTTGAGTATAATCAATCGTTGTTGCCTACTAGCATTTTTAGTGCAACACGTACTCGACCTGCTGATGCTGGTTGAGATCATCCGCTGTAGTATCATGATCACAGTTCACCATAGCTTTATTCGTTTAATCTGCGGCTTGAGTAGGTATACTCAGGAGTTAGGCCCACCAATAGTACTATCTTTGTAACACACTACCTGCTTCTATTGCTGATACTATACATTTAACAAAAATGAACATGCCCTCCAGGATTCTTTCCAAAACCGGGACATACTCAAATGCCTTAGCGATCATGTTGTCGATTGACGCCAATTACACCTCGTCCTCGAAAACGACGGTCGCTACTAGAATCGCACCACGACAGTGGTGGGGGTTCAAGATGGAAATAACTATCTGTAAATCTCCGTGCCGAACGAGAGGTGGCAATGCGAAAGAACTGTTCCCTGCTGTAGGGTCGACAACGGGATCGGGTTACTCTGTTGCACATCCACCAGTCTGCGGTAGGAGTTTGTGCGGACAAACGACCAAGGCTGCGATTCTGTGAAGCGAAACGATCCCCCATAGTGTTTGCACCTTGTGACGGAGTTTTCCAGTAATGGCACCGACCGCTAGCCAGTACCTGGTAGCAGCAAGAGGCCATTCGCGGACTTTTCGCCATTGAAGTTTGATGTTGCAGTCGTCGTTCTCTTGCGTGGTTTCGCATTGCTGTTTCGCTCGGTGGGATGTGGGAACTATTGTCGTTTGTTAATTCGGGGTGGAGTAATCCTGGGACCCTTGGCCATGCATGCGGTTCAGTTCCGAGCCGGACCAGCACCGAGGATGGACCTGCGATCTCGATCTACATCTTTCGGTCGGGTGGGACAGGCGATCGCGCAAACTTCCCGCCACAATTTGTCTTTGGGGATTCCCTTCCGATCGGAAAGGCTTATGACGTGTCCCATTCTCCGGATTTTCTCGGGCCCTCCCCTATTGTCGGCGAATCCAATGGTGTCTTCGGATGAAGTTTACATAGGTACAATAGCTTGAAGATTTGGCCGTCGGAGAGATTTTCACGCACGACACAAGCTTTCGGATTAAAATGCTCGCGTTTCGTCCTTGAATAACCATAGCTTTTCCGGAATGTCTTTAGAAGCTCAAAGAATTGGGAACTAAAGAGAAATAAGCCTCCTGATTGTTAAATTCCCCATTATGTTTAGGGCGCGTTACTGTTGACTCCACCTCCAACCAAAATGTGCGAAAGCGAAGAAGTTTTTGACTAAGCCCACGCGATGCCGCTGTACGAAATGTACCTGAATTGACAGACAAATCTAATAAGAGAACCCCGAGAGTTCCACGCAATTCCTCTTTCCATTGGGGGGCATCGGGTTGTTTACGCGTAGGGGAAAGCAGTGCAATATGTGTTGGTTGGTCGTAAAAGGCTTTTCTCGGGGTTTATGCGGCAGTGGCGTGTTGCTTTGAGCCACCTACCATCATGGAAAATAACGCGTCTCATCGCGGCACCCACTTTTCTTAGTGTCTCCGAAAACGCTTGCTTATTTTCACACTTTCCACAACCTTATCTTTGCTTCTTGTCCATGATGAACATGATGAATAGCAGAAGCGGGGCGCCGCCAAATCCGGCCCGCATCCTTAACATGGCGCTTTCCCAGCAGCGTCAACAACAAATGAACTTCCGGGCTCATCAGGAACGCTACCTGGGGAACAATCCTAACCGTCAGCCTTCCGAAGATGATTTGTTCGAAATGGCGTCGATGCTGATGGATGACCCCGCGCAACCCAACAATTTGCAAAGTACTAGCTGGAACGGTCTTGGCAGTGACATGGGGTCGATGATGGGTGTTAACCGGGTCATTACTCCGTCTAACTCTTCCATGATGCAGCAACTTAACGGCTTCATGCCAAGGGGGTCGCCGCAGGCATTTCTGTCCAATGGTGGGATGATGCCCCAGCAGCAACAAATAGGCAATTCCTATACCCAACAGCCTCAAATGGTCCAGCAGCGATCTTCTCCGACGAATGTGAGTGATTCGGATCTCTTTGATGATGATGAGCTGGACATGGTACTGGGGGGAGAATCAGAAGGAGGCCTTCCCCAGAAGAAGGAAGCACCCCGCAATAACAATAGCAAACCCAAGGCGCCCAAGAATCAACCAGGAACACTCCTGGAGCCCCCCACAACTGTCACTCCGGAAACATCCCAGCGTGACGCTCATTCGTCCACGAAGAACCGTTCCGCTCTTACGGACAATATGCTTCCGGAGAAGACCCTGGAAGAAATGCTTCGGCAATCATCGTCATCGAAGAAGAAACAATCTGCTTCCGATGAAGAAAATCAAGATGAATGGTGCTTGATTGACTTTGGAGACGATGATGTTGAAGCACCTGGTTCCTGCAAACTGACCAAACGAAAATCATTTGAAGATTTGTTGCCGGACGATGAAAACGATGCACCCAAGAATAAGAAGAAAAAGAACCAATCATGAAGAGGAGGATCATGATGATACAATACTATCTTTGCTACCCACCGCCACATATGTAGAACTCCGAAACTTGCGAAAGCCAAGTTCGTTTGTAAAAGTATTACCACATTAGAAAAACTGGATATCCTTTTTTGAGGCTTCTATCTGATTACTTATATACCCTAGACCCGTGATGAGATTCTAGCACGGCAACATCCATCTACTAGAGTGGCAATCTCTCCGTGGCTAAAGGGCTCTCATAATACCAAACTTGCTTCGGTAGCGTTCTATGGCATGTACTATTAGAGTTTCTTCTTCTAGCTAGTGGTCGTCGAGATGGTTCCCAGCAACTAGCGATTGCGGACGTACTACTTGGCATAATTGGCAGGCTTTTGATGTAAACCATCTCACTAGTAGAGTGACGTACGTTGATTCGACAATGATGGAGGACAGTACATCAGTTTCGAAGGATAATCCCTACACCAAGCTCACTTCTTGGTACATCATCACGACGCTGAAATTGTAACTCAAACAATCGCAGCTATCGAAGCACGGAGCTTCTATGATCGTATAGTCGCCGATGCGCCATTTTACATGCCAGCACCCGTAACCGTGGCCAATCTTAGTCGACGCTGTAGGATCAGAGTAAGTTCCATTTTTTGCTGCCACTGTCGATGGTGTTATGCAGTTGACAGCTATGGTGCATTCACCACACAAAGCAAGAATCTCAGTTCGCGGCAACAATTAGATAACCCTGAGCGACTCTACACGGTGCTACGTCTTCTGACGCTCTCGATTCATCCCGGTGCGGAATGATGCGGCGAAGCCGATAGCGATGGATCCTACCCGCACAAAGAAAGAATCGTGGTCAACGACACGTAGACCGCTTCTATGTCCTCAGCAGCTGATGCTACTAGTCGATGCTGATGGTCCGGCCGAGAGAGTCGGAAGCTCAATTTATAGTGTTCCTGATGCCATTCACCCTTATGTGGCTCATTTGACGGCTATGCATTGTTGCCACAGAAAGGAAGAATCGTGGTCAATGGCAAGAAGGACATAACGCTTATAGCGTTTCATTCATTCCCGCAGGCGATCCTATTCGAAGATGTATGCTTCGAGAGAGCCCCAAGCTCCACTTTGAGGATCATCGTGCAATTGTTGCCGATGGTGTGGTACAGCCGATAGCGATGGTCGTGGTTTTAACGACAAGAAGGCATAACCCTGAGCTACTTTCTCATTTCCGTAGACGATTAGATTCGGCGATGATGTAGGGTCGGACATAGCCTGAAGGTCCATTTCGCTGTCATTCTCGATAATGCGGTGCAGCGCATAGCGATGGACCCTCGCCACTGTTCAAAGGCAGAATCGTACTCCACAGCAACAATGACATGACCACGAGCGACACCTTCATCTGCCCAGCGGGTGCTAGCCGACGTTGTATGGTCTGAGAGAATCTGGAACTCGATTTAAAGCGATCCATGACCGCATCCGATAGTAGTCAAAGTTGTAGGACCCGAGTACGCCGTTTGAATTGTTGATGATGTGGTGCATTTGAAAGCCATATTTCCTTCATCACACATAGAAAGAGTCGCAATCTCAAGCTCCATTTACAGTAATTATGCTGCCACTCTCGATGGTGCGGTGCAGCTGATAGCCAAAAGAAGACTTGTGTTGATCGACAGCAAGAAGGCCGCGAACCTGACCGACTATTTCATCGAAGCGGCTGATGCTAGTCGACGCTGCTTGGTCCGAGAAAATCTGAATCTCAATTTAAATCGATCCTTACACCATCGGAATTGATGCGAAGTTGCTACCAATGAAACTTCGCCGCGCAAAGGATGGGCGCAAAAGATGGGGCGTACTCCACCGCGGTAACAGGCAGGGTCATTACCCGCCTGAGCAACCCTTTCATCTCAACAGCGGTTGCTCGTCGACGCTGCATGGTTCGAGTCAAAGCGATCCTCCTATCATTGGTATTAATGTAATGCAGCTGATACCGATGAACCTTTGCTGCGCAAAGGAAGGGTCGTAGTCCAGCGCTGTAACAAGGTCAATTCGCATCTTAGCTTGTTGGAGCTAATGCTATTTGTATGGTCCGAGAGAATTTGAAGCTCCATTTCAAGTGACCCCAGTTTTCAGTGTCGATGATGCAGCCCAGTGATAGCAATGGGGCCTGAACCCCACAAATACTCCACGGCAACAAGGACATGCAACTAATATTCCACAAAGTCTTTACACAACAACTCTAATAATCAAAGAGAGACGGTGTAGACACATCGTTCCAAACAGCAAGAGTCCATGTTTCCAAACAGTCGACCAATGTTGACATGCCCGAGCTATGTGGGAGCACTCTGTCTGTATTCGGGAGCTCGGCAGGCGATTAGCGATGGGTGGGCGATACGACGACAAAATTGCTTAAAAGGGTTGAAGGCATTCAGATGTCGCGTGCGATCTCAAATTAATAAGTAAAATTTGTCCTTTCTGTCTTGAGGCAAACACACTACATACCCCCCCCCCCCACCAAGTGACCGTAGCATCGGCGTCTTTTCTACTAGTAGTGCACTAATAAGAAAGGGAATCCGGAACGAAGCAGTAAAGCCATGAAGTTGGAGTACAAAGACGCAAAGAAAGCTACAATAAGAACCGCACGTCGTCGTTAACACGGTTCGGCGAATTCCTACACAATTACCATGATCTGGAACCCAAAGTGGGCGAAATGCCGCCAGCTACCGGTAGGCTGATTCGGTATTGATTCCTACTACGCAACTGTGATCATAGCAAAGACGCCTAGGGGTTTATTGCTTCCCTTGCCCCGCCGGCGTTGTTGTTGCTGTTGGTGTTACTTTCGTCTGATTGGAGATCATGTTGTATCCTTCGAAAAAAGTCGTCACTCGTCATTGAAATCAATTGAACCCCATTGTCGTCCACTAGACTTCCAACGGCGGACTCTAGATCTTCCACGGCCTTTCGGGCCCGAGGATCAACAATCAGAATAGGGACATGATGTTCTTGCTGTCGGGCAAGGGCCAAGACCTTTTCGAAGTGTTCACACGAGGCTTGTTGCCGAAACGAGACCCCAACCCAGACGATCCACTTGGCCAACGCAACATCTTTTGCTAGTATTGTTTGGAATGGATCGTCGCCACCATTCGACTTGGTAATCAGGTGACTCTCTTTGTCCCCATACATGAGAATTTTGAAACGCAACGTTCCATCCCTGCACTTGACGCAGTTTGGTGTGGACGATCGCTCCGAGCTTTCCTGTTTAGACTGAGTAGTAGTTGACCCCGAAAAGTCGAGAGGTATAACATCGCCGGTATCATGGACCGTCCCACACTGACGACATAACAGATGATGAAGAGTGCCATGGAGCTCTACTGTCAGTCCAGTGGGGTTCGTCGTGGAGTGCCACACTGACGTCTTCGCCGACGAACCAGCAGGAGCAGCAGTGGCTAGCCCGTCAATATTCATTGTATAATGACGAATAAGTCGACCACTGGCTTCCATAGCATGTATCGCTTGATGGGCGATAGTCGGACTGGTTCGAGACACCTGATGAAATATATCCGCCAGAAATCCAAAACAGGCCAGCGGCTGCTTTTCAAGGAATCGAAAGTAGAAGGCTTCCATCCCGTTTCGGACGCCTAATCGCTTCAATGCCCTCTCGTAGATAGACAGGTTCCTCTCATCGTCGTCACACGTTGATTCTGATTTTGGTTTTTTCTTGGGGGCTGACGACCCTCTTCCGATGTCATCGGCATCAGCACCTCGTCCCGACGAAAATGTTGCCAGGCCAGCCGAAACGCTCAGTCCAGCACCAGAGAAGATAATACCGGGGCTTCCACCAGAAAAATGAGAAAAGATAGAATCATTAATCGCTGGGGCGACCGAATCATCATTGGCTGCCCATGCTGAGATTAGATTATCAAGGGCGCGTTGTGCTGCTTGACGTCGGGCTGGGCGCTTTCGTCCCAACAGTGAATCCGATGATGAGGACATGCCCCCCAGCCCCCACCACACACACACACACTCAAATAAAAGCTTCCATTAGCTAGCAAACATCATCGCTGGGACATTGTTAACAACCACCTGCTTTCTAACAACGGTACCCATCAGTCATCATCGTCGATCCCGAACATGACATCACAGATCGATACAGACAGTAGTGCAGCTGTGACCGACAATAACGCTCGATTCCTAATACTTAAGAAACCATCTTAACCGCGAAAATGAGGACTGGAATTTCTTTGCCTTTAGCGAAGTTATCTTACCGAATGTTTATGTTTAACCTACGGTAGTGACGGAGGTATCTTTGCGTCGTCCAAAGCACCTCTACGTTACATTTGGGAAATAGATTTGCTACACATCCGAGTTTAGCGCAAATTTGTTGGCGACGCAAAACTCATTCCTATTGTGCCCTGTTGAACTCGTTCCAGAACCAACGTTCGCACTAAATACGGATTTCCATTCAACGCTGTTGAGCTGAGGACATTTATCGGGACCAACGTTCGTCGTATTTAACGCACTATAGATCTTGTGTTGAAGTTGGTTAATCTTGTGCTTGCCGACAACAGCTACAGCATTACCGCTCGGAACCATGTAACCGAGTCGACCGTGTTATTATGCCGTCAACTGGACAACATTGTTCCTCAACGAACTCACGGAACATCTAAAGTCTTGCCCTATTCTTTTCTACCGTTGTGTAGGGCCGTACCCGCGTTCTGCTACGTTCGACGTAAAGAACACCGGCACGGAGTGTGGAAAGTGAGTTCCTTTTCCCAGGCACAATAAGAGCGCTGGGTGTCCTGGTTGGTGTGATTTCGCGATTTCTGATTGGTGCAAGACTTCAACAACAGTTGGACCGCGAAAGACACGGGTCTTCTTATTATGGTTCCAATCTTTCCGGAAACGGAAAAACTTTTTTTTATTTTTCCCCCGACATGACCCGAAGCCAAAATCTTTTCGATCGCCAGATCGCCGGGCAAGCTTCGGATTGGAGGGAAAATCACGGTCCAACGCGTAGATAAGTCCCGTGGACTATAGTAGAAAATTGAACGTCGGCTCTAGTTTTCCGTTTAGCTATCACAAAATTGGCGACGATGATGAATAACCAAGACGAACAAGACCCCAACGGCCCTAATGAGGAGCCGGCCCATAACGAAAATGGCGAGGAAGAACATGTGGATGCACCTGCCTGTCCTGTCGGCAGCCCTTGCATTCGAGTGATCGAAGGACTTAGGGCAAGAATCCGCAGGCTTCAAGAGCAACAACGCCAGCATCGGACCGCATCTACGTTCGCTCTCAGCCGTCGGGAGGCGGCTTGCGATAAGAAAGATTCGGAGATAAAGAAGTTGAAAGGATGTTTGGAGATCCAAGAAAGCAAAGCCGAGGCCAAACTGGACGCTGCACGTGCTAGAGCTGAGGCACGGCGCCAGAAGGAGGTTGGCCAAGCCCAGGCCAGCTATGTCAAGCTCCAGCTCGAGTCATCGAAGCAGATCGAGACCCTCAAGTCTTCGTCGAAGATCCAAGCCTCGGAGCTCCGACATGCGCTCTCTCAGCTCAAGACTTGCCAGCTGGCCCACAGTAAAGTGGTCGCACAGAAAAATGCTGCCGAGGGTAAGTTGGCAGTCTTGTCGGACCAACACCAGCTGCTCAAGTCTGAGGTGGCCGACAAGGGCAAAGTCCTTAAGCAACTTCTGCAACGACATGACGCTGTACAGAAGAAGCTAAATAGGCAAAACGAACTAAAAGTTCAAGCATCCGTGCGAAAGGAGGAACTAAAGGTACGTCAGAAGGAGGTGGAGCTACAGCGAGTTGAGTCGTTGAAGCGCAAGGCCATCGAGGTCAAGGAGGCAGAAGGCGAGGTAAAGAAGCAAGTGCACGCCCATCGTGCCAAATGCATGAAGGCGATTGCTCGTAATCGCGCTTTCCTCAAAGGCGAGGAGCACCGTCGCAACGTTGGGACGTCGAAGGATCGCATCAATCAAGCGTCGGCGTTCCAAAATGCAGCTGCTGTCGCTGCTAGTCAACAAGGCGGTACATTTCCAAGTGTCGGGGGTGGTCCTGATTCCTTGGCGAACCACCACTATCCTCCGGTCTGGGTCCAACAGACCCTCACCCAGATGCCTTCGTCCGCATCGTCTACGAGTACTCGTCCGCCTACCGGACCTGTCAGGCAACAACCAGCATCGTCGGCTCAGCAGGTCGTGGCGTCCCCACCTATTCGAGTTCCCGGTGGATATGTTCGTACCCGGGATACCATTACGGGTATGGATGTCTACATCCACGAGGGAACAGGTAAGGTGGTTGCTAGCGTTTTGGAGTGCTACAAGGAGCCTCCAGCACCCCAACAAACGCAGTCGTCCATGCACCCAACTGAAACGCCGACGCAAATCGCTTCGGTTTCACCTGAAACGGTGCTCTCGACGCCCCCGCAGCGTCCAAGAAAGCTTAGGAAGATGAATCAGAGCAATCGGCACAATCCGATTGACCTCTGCTGCAGCGACTCTGGTGTTTCTTCGGGTGAAGAAGAATCGCCGGAGATTGTCTATGGTAAGTCCGAAGCGCAGCAGCACGACAAGCAACTTCGGCTAGGCCAAGACCCCGAGGACAAAGATGATGAACGCGATGAACGCGATGAGGAATCCGACTCTGAAAAGACTGAATGGTAGGAGAGGAGCACTACGACATGTTCCGTTCGAGAAACTTTAATGTTAGCTTCGAGAAACTTCGGCTTGGGTGGATTTTCCACGCAAGTCGGCTCAAAACTAGCATATTAATAACTACAGAATAAGAATATTAGTACTAAACTTTCAGGATTCTTGATGCTAGCGTATTATATAACTATTAGTTACGATCGACAATGTGGTAGAATCAACTTTTGAAGCGTAGTGATTACTATGTAATAAGATTATGAAAGAATCTATTTTTGGTATTGAGCATTGTATCGTAGACTATATATTGTTACCGGCTATTGTACTATTTAATACCCGCAGTGAATGGCGCAGTCGATCACCGTTTTGGCGGTGATTCTAGAGACGATCTCTTGCACCTGGTTCGGCACCGAAATCGTCGCCGCGTTCACGATTCCATTACTAAAGTACCGATTCTGGCGCAAGCGGCGGGCCAGAATGTGAAAAACTAGCTCAATGGGGTTTAGTTCCGGTGCCCTGGTGGGCAAGGGAACTACCACAACCCTCCGAACTTCCCACAAAAGGTCGGCAACGATGGCAGCTTCGGCGCCTGAGTGAATTGCCGCATTGTCTAAAATAAGCACATCGTAGGGCTCGAACCAGCCGATTTGGAGCAAGTACTCGATGTAGGCCGTGAAATTAGCGGCAGTACCGTTTTCTTCACCAATGCTGTAGTGCATTGGTGGTCCCACCTGATTGCATCGTATGATCGCAATCATATTGTAGGCCCTTCGAAAGTTTCCCGACACCAGAATGCACCGAACCGCCCCTGTGATAGGGTCGGCACGAACCCTATTGTTGTAACAATCCTTGTTCACGATATGTTTCTCATCGATGAAATGAAACTTGTCGTGTCGGGGCAAGGAAGCGATCGTCCGCATGAACTCGTGATATGCCTCAATATTCGAAGGCTTCCACTTATCCAGTGGAACCATGGAGGACTTCCTCAGACTTCCCTTGTGTTGGAACCGCTTTTTAAAGAAGTTGTCGATTGTCGTCGCACAAACAACTGTCCCAGTGGCCAGCTGGAGGCCCCGCTGGTAGTCAGTCAACAGTTGCTGGTCGTTCTCACAGCGAAGTGACAGAAGGACCAAAGATTCTTCGGGACCAAGTTTAGTGTATTGTTGCCTTATTGCCTTTAAATCGTCTTGGTACTCGGTAGGCTCCCTCACATAGCCCATCGCCAAATACTCTTGAATAACATTGTAGGCAAACCTGACTCCTACCCGACAATCCGCCGCCACCTCCCGTATGTGGAGCGCCCCAAAGCTGCGTCCATCTTGTTCGATTTCTTCGTCCATGGCAAGGTCGGCCTTTTGGCGATCCAAAAAGGCCTCGATGACTGCCATTCGCTTGTCAATCCCGTACCGACTACCTCGATGGTAGTACCCTCCGTGGTTGTTGATGTCCATATTGTCGTACGATGCAGGTAGATTGGTGATTATTGGTCATCGTCGCCAATTTCGTGAGGGGCTAAACGGAAAACGAAAGCCGACGTTCAGTTTTCTACTATGGTCTACGGGACTTATCTACGCGTCGGACCGTGATTTTCCCTCCAATCCGAAGCTCGCCCGGCGATCTGGCGATCGAAAAGATTTCGGCTTCGGGTCATGTCGGGGGAAAAATAAAAAAAAGTTTTTCCGTTTCCGGAAAGATTGGAACCATAATACCCCCAAAATCTACTGAGCACAAATTCTTCGAATTTATGCGGCAGCAGTTGATGGGCAACTCGGGTAACCTCAGCCATCACCTCAAAGTTTGAACAAGGAGAACGGACAGCATTCCGTTTTGACAAAAGCTCAGTTTATTGAAAGACCAGCCCCTCGAGGATCAGCACAGAACGCGACACTCTCAAGAATAACAATACTTTACATCAGAAGCATCATGACGTGCTCCTCTTCAATCAATGGCCAGCCCACCATGAACGGCCCCGTCTATCGTAACACCCTGCTCAGTGCAGCCGCTTTGATTGCTTCCTCGATCCCAGTTCATGCCGACGAAACCAGTACTCAGGGTTTGCGTCAGTCTCATCGCAGCATCTCATCACCGCATCATGGATCGTGGTACCAGCCCCCAGAACGAAGAGCTGTTCTCAGCCATGTGATCGAGTCGGTGCTCGATCTCATCAACGACGATGCTGATTTATTCTTTCCTCCGATCAATGGACCGGCGGACCTTGCCCCCAAGCCCTATCCTTCTGGCGACGCCTCGGAATCGCCTGCTACACAGATTCTGCCTATTACGACGAGCCCAGAAGTGAATGACTCTGATGATGGCGACGATAACGCCCAACAAGCCTCAGGGGACAGTCGCAACATCAAGAAGAGAAGAGTGACGGACTAAGCCGCCACTCCTTGACAACGAGGGAGAAAGACATGCAGTCTTCTTGTACATTGTTGTTGTCCTCTTATGCATTGCTAGCTAATCAAAACCTCCCACCCTCCTTCTCGTTTCCTGCTCAATGGAACGAAGAAGAGAACGGCCGCTATACTATGGCTTTTCTACTTCCAAAACCTTATTTTGGCTCACTAATCTAAGTCTATTTATATATGCTATCTAGCATCATCTAGATTAATTGCATGAACTACTGCACCCCATCGTCGAATTGATTCATCGTGAGAAGTTACTAGAAATTGCTGGACCTCGTCCAGGATGGATGCTGGGACGACCACACCAGCTGCAACTATCCCGTTTGTATAACTTCAGGAAGTTTCCCCCCAGGAATAAGTCGCCCATGAATCTAGGTCCTACTGGGGCAGTACGAGAGGCGAAAGAGAGCAGCCGTAGCCACTTTCATTCGGGTAGCAACGTCGACCGTTCAAACCTACTAGCTAGGATTGGCAGAGCTTGCAATTGCATCCCACTCTCGATCAACACTCCTCGCTCTACTACCTCTCTACTACCGGTACTATAGAGAAAAGCATTGGACGCGAGGGAAAAATGGCTCGATTTCGGTTTACCTGGTATAGTACGGGGTTTCGCGGTGTCTGTGTGCTTTTGTCCAGGCTACATTAAAATTGTTACTTTACACACGGTACCACATCCGCCGGAATCTTTCTACCAGTGTGGCGAGCAGCTGCTGTTTGTTCAGCGGGCTCGTTGAAGTGAAAATCCAATAAAAAAGGATTCTAGAAACGATTGGCCAATCGTCGAACAGAATTCGGATTTGTGACGTACGAGACCATCTGGCATGTTCTTTGCAAGCCGGCTGCCAGTAGAGCGAATGGGAACTTCCATCAGGTCCGCCTTTCGTTCCCGTCTGTAGTGACTGAAAAGCTCCGTATTTCCCCGCTCACAATAAAGTTGTTTCGATCGATCCGTTTTCCGTGGATTGGATGGAGCTCGGTTGATTGCGTCAGCCCACTTATCATTATTCAGAGAATTATCAAATGCGACCTGAATTCCCCTCCGAGTCCCCGATGCCAGCGAAGTATTTCGCAACACCATGTATCACTATCTACCTTCCACCGCACGTGTGATGAAAATGAATAGAGCGGGTAGAAACTTGGCGCTTTCCTCGCAAAATCTGGACACCCCTTCGCGGCTCCCGACGTTGACGGAATGAAGAATCGGCGGTCGGTGTGATACATCACCTGCCCCCTCGATTCCGCTTTCCAGTTGGTCTAGCCAAAGATGGACTACTAGTAGGGAGGAGGGGAGGGTTCGTGCTAGGACGAGTAGTAGTAGGTTCTTTTTAAAGCTACGGTTTGATAGCCTGTTGCTGGCTGCGCCTCAGTGGTCATGCACACGTTCTTTTACACATATTCTCCTCTGGGATCCATCGACTAGTTAGCACCAGCGCAGTCAATCTATTTGTCACTAATGCGTTTAGTTATTTGAGGGCATTTACTACTATTGTTCTTTTGGCAATACAATGCTGCTCCTGAGGCGGCGGCGGCGGTCGTACGTCACATAGCGAGAAGAATGACGAGATCCTGCTTGATACGATCTTGATCTTCTAGGCGGTCTTGGTCTTGTGAAGCAAGAAGAAGGCGACGCTTCCTCTTTCCTTATCGCCAGAGTCCTTGCTTCGTGGTGCAGTATGTTGGCCTGCTGGTGCGTCCTGGGGTACACTTAGTGTCGTCCTGACGATAATAATGAGGATGTAGCGACTCACAACCGCTGGGGCGGACGACGTCCTCGTGCTGGTGCACCTGCTGCTGAATTCGAGTCGTCTCTAGATACTTAACTATGGGGTCGGGAATAGTAGACTATAGCACATCTTTTCCTCCTTCAGTGGAAGTCCTTGCCCAGGAATCACTGCCCTGTCTTCTGCACGTATTGCCTGGCTGATTCTTTGACGTGTTCCATTGACTCCTCGTTTCCGTGCAGCTCTTCCAGTCGATACCACTTCTTGAATAGGCTTTTAACTTGCTTGTCCGACAGGTCGGACGACGTCCTCGTGCTGGTGCACCTGCTGCTGAATTCGAGTCGTCTCTAGATACTTAACTATGGGGTCGGGAATAGTAGACTATAGCACATCTTTTCCTCCTTCAGTGGAAGTCCTTGCCCAGGAATCACTGCCCTGTCTTCTGCACGTATTGCCTGGCTGATTCTTTGACGTGTTCCATTGACTCCTCGTTTCCGTGCAGCTCTTCCAGTCGATACCACTTCTTGAATAGGCTTTTAACTTGCTTGTCCGACAGGTTGCCTTTTTCTACCTTGCTTTCCAAAAGGGAACGCGCGGTCTTGAAGCTCCCGAACTTTACTTCTTTGTCCACATAAACAAAGAAAAGATCAAGCCTTTTTGGATATTTCGCAACAATACCATCAAAGATCGTCCTTGCACGTTCTGAGCTTCCAAACTCAAACTCCAACTGGGCAAATTTGGACATGGTTTCAGCGTGCTTGTACGGAGCAAGCGACAGGAGCGCCCGCTTCAAGAGGGAATTCGCCTCTTCGTGGCGTGACTGCCTTACCAAGTAGCTGAGGTAAGCTAGCCACGCCTTTTTCTTGGACTTGAACTTTGAACAAAGCTTTGCGTACATCGCGTCGGCGCGGGCAACGCCCTCTGGGCTCGATAGGTCCTTATCGAGGATCTCGCACACCCGAAGATAGACCTGTTTTGGGTTATTTTGCCCGCATGCTCGATCGATTGTCTTGCGAAGACTCTCTTCGTTGCCGTATTTATGTTCAAGGGTCAGCAAAGCGGTCCAGACGTTGAGCTTCTCGCGCTCCTCCCGAAATTCGATCCGTTCGAGCGCCTTATCGGCTACCAACCGAGCAGCCGGAACATCGGCAAGGGAAAGGTAGAAAGCCATGTAACGGATCCAAAGCTCGGACGAATTAGGGTTCACGGCCAAAAGACGTTCGAAGTCGCCGGCGGTTTCAGGATTTTCGTCGGCTGTGCCGTCTGCCAAGGCTGTTTCGCGTTTTGAGATTTCACTTTCCTCACGTCGACGCTGTGCTTGCTTCTTCTTGGATTTATGAGATAATCTTTTCCCCGTTCCCTCTAGCTCCTCGTCAGAGTCTGAATCGCTTGAGTCGCTATCGTCCGAACTATCTTCGTCCTTTTTGGCGCTTGCCCCCGCATCTCCGAAACTCCAATCAAACCCAATTGTTGTGTCGATAGCCGGTATTTTGTCTCCGTTGCTGCCCTCGGAATCAGACTCCGAGGCCGACTCAGAGTCTGAAGAAGCCTCTTCGTCCGATTCACTATCGTCGCTGTCGATTTTCGATTTGTCCTTGCTTACAACATCGCGCTTCATCTTGGCGGCGAGCTTACTGGCAAAATTGTCATCGTCGGATTCCAAATCATCGCCGGCTTCATCGCTGTCCAACTTCACATGATCAGCATCAACAACATCATCGTCATCGTCGTCGGAACCGTCAGACGATGACGCATCGGAGTCCTCATCGTGCTGGAAATGACTGGCTTTCATGCTAAAACCAATTTTCTTCTCTTCGTCATCCTTTTTGATTACGAGCACCTTGACTGGGTCACCTGGACTGTACAGAGCGGCGAGATTCTTGACAAAATTATCGCTGCATTCGCTCAAGTGGACAAGCCCCGAGACCTTGCTGTTTTCAATCTGGACAAACACTCCATAGGACTCCACTCGAGTAACTGTTCCCCTGTGCTTACTCTGTATTTCGATGTCTTCAAACTTCAGGGCCTTCTTGCTGTCTAGCAAAGTCGACTCCCGCATGTCCAAATCAGCCCTGAATCGGATTGTACTCTTTGAATTATTGGGTTTGCTCTCAACGGGGGCTATCAATTTGATCTTGCCGACCACCAATCTTCCCGGCGGGAAAGAGGCCTTTGGATCTGGCAGAAAGCCATCGCAAAGTTCCGTCAATGTGGCCCGACCTTCGATGTGCCTCGCAAGGCGGACAAAACATCCCTTCTTGTTCGTCTCAACAACGTAACCTTGGACTGTCTCTCCCTCGGGAGGCGTTACATCATCATCCAAGTCGCCCTCCAAACGGGTTCCCCGAAGACTCACTTCTACAAGTGATTGCTTGGGAATAGCTTTGAGCACTCGGCACTTAACGTACTTGCCGTCCGCAAACGGCCCGTCGTCCCTAAATGCAATTGATACAAAATAGCGTAAGAAAATTGTTGGAGGTAGTTCATTGCGACGCGCCGTAAGACAGTGGTGCGTTTCTCCACACCAACAACCAGTCAATCTTGGCATTCTCGCTCGAAAACGAACGTCACAGTCGATCGAGTTCTCGGGTCGACCGTTCGGTTTGCGCCAGTCCACCCACAACGCTCGGTACTTACGTGGGAACTTGTTCTTCGTCACTCTCATGGCCGGACTTGGGGCTGCTGTCGTCTTCATCCTCGTCGTCATCTGGATCCAAATCTATCTTATCCGTTTTCTTCTTATCTTTGGCGCCTGATCGCGCGGTTGGTAGTCCTAGAGGCAAGTTTTCCCACTCATCCACTTCGGTCAGTTCCGTGACACAGCAGCGGGCCAAAAATCCAGCCCTTAGAGTCAACATCAAGGATGGGCCTTGATGCTGAGGTAGACTCTTGTTGATACGGCCAATAATCAAATCGTTTCGAGCAGGCTTTTCCATTCCTAGCGTCGGCTCTCCCACCGCCAAGACGGACAGGTACAAATCGCGCTTCTCGTCAGCCGCACTCTTTCGGTCCATCCAACTCTTTTGAGCGCGGGTGGCGAAGGGACTTTTGGCACGATTCTCGTGCCATTGGGAATCGTCCATGACGACACATGTCAACCGTGCTCCCAGGGGAACATGGGAAGAAATTCCATTCAAAACGTTCAAGTGCGGTGAAAGCTCCAAGCCAGGGATGTAGCCCTTGACGAGGGGGCTGACCATGACATGGAGGCCTTTGTTTTTAGGCCCGAATTCGGTCACCACGGCTTCAATGGTCATGCCCGCCTTGAGCTGCGATTGTTTGGAGACAAAGGTAGGGGCCTTCGCCTCCTCGTCTCCGTCGGCAACAAACACGCGGTCGGTCACATGGACAATTGCCCTGCCCTTTCTATGCTCGACGTGAGCGACTGTCAAGTTGGAAAGAATATCGCCCTTTTTCAGGCCGAAAAAGGGGTGGCCCTTGACCAAGTGATCTTTCTGCCCTGGAGTCTTGCGCAAACGAATCTTGGCGTCGGGCGCGTCTTTCATAGTAGCATGCATTACGACATGAACTGCCTTGGTATCGTCGTCATCGTCCAGTACTTGCAACTTGGCTTCAAGGAAACCGACAGCCTTGACCTTGGCCGTAGCAATGATATCGCCTATCTTGAACGGGGCCTCTCCATGGTCTACAGTCTTCTTAGTACTACCGCCCACGGGCTCCAAGAGAATACGAAAGGGCTTGACTGTGTCGTCAATAACTTGTACCTTGGCCAGAATCGTATTATAGGTGTCCAAGTCGAGGCCACCGTTCATGCGAGGAATTAGGCCCGTCATTCCATCCAAAAACCGCATGAAGGCTCCGTGTCGAGAATCAATATGGGCAATATACCCTTGGACAACGGCTCCCACAAACAAGTGCGTCTTGGGGCTGGGAAGCAAAATGCGTTTGGAATCGACATCGTCGTCAGACTCGTTTTGACGTTCCATTGTTGCAATTAGTTTCTTTCGAAGTGAAACGACGGCAAGTCGCCCGATTCCACTCGAGTGATCCACATTGGACTTGTGTGGATCCGTCAAGACGATCGCTTTTTGATTGATCTTCTTTCCGACCTTGAGTACTTGAGCAGCCAAGGCATCCAAAGCTTCGGGAGTTTCGATCTCTTGTGCATCGTAATCATCCACGAGTTGATCAAATGGAAGTTTGCAGTCCATTTGCGGAAGTGTGCTGGAGCGCTCCGACTCGTCCAACAAATACTTGGACTTGATACTGACCACAGCGTAACCAGGAACAAAGTGCTTGTTCCCCCGACGCTTGCCCTTGTGCAGCTCAACAATCTTCATGCTCTTTTCAGGAAGAATCGTACCTGCCTTGATGTGAACCAGCTTGGCTTTGGCACGTTCCATGTCGGGCGTTGACGCTTCGTCCATGGCAGCATCTTCGTCCTCCTTGCCGTCTTCCTTGTTGCCCTGAAGCTTGAGACTTAGTAGCACCTGACAAAAGGCCCGCGACGAATCATCTTGTTCTTGGTCGTCCACGTCCATTGGATCCTCATCCTCATCATCATCTTCCAACGATCGTCGTCGTCGTCCTTTGTGCGTCTTGCGAACTTGCACGACACGACAAGTCACCACGTCTCCCACGTGATAATTTTCCTGATGATTTTCAATGCCCAATTCCAAGGCCAATGACTTGGCCGTCACCTTGCCATATACCTTGTTGCAAAAGGTTACCCACAACGCTCGGTCATCCATCTTGGAGATAAAGCCAACAACTGTTTGTCCGACTTTCAAGTCCTCATAAGACGTGACAATCATTGTATTCTCCTTCTCGACCTTGACCATTCCCTTTTTGGCAGTCAGAATACACTTTTTCTTGGCGTGATCGACGGTCAATACCCGCACATCAATTTTTTGATCCACGGCAAACTTGGTTTCCATCACTCGTCGTCTAAAATCAGACGACGCCAAACTACTCGGCTTGTCTACCAAATGAAGAGGCGACGGAATCAAGCCCCGTACAGGATTGCCCAAAGGACCACCGAGTTGCACCAACAAACTCCCTCCTTCGAGTTTGGCAATAATCGGGACTTGATGAAAGACTTGACCTGGTTTCAAGTCGGCATGAGTCAAGACGTGGGCTTCCAACAAACTAGGCGCACAGGCACCGCTGGCTACACCATCCATACAATGACTTGTATTCAAAATACGAACGGCATGGCGACTGCCCAAAGCAAATTCCTTGTGGAATCTACCAGTATCCAAATCACGTCGAGCCTTGTGGTCTTTGGATGACTGTTTGTTTGCTTCGTCATCATCGTAGGCCTTGGAAATGTGGACATAGACCGTTGGAACAGTCATGGCCTTTTGGAACGAATCTTGAGCAAAGAGATCGGAATGCTGAAGTAGTTTCTTGGGGATTTTCACCATGGCCTTGCCATGATATTGTTCTGGCAACGCCAACAAGGCTCCAATACCTTGATCGACTCGGACCACTGTACAATCCTCTACCTTGGCACCCGTCGTGATGGTGCTCGGCGTGGGTGCCGCCGTGTAACTCAAGACATGCGGTGCCACACTGAGACGAATTAGTTTGGAGGGTACGTCGATCGCCACTATTCGTGCAGCAAAATGTTGATGACGTAGAAACAAATCTCGCCAACTATTGTTTTCTTCCTCGAGACCCACAATGCCCAGGTGGGGTCCTAATTCCAAGGCACCTCGAAAGACATTTCCCAAAAAGGTGACACACACTCCATTCTTGGCGAGTGCTTCTACCTTGGCAGAAACAAGCATACCAGGCTGCAACGATCCGAGTGTATACGAGGACGAAGTAGAGCCGTGGGAAGTGGGCGGTAAGATGATTTGCTGCGCCAATTTGGAAGGAAGTGGCAAGGCCAGCGAACGAACGGACGAGTCCTTGCTATTGTTGTTGTTAGCATCGGCCACGACGAAATCGTAGAGTCTTCCTGGTTGGAGGATACGCTTATTCTTTTTCCCCTTTGTCTTGCCATCTTGGTCTTGGTCTTCTGGATCAAGTAGAGACGACGTCACGTCTCCATCCTCCAAAATGACATAGTCGCCTTCAATCTTGTCAAATTTCAAAAAGCCTTGCTGTCCCAGACCCAAATCAACCAAACACCCATGATCTTCAATCGACACAACTTGTCCACGAAGTAGAGTAGAAGGCGATACTTCTCTCGGATTGACCAGAGTCGGCAAAGCCGATACTTGGATGCGTTTCTTGGTTTTGCCGCCCGGCAATTGTTCTGTAGCAACTTTTTGGACAACGACTGCCAATACTTGATGAACCGATAGACATTGCTTGAGAGATTGCGGCTTTTTGGTAGAAGGCACTGTCGATGGCAGCATGTATCCCGTCAAGAGATTCGGCAAGGCCAAGACTGCAAATTCATCTTGAACTTCCCTCACCACACCCAGCAATTTAGTGCCCTTGACGAGTTTTCCAAACGACAAGGCTTCAATGAGGATACTATTGGACGTTGACTTGCTAGTCTTGTTGTTGTTGTTGTTGTTGTGTTTGTTGCTTTGTACAATGACGCCGCCACCACCCAAGGGAAGCAACGAATGCTTGGATGTTGTGGTTGCTGCTGGAGCAGAAGTAGACTTGGATTTCTTGTTGGACGACGACGGCGACTTTTCGTTTGCCGTGGTTCCACCACCAAAGAGAAACTCGGGCGATTGTGTCGCTTCGGCTTTGCGCTTTTTCTTGATTTCCGAAGGACGAAGCTTTTTCGATGGGACGTCGCCGCCGTCATCTTGTTCTTTGGAAAGCTTGGCTGGCCGTCCGCCACGGGGAAAGGCAATGTCTTCCATGCTGCTGCTGCTGCTGCTGCTGCTAGTGATGACAGTACTGGTCGATCAAGCAATCAACAAAGATCCAATCAACGAGAATGCACCTGACTGTCAATGCAGTTGCTACTCGCAATGGATGGATGTGATGAATGGGTCGTCGACACTTTTTCTTTCGTTTTGATTGTTGGCGGCAAAGATTGGATGAGAGATGAAAGATCGGCGCCTCGTTCGGTTGGTTGGCGGTGGTGGATTGATGAGAGCATGTGGAATGACGATTCCAGATTCCCACATTTCGAAGGTGACGTCATACGACGATGATCCCGGCCGACACAACCGACTTAAAAACCAGGCCTAAGCCACTGGCGCCAAACAAACACGCTAAAAAGCGTGACACGACTGGAAGCAGTAAGAGCGAGCGTCGGGGAGATAGCGCTATTTCTAGAGGTGTGACGACGTTGTTGCTGGGTTTGTGAACCGCGAACATTGCTGATTGTCACAAAGATGGCGGATAATATAGCTACGACGGTCGCTAGTAGTAAGCGCTATACAAGCTGCATCATAAGCCTTCAAAATAGTCATGCTGCATCATTATCTTGTTACTCGTTACTATTTGCTTTCAGAAACGTTTCAATAGCCATTTGGGAACCATGTATATCATTGAGCAACATGTGCGTTCCCGACTCTCGAATAATTTCGGTAATCTGCCCTTTGTGGCTTTTTCTCATTTCGATAGGAAGACGATTGTATTCTAATTTGGATTGTACGTCATTTTCGCAAGCCAAAAATAAAATCGGGCATTGGATTTCCATCATTTCCTGACATGTCAATTGATGCGTACGCATAGCTTCAAAGTCTTGAAGAAAGCCAGGGAAACGCTCACGTGCTGGCAGCAATGTCTCGAGAAAAGCTAGTGCACGTTTGCGGCCTTCATGTTCGTTCCACGGACTATCGGTTTTGGACAATGACCGAGCGTCCACAAACATGGATTGGATCACAGCATCAGGAAATAGACGAACCGCCACCCACTTGATAAAATCGTTTCCAAAAGCCAATTTCAACAGCCACTCTGGTGGATTTGGCATACTCTCGTCTGGTCCTTGTTCTGAATACGGAATGAGTGGCGACAAGAGCACTAGACGGGAAACGCGCAATGGACATCGTCGAGCCAATTCCACTGAAAGAATACCACCGGCCGAAAGGCCAAAGACTGTCACTTTTGGTAGACGTAAATGATCCAATAGTTCCACAATGGCATTCACTTGGGCTTCAAAGGAAGCTTCCTTGTCACTTTGAAGATACCCCGCTCGTGAAATAGCGACAATTCCAAAAGCCTGATGCCGTCGGGGCAGCAGCCACTCTCCCAATAAGAGTCCCTGATCGCACCCCCCACCGGCAGGATGCAACACCAAGCACCATGATTTCTTGTTCGTTTCGCTGATAGTGGTAATGGGAGTAGCCGAGTCCTCCTTATCTCCCTGAATGATGTATTGCATGGCAAGTCCAGTACTCGTGCGAAAGATTTGGGAGGACGAATCCGACAACGACGATTCCATGGCAGCTCGAACGTCTTGCATATCTCTGTGGAAGCGGCGATACAACCGAAGGGATGCCGCCATTACAATAACCCCGGCTCCAGCCAGCACTGTTGGAACCACATGCTCTCTCTGGTATAAAAAGTTCATCATGGCAACAATTGTCGACTGTAAAGGTCAACACAGTTAATGCAGCAGCCGTCGAGGAGAATGGGCTTTTTAGTCGCGATGTGATGGTGCTAACCTCCGAAACGAAAGAGAGGGACGAAGCGTGATTTTGAAACCCGCACGCCATCGTCACCACGGTCGGTCGTCGTGGTCGAAGATCCAGCCTCGTCACGCTCGAGCATACGAGCCCACCAACTCACTCGTCATGCTCGAGCCCAGACGAGCCCGCCCACCACCTCGTCATGTCATCGACTGAATGGACAGCTTTTGACTAATCGGACTTTGAATTGTGGTAGCCGGCGAACATGACGTCAGCCTATCTCTGTGACGCCCGTTCACAAATCATCATCGTCCACAAAAAGATTCTCATTTGACCATCATGGGAAACCATAAGGCGGAAGAATGGATGTACAATCGCTGGCGGCATGATTTGGCCATAACAATTGTATTGGAACGGTTGTCATGGACGACTTCCAGTGCGTTAGCTGATTGTGAGTGACGATTACAGCAAAGAGCAAGAGAGCAAAACCGAATCATGATCATGACTTTTCGAAACGAGGAGTCTCTCGAGAAGCAGAAGCAAGGAAGCATTGCGACGTTATCTTCCGAGTAACCCCTTGGCGATTCGAGACGCCCCTGAGTTCGCCGGAGCTCGTTGAGGCATCCACAACGGGGTCTACAGAATTCCTATACACCCTCTCTGACACCTATCAATAGCATCGCTCTCGACTATTAATCCGACAAGTTCCCATTTCAACGCTCTATGGTGATCCGTTTTGCAGTTCTGGTTACGGCTCTCCACGGCTGGCTTATTTGCCAGTGCGGAGGCTTCTATCGACGGTTCAAATCCACAGTCATTCGAGCCCGGCGTTTGGGTTTCAGCGTTGCCGCCGCCGTAGAAATGTCTTGACTTCTTGCTTTCCTTCCCTCCCAGAGCCATGCTCAAAGTTAACAAGATGACGTCGAGGAAGACGCTGATGCCTGTATCCTACTACATACTGCCGTTTTGCCAGCCGGAAGGAGGCCCGAAGATGGACAACGAGAACTTCGGCCAGAGTCTCGCCGGAGACCGCGTCGCGAGCTCGCCCTACCTGCTTCGGATGAAGGAGGAGATGTAATGCCAGCAGCTGTGCATCTCGAATCTGGGGCTGGGCGAATCCCGCGGGATGAGACCGAACAAGGTGGTCAGAGCGATCCGCAAGGAGTACCACAACAACTGGATCGTGGACAACCTTCCGGCTGCCTCGCGGGTGGAGGACGATTCAACCATCACCACTCGCTACTGGCAGGGATTTCCCGTAGGATTCGTGGCAGAGGAGGACCACAAAGCCTACATGTAAACATCGAGATCATGTACCACCCCGTGGAAGACCAGATTGATAAGTATCGAGTCGTCAGGTTCACTGTGGAACCCTTCAGCATCAAGCACGAGTTTGTGCCGATTTCGGACAAAACCGAGGATATCACTGCCAACGATGACGTCTTCCCGCGAATAATGGAGTGGGAGGTCATCAAAGATCCCATCGCGAGCTGCAACCCAAACATTCCCTTGTCGGAACGGGAACACACTTCGTATGATATGGTCACCGACATCAATCGAGTGCCGCAGCCGGCGAGTGGCAAAGTCTTGTTCACATACGATGTGCACTGGGAGAAGAACGACGACAGCACATATGCCGTACCCTTCACGACAATGCTACTATTGATTGTGCTTTGGTTCGGAATCTCATCCCCCCTCGTCTTTCTTGGGGCCTATTTTGGATACAAACAGGACGCTATTGAATTCCCTGTCAAAACATCCAGCATCCCGAGACAAATTCCTGATCAGCCGTGGTTCATGAGAGTTCCCTTGACGCTGGTGATTGGGGGAATCCTGCCATTCGGCACCTGCTTTGTTGAATTGTACTTCATCATGGCGTCTGTTTGGATGGGCTACTACTACTACGTCTTTGGTATCCTCCTTTTGGTGTTTTTCATTCTCATCATTACGGTTGCCGAGACCACGTTGCTTTTCAACTATTTCCAACTTTGCAAAGAGGATTATCACTGGTGGTGGCGTTCCTTCGGCACTGCCGGATCAATTGCCGTTTACGTGTTTCTTTACTCCTTCGTGTATTTCCAGGAATTGGAAGCCAACGGCTTTGCGGCATACTTTCTCTATTTTGGATACATGGGGCTCGCAAGTGTGGGGCTGTTCCTGATGGCAGGCTTTATCGGTGTTGCCTCGAGCCTGTGGTTCAACATAACTATTTTTGGTTCTCTAAAGGTGGAGTAGATGACAGGATATAGTCTATTAGCAGAATTTGTAGCTACATATTTGTGAGCTCAAGACTTAGTTAGGCCACCCAGTTCATTATAGTCAGAGCAACCATTGCAGGAGTCATGACCCATACGGCGGCCACAGGTGTCATCGCAGTTGAGAAGATCCAACTTACATGACCTATCGTGGATCTACCGCATGATGTCATCTCGCCGTGACAGGTCATCACATTCATCTGTTGTCGCGGTAAGTCCTTCGACCAGGAGAAACCAAACGGCGACGAAAGCGAATCCTGCCAAGGCTGTTACATGGCCTCAAGATCATTGTCATGGAGTTTTAGCATCAAAAGCGTTTGCCCAATGATCATCACAAATGGCCATACGGAGCAGCCATTCGTGCCCGACGCGCGTGCAAAGTCTTTGCCATGATCAGGTCAAAGTTATCTCCAAACGCCTTGCCCCGATGTGAAGTAATGGCGCTAATACAAGGAGTTCCACCAGCCGAGACAGGATCGAGCGGCTGTCCTGCCAACGACAGAGAACATTGGAGATCGGATAGTAGAATCTCCATTTTTTGGGCGTATTCTTCCAAATCTTCGTGTAAGTTTTTACCAGAGACTTGCACAAAGTACTCGGTAGATAGTGGCTCGTCTTCTTCCTCGCTGCTGCTATGTTGTTCCGCCAAGTCGTATCGGCAGAGTGGACATGTGGACATGTGGCTGTTGTTTACCCACCGTGACATGCAGTCACTACAGAAATAATGCCCACATGGAAGAAGGGATACAATACAGCCAGGCTCGAACGTACAAGAGCACACGGCACATTCGTCGTGATCTTTATCAATGGCTCGAAGATGGAAATTCTGAAAAGCTGGACGGGAGTGGGCCACACAAGACTCCTCTCGATGACCGTGGTGCTGGTGACGAGGATGAGCACGGGGGTGGGCATTATGAGGACTAGAAGTCGCCATGGGAGCTCCCCGTGCAGGATCTGTCGGAAGATGAAGTATGGGGCCAGAATGATCACCGACACGCGCAAAGTTATCTCTGCCTGATGCAGTATCCTCATCATGGTGCTCATGAGCGTGATGGGGACGATGAGCCCCTCTATGGCGGAGTGGAAAGAAGAAACGGGATGGCATGGTGGAATAAGAGTATTGACGAAAACAATGGGCTTTGGAAGATTGGAAAGGAAGCATCGCGGAATGGGTGCGCTTTGCGGACGCCACCATCACAATCATGTTCGGGTTCACATCGGGTATCGTAGCTAACGAAACGAACTCGGATGCCACAAATCATTTGAAGAAAGCCTGGCGTAAATGTTATTTTTTACATAAGGCGTTTTGGTTGAATGGGCTCTTAGAGTTCGCATTTGGATTCGGTATCCATTGCATTTATGAGGCCCTATCGATTCGCAAAGAAGCCGTCCTCATGCGAAAGAACACAATGGGCTTATTGTCATTTATGCCTTTCACAATCAGACATTTCTCTTATCAGACTCGCTACGGCAATCAACGCATAGAACCCCGCGAACGGCAACACACGTGGTTGAACGACGACTATTGAATTGCCTAAAATCTAGCCTTTCCGAGGCCTCTGACTATTCTTAAAACAGTCCAAGATCTTGCACAGAATCTACTAGTTGTTTCCTTATCGTATGTAGTCTGAGATTATTCAGATAGAGTGCGCTTGTTTGTTTCGTTTCGTTTCGTCGCCGTTTGATCTTAATCGTGGTCCGTGTCGTAATGCTACATCGCTTGACGAACGTCATTGCACAGGTCGGACATTCATGTGAAACTTCGCTGCCTGATCTGTAGACAAAGGCTTCAAATTCCTTTGACGACTTCCGCGAAGAGGCGGGAGAATGGACTACACGCTGTCCACAGCATTATGAACTGGTTGCTTGGATGTTTTAGGTGGCCATTGAGAACGAACCACGCAGTCGTTCCACATCCTGCAATCTTTCTGCAGCTAGTCTCAGAACGTCATTCGTAGTATCAAGTAGAAGTAGCCTTGTGGAGGCACTGACCGTCGTCCGTAAGTACGAGTGATGACAAAATGATTGATAAACCAAGTCAAGGCTCTTGGAAGCAATTTCGATTGTTAAATTTTCAAGATTGATCTAGATTTGTCTCGTCCTTTGCGCCAAAAGTATAGGCCGCTTGGATATCACCCTGGTAGGATAGCTGAGATTCGATTATCGACGGACCCTTCTATTGTACTTTTCTCTTTCATCTCGTGAGTCCCACGGCTCTAATACTTACATGCATGTAAGCTTTTAGTGGGGTCAAACTGGATCTTCTTTATGCTGCATCGAGAGAATCATACTCGGTGGTACCTTCCAGTTAGGCACTCGTTCTTTCTTTTCACCCAATTTGAAGCATTTTGGCCATAATGAGATCAAAGTTCCGATCAAGAACTTTCGGAGTATACTGTATATTTCGTCGATGAAAATCATCAAAGTCGACGTTTTGTTCAAACATTTTGGGCGTCGCAAGCAGAATCGCACAGTTGTCGTCGTCTATCAACAATCGGGGTTTTGCTGCTGCACAGTGGTAGTTTTCTGCTGGTGAAACCGCAATCTTTGGTACGGATGACGACGGAATGCTGGCCGGGGCTAGGTGTTTACTTTCTTTCCTGCGTTGCAAATAGGTGTTGAGGTCTTGTCTGCACATTGGACAGGTGCATCCACGTTTTCGTCGTTCCATCCATTTATTCATGCAAGGTTGGCAAAAGTAATGGCCGCATGGCAGCAGTGTCACAATGCAATCTTTCTGAAACTCAGTAGCGCAGATAGGACATTCGTCATGATTAGCGTCGATGGATCGCAGTCGAAAATTCCATTGGCTTGGCAAGGCCGATAGGTGTACTTTCTTTCTGCGGAATGCTGGAGATGCGGGAGAAGATTCCGTGTGCGACGATGATTCGTCTTCTTTTGCCTCAAACGACAAATGAACAAGATCCGGCATCGTGGTGGATCTCTGTTGAATTGATCTTACAGTCGATCGATCAACAGATGAAGTAGCGTTTCCCATTTTGGCTCTTTACCTCCGAACGGAATGGGGCCGGTGTGGTGCAAGTTTCCATAAAGTGAGGGATAGAGAAGAATTGCGATCTAACGATACGTCGTGCATGCGTTGGACCTCTGCTTTTGCTACACGGACTGTGGCCTTTCACTCTGTCGGAACCTGAGTGAACCAAGATATGCCTCCTTGTGCCAATACATATGCCAAATGTCCTCGCGAATGCCGGTTGTCTCGCGATGTGCCGCCTACCGCTACCGACGCATGCCCTCCTGCCTTTCGAAATTTCGGAATAACGGATGCAAAACGATAGCTACCTAAAACCAACTACGGAACAACGGATGCGAAGGATCTGCCTATCCCTACTACGGAAGAAAGATCATCCAAGCCTCGCTTCTGTGGGAGCAGGGGCAGTCGTTAATAGCATTGATCTTTCCTCTAGTCACAACAAGCTAAGGTTCTCTTTATTTCGAGTTAAAACAATGCGAGTCCTCAGCGACCGCGAGGCAAGCGCCGCGACAAAGATTGCTGGGCTCTTTCACCACAAGACTAATAGCATAGAAGATGCCTTGTGCTGTAGTAGCTGAGTGAAATCTACCCTACGTGTACCAACAAGGTAGCTAGGGAGAGTAGATCGGCAATCATTGTTCTGTCGAAGTCGCAACTGCCAAGCCACCCTGATCGCGGTTGGCACCAGACAGCGGCGGGAATCCAAGCTATCGCGGCTCGAGCCGCTTCCATAAATAACGATCACGATCAGACGTGTCGTTCTCATGTCAGTGAACGTATTTCTATTAACAAATATGGTTCTACTCCGATGTCGTCGTTTGATGCCGAAAACGATGCTTGGCGGGAAACTCACTCTTTTCACAAGACGTTATTCGCAAGCATCAACAACACATCCTCATTCCAACATGCTTCAACAACAGATCTACAACTCTCCTTCGTCTACTATTCATTTTACTCCCGATAAACTCAATAATAGAGCCGTCGAAGAAATCTATCTCGGGAATGTTTCGCGGGCAGTGGATCTCTTGTTGCTCGGTCTCGATCTTTGCCGGCGCGATCGGAATTATTCCTTGGAATCCATGAGGCAGCCATCGCCTCCTGAAACGCCGCAGTTAGTCATGGACGACTGGATGTCACATACAGCGACTCTGACCCGCATCGATTATCAACATCATGATGAGTACTATTTGTACAACGACCCCATCACCATTCCGGCAGCATCCACCTTGGACCGTCGTCGTCGAAACCCATCCGTCGAATCTGTCCTACGCGCGATTACCCTATCGTTCAATCTCGGCTTGTGTTATCATTCCTTGGCAGAACAACAACGACAACGAATACTACAACAAGAAGAATCATTTCCTATATCAAAAGGAGTGGCCTCATGCTTAAAGAATCATTCGAGTCATCACCAACAGGGTCAAGATTGCAGTGACACCAGGTGCATTCTGCTAAATCACGCCTTGGCATACTGGGAGTACTCGTTTCGACTGAAAAAGTCCATTTGTCCCAGAGGATCCATGTCGCCCCTCTTTTTCATGGCAATCATTAACAACTTGGGCGTCTTGTACCAATGCCTGGCTTCAGCAGGAAACGGCGTGGACCCTCATGCTCCTTCATTATCACTATCATCGTCCTCTCGAGAATGTTTTGATCAATTACTCTCATTGTTCATGTATTACATTACATCAACAACAGCCACGGGCCCAGGCTCCGAATCTGTTTCTTCGCTACAGTGGCAGGGATATTTTCATAATGCTACGTCTTCGTCAAGGCACCAAGAAGCAGATATACCAGCAACAGTAACCGAAGAAGAAGTTTCGGGCAGTGACGTTCACTATGGGAAGACATCTGGATTGCCGACGGCAGCAAGAACGACCGTCCCATCTGCCAGCGTCACGGCCCAAGCGGCATAGAAAACTAGGGGCTGGAAATGCCTTCTTGTTCAGGCGGCGCGAGAGTTCACACGACAGCCACCATCTACTGCGGAAAAGGTGCTCTACCACTAATAGCAGCTAGTAGCAAATATGACCATGTTCTGCTACGGAGTGACGTGCTCGGCTCACAGTCCGACACTAGCAGTTTGTAGTTCACATATGCGGCAGCTACCCAGTCAATGACTACATTGCTACTAGAATGTAATAGACGAAAACGTTTGTCAATCCTTTTTTCGACTGGGTTGCTTCCAATGAAGTCTGTTCAGTCCTTTGCGTCGAACTAGTCAAAGCGTGGTGTATGGCGGGCTGGCTAGCAATATGCTTGCGTCATCATCGGTTATGGCGGGAGCAAAGCTTCCCACTTCGTCATCATTTCGCGTTAACGTGATATGATTAGTCTATTATTGTCCTTGCGTCATATGATTGGTCATTTTTTGGGGCGCCGAAAACTTCTTCCTTCGAATAATCGACACGACGGGCGGATACCACGTTTCGAGCACGGACGGTTCGCAAGGCGAGACTTGCAGCAGCAGATGGCATTCTTTCTTCCTCCCAACTTGAAAGTTCTGCTTGCAATCGGCGACACAATCCATGTCAAAGCTTCCTTCCTTCGTTTCTTTCCAAAGCATAAAAAAGCAACCATGAACAGGATAATGCCTCGCCTCTCGCTCCTGGTACCGCTACTACTACTACTAGTAGCATCATTTCCTGCTTATTCGGCTGCTTTTTCCGCGTCGTCGTCGCCCTCGCCCCAGCCACCATTTGAGCGTCCTGAACAGTCATTGACGAATCGCGCCAAAGACATATCCACAACTACACCTCTTTTTCATTCCTTTCAATTCGCTCCCAATGGTGTTTGTTTAAGTCCACGTTTGTTTCATGATCAGCGCCAGTATTTTACCATGCGCAATGTTCCGGGAGACGGCGATTGCATGTTTTTAGCCGTGGCCCTGGCTACTGCCACGAGCATGGGACTAGGCGCCAATGATGCCCTGTTACAAGCAATTGCCAAGGAAACACGACAGGTCGTCGCTCAAGTCTTGTCGTCACCGAATGGCGTCTTGTATATTGGACAAGACCGAACTGTGAAAGCGCGGGATTTACTTTGTCAGGCCACCCGACAAGAAGGATTTACTTCCACCCAAGAGTATTTACAACAATTACAAACCCAAGGTCGAGAGGGAGGATTATATGGGGGTGGGCCGGAATTGACGGTACTGGCCAATGTATTGAGACGTCCCATTTCCATTTATGAATTGCATCCATCGGCGGCTTCGTTCAGCGAAAATAGCATGTGTCGTATTGTTTGCAAGGGAACCTTTGGCGACGGCTTGTTTGAAGATCCTTGTTCACAAATTCCACAGTCTGCCTTGTTGTCAGCAGCAGCGTCCCCCAACAACGGCCAGAATCATTTACCCGAAGGTGCATTCAGCTGGCATTTGCACATTTTGGTGGTGGATGTTTCGCCTGGGGAAAAGCATGCGTGTGTCTTGCTACCCGCCAAGCCCCCGCAACCAGGAGCGGATGCTACCCTAAGGCCATGATAGTCAATTTGGCGGGGCGGGGTCGGAGGCGGGGTAGACTCGACTCGGCGACTCTCGACGATCATAACCCTTTCGACAGTATAGCAGAGAGTGATCGAAAGATATACTGCATACAGCACAATTGACGCTCATACCCAAGGGAATCCAAAAAGTCAGTCGACGTTTTCGATTCTTTCAGGAATTTTAGAATGGGCGCAACCACATCATCACTCTTCCAGCTATCATTTCTCTTCCAGAAAGTCAATTTTGTAAAGAGTACAATCTCCTCATAAAAAAAGTAAGGAATAAACTAATATGCCTCTACTACTACCTATACTTACAACAACTCGTACTGCTACTACTAGCCAGTAGATAGTAAATGCAGCATAAAGTACGCAGTGTAGAGTTAGCAACACTACCGGTAGTAGAGTAGCAAGAGTCCGAATTCGTTTCTGTCCGTGCCATTATCGGATGGCGAACAGACAGAAGCAAATGTCGTGTGCCCGCCGTGAGCCGGCCGGGCGAGCTAGTCGATTCGTTCGATCTCTCAAAACGGCAGTCGACCATTCCGAACCAACGAATGGTCTCGGATGACGCACGAGCCGGGCCCCGCCGATCGTTTTCTTCCCTCCGATGACCATGGCGGCGGCAGGATCATCATGAACGTGATTCCTCGTTGCATATGCAACATTTCCATAACCATACAAATACCAGGCTTTACTACTACAATCCTTCGATTAGGCTTCATCCGGATCCAATCATGAGAACAAGAAGGATGTGGGCTTTGCTTGTGGGGTTCTTCTTGCTGCTCAGCTGCTGCTCCATCAGAAGCGGCGACGGCATCCGATTGGCGGAGGCATGGATCCTTCCCACTTCGCCATCGCCACGGCATCGCCAGCAACAGCAACAGCAACAGCATGGAACCCATCGCAAAAAGCGATTATTGCCAAAGATTGCCACTGCGTTTGAGTTTCCTACAAGGAGCCTATCTCTGCTGCTGCGAGCGAAGGACAATAATGACTGGAACGAAAATGCACAATCAGAACGCTTCATTTCCTCTACGTCGAGACGAACTCTACTGCAGCAATCCATCACAACGAGTTCCGCTATCCTAATTTCGCTGCTAAAATCCCCAGCCATATCCCATGCTAGTCCTACGACGACGGATCAACAGCAACCACTCTTTCAACGACAAACGGACAAGTTTACCTATCAAATTGCCACCGATGATCGGTTTCAAGAAACCCAAAAGCCCGTCAAGACGCATTTGGATGAAGTCAACCTAGTCTCCAGTGACCTTGGGGGATATCAATATGGAATCACGGTAGATCCCGTCAAAATTACATCACTCAAAGAGGTATGTTATTGACGTGTGTCGAAATGAGTGCGCATACACCCTTGTTTCTTACCATTTATCGTTTCGTCCTTTCAATCTTCTTTTGTCTGTTGTTGTTCTCTTCGAATATATCCTTAACTACTTTTACGTTTTGAAAAGTTTGGTACTCCCGAACAAGTAGCGGCTCGCGTCGTGACTGCCGAAGTGAATCGCGATGGTGTCTTTGAAGTGACCCTATTGGAAGATCCCTATGAATCCAACGATGGTGCCTACATTTTGCATTATTTGTCCATTGGCAAACGGGGCAATAAGCATTTGATCAACAAGATTTTTATTACACGTCAATTATTGTTTGTATTGACGGCACAAGTCAAAGAAGGCGACTATGAAGCTCAAAAGGAAGAAATCAAACGTATCGTTTCCAGCTTTACGATTGTATAGCAATGAGGTCGACCATATCGCTTCAGCTCTGTTACTCTAGTTACAAAGTGAAGTTGATCGCTAGCTTTAGATTTGCCTCGCTCTCGTTGGCGCTGGTAGTCCTTCCGATGCATCCTACGCAGTTATAAACGACCTATCCCTCCTAGCTTTTGCGATAACTTACTACTAGTAGTAGGACAATTGAACGATAGTGAAGCTTCGACGACAGCAATACCGAGCAAAAGAATGTAAAAAGTATGCATTGACTGAGAAACAGTTATTCTCTATATTTATCATGAATGAATACATGAAAGCAGGGAGGTTATACTGCCTTGCCTTCGACCAGCCCTCGTTTTCTTTGCCGCGGCAATCCCAAAACTGATATCCATCTCTCGTGCACATACAGCACTCCAATGGTTCTCCATTGCTGCGGATTCTGGAAAAGTTGGCTCGCTGTTCAATTTCCGATTTCCGATTCTCCTCTCACAATGCGTTTTTTGATGCTAGAACAGTTGTTTGCCTGTCGCGACCACTAGCTACTATAGCTAGTAGACCACTCCCACTGGCACTGCGGTTACTTCTGCTGATAGCAGCGGCGTGGAGCATGAACTAGTACTGGCTGCAGCAGCAACATCCTCTGAACAGGATGAAAAGCTCAATTGCTCCAATACAGTTTGTCGATGCTGTGTATACCGGACTTGTTCTTGTCGTTCCTTGAGCATTTTGACCAACGACGTGGGTGGTGGTCGGTTTTGTTCTTGTTTTCGTCGAGTCGCCATGCGTTGTTGGCGTCCTACTTCGTATCCTCTGTGGTCGGTCGGATATTCAAAGCGACAATAGGGACATGTACATTGACGACAAAACCATTCTTCCACACACGCCTTGTGGTAGGAATGACCACACGGCAACGACACTAACGTACATCCTTGGCGGTAGGAAGCAAAACAAATCAAACACTCCGTATCTTCGTGGGGATGTTGTTGTAATAATGTAGAGGCATCATGCTCCAGAGTAAGAGTCGGCAGTGTATCCATGAACCTTGTCGAAATGGGAGGTGTCTTGTACGTACAACTCACAGTAGTATGGTTGTTGGACGATGAATACAAGGTCCATTCGTCTTCCAAATCATAGGAAGACGGTGCATAGAACAGGAATCGATGCTGCTGCTGTGCGGTAGTAGTAGCTTGTTCCGTGGCTGAAGCTACTAATGGTGACCGCCGTCGATGAGAATACGGATGATAGTGAAAACGAGAATGCGATTGCGCTCCGCCCATGATTCCAAGTGAACAGAATAACAGTGATTAGATGCAAAAGAAGAATCACAAACTAGAACAAAACGGCGTTTCTTCTTTCCGTTCGTGTACTGTCGTGTTTGGCGGACGGGGTCTCTTGACTCAAGAGTACCACACTTGTCTCTATTGATCAAAAGATGAATAGAAGCGTTTTCAATGATGCATTCGACGATGCGAAACAAGTGCAACTGCAGATCTAAAAAGGAAGATGAGAAGTCATCATGAGGTGACACAACTTTCCAGAAAAACCTTGACATCCTATTGCGTGTATGGCAAGCAAGGCGCGCCGTGGAGGGAGATGGGATGCGAACGGATACAAAAAAGTTCTTTTTGTTCGGCCTACCAATGACGTTGTCATTTTGATTGGTCTGGCGGTGTCCCATAGGAGTCTCACTATAAGAATTCGTCGAATTCTTCTCAAAACGAACACGCGAACATCGATGCCGTGCTTGCCCCAGGTTGAAAAGGGGGCACGTGAAATTGTCGCCTCCCCCCCCTTTATCTCAAAGCCGACCATCGATCGTTGCGGCGCTGCCTTTTTTGTGTTGAGCGACAATTGCATTATCCTCTCTGTCTTTGATGGTTTCATTAGCATTATTGACTCATTGCTACAATATATCATCATCATTATGCATTCGACACTCCCTCTATCCATGGCACGAGGCAAGGGCAAGACGATTCCCATCAAGTTGTTGAGTACGGCTGGCACGGGCTTCTTTTACACGACGCGGAAAAACGTTACCAATACGACGCACAAATTGGCCTTTGTCAAGTTTGATCCCGTCGTAAGACAACGTGTCTTGTTTCGAGAACACAAAATCAAATAAGGGCAAGACGATGGTCAAGATACTCTTCTAGAGCCTGCCGCGAGAGTCAAATTCGAGGAGCCGCAACTCGACTGCCAAGGCCAAAAACGGGGTATTGCAAGGCGATCGTCCTGGTCGGCAGGCTATCGACTAGAATTTGGGATCAATCGACGTTTGCTTTAGAGACTACTATAATCTTTGTTAATAAATGCACAAATCTACCTTGCCTTGTACGAAGAAACGGAATCATTCCGAAAGTCTCTAGTGCTAGTAGATTCGTCCTAGTAGAGTAGCTACTAGAGAGGGGGCTTCCGTGGAGCTTCCACATTGTAGCACAAGCAGTGAAAACTTTTCTTAGTATTCCTAGGACTAAACCACACCCCTGAACTCTGCTAGTATTGTAGTTTGAAACGGGTTACGTTTCCTTCGAATTTCGTCCCTGGCGGAGCGTCAGCCTGCTTCTTTCATGCAACAGAGGAAGATATGCTAGACTTCGAGCCCGACGAAACGTCATGGTCGTACTTTTTGCCTGGGTTGGAGGCTGCACGTTTCTAAAACTCGACGGCTTTTGCTCTGTTCTCTACACGCTAGCTACGCTGCTACACGAGTTCTTGTATTGTTAGTGACTATATCGTCCTCTACCTACTACATTGCCGCCAACACCAGAATACTACTAGCTTTAAACTACTAGATAGTATTGCTTGGAATTCTTGTTGCCATGCGATACGTGGATGATTTGTAATATGACGTGACCCGACACGATGTTTGACTTTTGTTGTTTCCCAATACTCTTGATGACTTTTACCAGTCGTCCTCTTCTTCTTCCTCTTCATCGGCTTCGCCACCTTGGATATCCAAAATCGTTCCCATGGTCGGCTTGAATCGACTTCCCGCCGTCCGTTGTTGCACAATGGTCTCTTCCAGTTTCACTTCATACTCCGACGCCGCCGACGATTGACTAGACACGACACACATGAAATCAATCAATTCATGTAAACTGGTATCCACTTTTTCAGCATATTCAGCCATGGCATAGGCAAATTCTTCTTTATCGAGCGATTGATTCCTGTCTTCATCGTGTCCCATAATCATGAGCGCATCGCGTTCGGCATCGGCCAAACTTTTAGATCCCATGGCAGCCTTTTGATATCGTCGCAAACCACTCAACAATTCCTGAAAGTCAATGTGACCGTCGCCATTGGCATCCCACAATTCAAACAACTTTTCTGTACGACTATACGACAAGGCATCCAAAGTCTTTTGGCGTTGATCTTCTGCCTTTCGCTTTTCCGCTGCCTTGGTATAGGCTTCTTCTGCGACCAAAATTTCTTGCAAGAGTGATTCATCCATGGCCGTCGAGCCATTCGCTAGTTCGTAGGTTAATTGATCCGCCAATTCATCAAAGGTCATTCCAAAGGCTCCACTGACAGCCAACATGAGTTTGGCAAACTGTTCGTAGCTTAAAACTCGTTGATCATTTTTGTCCATCATCAACAAGAGACCCGCTGCACTTTTCGCGGTTTCTCCCATGTTTTTGGTGAGTGGATACAAGCCCATGGCGACTTCTTTAAAATCCACAGTCGAATCAGCATCTTTATCAAACAAGACAAACAAGGATTGCATACGTTCATCATTCAAGACGGACTTTCGGGGTTCTTCCGCCAATGCGGATGCTAACAGATCGGATGTTTCCTGATCTTGTTTGAGTTCGGCCGCCACTCCGGTAAACAAGACTTGATAGACGACAAATTCGGCGAAATCTCCCACAGAAGTATTCAATTGTTCCACTACTTGATGCACAAAGGCTTCAAAGGATTCTCGAGTCATGTTGGTGGCTGGAGCTTCAGCACTTGCCAAGGCTTGTTGAATTTCGGCCCCAAATGGCAATGTCGCACTGGCCTTGGCTACTCCAGCCGCCACTTCGGCCAAGGTGGACATTTGTCCATTGGTGGTAATCAATGAAAACAACATGTCCATTTTTTCATGTGGATTCATTCCGGACATTTCCGCTACCAAATCTAGTTGTGCCTGAAGAGCAACCATTTGCAATTCCAAATTCATTTTGGTTTGTTTCAAAAAGGCAGGAATATCACTGGATTGTGACGCTTTCAAACCTTTGGACAAGGCAGCATTTCGAGTGGCCTGTGTCGTTTTTGCGGCCTGACTGGCTTTGGAGGCGTTGGTTTTCAACCGACGTGCCATTTGCAATCCTTTGCTCAAGGATTCATCGCCTGGAACATGTTCTAGGCCTTCTAGATAGGTATCCACTTCGGTCCCATAGTCCTTTAGAGCCCTCAAGACGCACGCTTTTCGAATGTACCCACGTACATAGGTGGGTTGCAAGGCAATGGTTCGATCGGCATCGGCCAGAGCCGCCACTAAATCGCCTTGCTTTTGATACGCGGACGATCGAATCGCCAAGCACGTCACGTCCGTCGGATCGGCATCGACGACTTGACTGAAATGAGCAATCGCTTCTTCCCACTTTTCATCTTTAAAGGCTGCGCGGCCCTTTTCTTTGGCCTAAATAAGAAGAAAGGAATGAACGTGAGAAGAAAGTTAGCTAGGCTAATCGCGCTGTTTGTATCGCGTCGACTATACGAAAGCCTGAAGGAACTTACTTCGACGGACATTGTGCAAATTGCGGACGGGGTCAATGAATGTAGATAGATTGCAACAAAAGTAATAGAGTGTGTAGTTACTGCTGCTGCTGCTGCTGCTGCTGCTGCTGCTGCTTCTCAGGATGATGATCGATGGAGGGGGCTGCCGACTCGTAATGGATGCGATGCTACTAATGGCAAAGCGGATTGTGGCGGCATCCAATAATAAAAATAGTGGGTCATTTTTGGTCGGTTCGCGGACGAAAAGTCATTCATTGTTTAAGCCCGCGAACGGTAACGGACAGTCTTCCTTCCCCTGACACCGTCTGGCTCGCCCGGCGCTAAAGAACACGATCTTTTTGGGTTTTGCGATCCAAAAGGACAACGAGAACACCTCCGTATCCCCGTTTGGGACACATCATTTCTTTGCAGATGGTACCATGACATCTTATCGTAACTGATCATGAGCAACAACGAGAAGCGTTAATACATTGTGTATAAGACTCGTCTTTATCTTCAGCATCATCGTCATCATGGAATCCTTATTGTTATCCTTGGTGAAAATCAATCGGCAACTCAGCCGTACCACGATAGAAGAGGTAGAAGAGATTGTCCTACAAGATGCCGATCAAGTCGAAGACTTTATTTTAAGCAACAGCAACCTTGCCATGAGAGCCAAACATCATGCTCCCACGATACGATTGCGTCTAGCCCAACGCTTGTTTGGTCCACCTCGCATCTCGTTGTCGTGGAAACAACGTTGTCGTCTCTTTGGACTCCTCGGCAAACTCGATACTTTGCAAAGTTTAACCTTACAAGGTACCGTCATGGGACAAGTCATTTCTGCCGAATTGTTGTCCAAAGCTTTACCTTCCAAATTGCAAGTCTTGCAAGTCGATGCCGGGCTTATATTGGATGAAGTATCAAGTATCGAACAATTGGCACGAGCCTTACAGGAGCATTCGTCACTGCGGCAGATACAACTCCTCAATTTTCTCAATCATGTCCGACCCGGCTTGCAGGATCCTACTACGACGACCGAGCGCCTACTACTAGATCCATTGGTGGATGCTTTGGCGACTTGTTCTCAGTTACAAGTATTGGAACTATCCTGTTTGGCGTCTTTTATGGAATGGAAAGTACCCTTGATTTCCAAAGATGCACTGAGGCGTTTACTAACGTCGACGACCAAGTTGTCTCGTTTAGCATTGACCAATTTGGGTTTGGACGATGCTGAATTTCAAGTCATTGCTACACAACGTCCCCCCGGACTTGGTGAAATTTTGTTAAATGGCAATGAAAATACACTACTGGGCTTGTCGCGACTCATTTTTGGTTGTTGTCAGATTGGATCGCAGGTCACGCATTTGGAAGCTATCAATCATGTCAAATTGTCGGATGAATTGTATGAATATATACTTTGGTATTTGCAACGATCCCATCCATGTCCCTTGAAAGACTTTCAAGTGACCTTGCCCTTGCGGATGGATCCCACTTTGCTGAGATTGTTATTGAGATTACAACAATTGGAGTTACCACGACGCTATTATGATCCTCACACGGCTACTCTGGCGAGTCAACTTCAAGTGTTGGCACAAGTATCGGATGATCCCAATTGTGTGTATCGATTGTTACAAGAACAACCTACACTCTGTTGTAAAAGTAGTGGTTGGACGAATCAGCCATTGTCGTTGGATTCAACTACAGCATCGACCGCAACAAGGGCTTCTCAGAAGGACCACGATCACAACGACAATGGGGTATTCAATCCTGGCAACAGTAGTGGGGGCAGTACGAGTAGTTCAACTACTACTTGTAGCGACTCGCGTGGTGCCACCAAGAGCAAACGAGCATCACGGTCCATCAAGAGGAAAACGAAGAGCAAAGGAGGTTGCGCCTTTTTTGGATGCAAGAATGGTCCCACCTCGATTTGTCTGGCGACTCTTGTTCTATTGCTGTTGCTCGAACCTTTGGCAGTGGTGGGTCCTCCCATACTACCAGTCGTATCCACCACCAACGTCCTACTACTTGCTGGTGCGACTGCTGCTGCCCCAAGAACAATTCACCATGACTCGCACCACTTGGCCTCGTCGTCGGCTAGTACTACAAGAAACAATTCTATACTTCGCCAAGATGTACTACCGCAGCAACAATGGCTCTCCAGTACCGGTAGTACTACCTTGGGTGAACATGAAACTCTACTGGCACCGGCCACAGCAATCCAATGACTAGAAACGCACGTTTCAAACAAATTGCAGAGGCCGGTTCGAGGAGTAGAGCTACACTTGGCGTGGGAACGGTTCACCCTGGCACCAACCACGGTTTCGTTTGGATACTACCGACTATCAATCAAACAGTCGTTACGAATGAGTAGTATTAGAAACCAGTGACTGTTATACTCGTTCTGTCTTTCGCCAAGTAAAAACTCGTCTAGCTAGTGGATATTTGTGGCGTGCTGATGAGACGCGAAAGGTTGCTGGCATGCTATTGACCTAAAGCTTTAGAACTACAACCAGCAGAGGTCAGGCGCGTGGTTTAGTCCGCCGGGTTCTACTCTACCGGTAGTTATATGTCACTGCTACTAAGATGTCAGTCTAGATGTACTATTACGTGTAGTAGTTCTGAGTCCCAGTAGCTATTAAAATCAGGTAGCTGATACGATACTTTTACTAGACTTGCCTTTGGTTCTGTTTCCTCACAAGACGCGAAACGTAACCCCGTCGCCAACATCCTTCTTGGACACGACTGACGACAGCCATAAAACAAATAAATGTAGCTAAGACGAGCGAATAGACGTAGAAACTAGAGACAATTCTTATTACTTCTGCAAAGCTTTTCCAAAGTCAAAACTCGTCGACGTGTTTGACGCGATCATGACGACGACAAGCAAAAGGTTGCTTGAATGGTATTGGCCAAGGGATTATTGACGGCCTTTGTCGTCGTCGTCGCATTGTCGTCGTTTGTACTATTGTTCTTGGCCGGTAGCGTTCGAAAGTGAAGATTAAAGTATTGAATATCCTCGTCAGCTTCCGAGAGGGACAATTTCGGTTCGTGTTCCTGTTGTTGTGGTCGTTGTGGCACTTGTTGCCGAGATAGTTCATAACGGCAAAGGCAGCACGTACTGCTCTTGTTGGTGCAGCTTCGACGTGCTAGCCATCCATTAATGCATTTGGAGTGATACATGTGACCACATGGCAGATACGCGATGGTGCATCCAACGACATATTCTTCTTGACAAATGGGACATTCGGCATTGTCGGGGTCAATGCCTCGAAGTCGCAACGGCAAAATCATGAATTGCTTGGAAATGGACATGTCCGTCGTCGTTGGTGCTGCTGCTGCCGATGATGCGGAGACATCTCCTGTACTGTGACGTCGTGGTTGCTCGTTTGCAGTATTTCGTCGAGTCGTCGTCGTCGATGATGATAATTCTTCATTGCTAGCGCGTCGTCTACGTGGTCCTTCTCGGCTGGATGAAGAAGATAGAGAAAAGAGCCTCATTTTGTAGTAGATGATGAGGATGGGTGAAAAACGATTGATCGAGACAAAAGCAGAGTTGGCTTTCTGTGATTGCTTCCAAAGATTTATGATATTGAGAAGAACATTGGCGACAGAACGATAGCCATCGAGGGTAGGTGGTGATGATCGTGAGGATGCTGAATCAGGAAAAAGATGAGTAGTTCGATTTTCCACCCCACTCCATGAATAGACGTGGCGGCGAAGGCGATAGAAATGTCTTATTATTAAATATGATGCGGTTGATGCGTATGATGGGCAATTCAAAATTCCTTCGCATCATTCGTGCCCGGAAAAGCCCAAGAACTACGTGGCGCCATCATTTATAACCTGCAAAGTACGTGAGATCACAATTCGCATTGGCGCTAAAGCCCCGTTCCATCTGTCGAAATACAAATTCTTCTCTCAGTTAAGCATTTTATATGCCATGTTCGGCTCATCCTTCCAATATTCGGAGTTGCATTTAGTGGTGAGTTTCCTAAAGTTCTTCTTCCTGGGTAAATGTTATTAAGCCCTTTCATCCTGGATAAATTGTTTTAAGCCCTGCCTGCCTCTACCGACAAATTGATTGATTCTTCGCACAGCCGTGCAGACAAACGGTCATTCCTCACCCGGACCAATCAGACACACAAACTCCCTGTGAGGTCATTCATTCTTCCGATTCGGGTTGTCGATGATGCTTCTCATTTTGATGCCAAGCAGATGATGCAGCATCACCATCACATCTTTTGCAAAGCAAATGTAGTTTCCGATGTCTCTTTATCCACAATGGCGCCACATGATATCATGATAGAGACTCTTTCATCGCGTACTCAGGTATCACGTCGCCGCGGTCGTCGTCATCTTCTGCTGACAACGACCAGAGTCTCTGCTCTCGCAATGTTGCTACTACTCATGGTGTCATCTTCGATGTCGTCCCACTTGACGACAATCATGGTGGTAGAAGCGTTTACTATCCCTCCTGTCACAAGGACCCGCGCGTCTGCTATTCCGATAGTCAAACCCTTCACCCCCAAAGCCTCCCTGCTGCTTCACATGAGCTGGGCCTCACAAATCTCTGATTTCTACGCCTCGTACCCTATTGCCTCTGCCGTCTTGACGTGCGGATTCAAAGCCTCACTGGCCGATGGGATTGCACAATTCCAGACCATGCCGAAAGACACCAAAGCCTCATCATCGTCGATCGAGCTGCGACGGAATCTCGCTTACGTATTATATGGCGCACTCTTTGTCGGTCCCATGTGTCATGTCGAGTACAACATTTTGTTTCCTTTACTCTTTGGAACAGACCAACCACATGTTTTGGAAAAGGTCTTGCTGGATGACTTTGTCAGTGCACCCTTGATGTGGCTGCCGCCAGCCTATCTCATTAAAGCGTTCGTGTACGAGTATCCCTGGCAAGACGCCATAAAAAAGTATCTGGCAGATATTCAACAGAATGGATTGTTGTGGAGATATTGGGCCATTTGGGTACCGGCGCAAACCGTCAGCTTTTCAGTCATTCCACCCCATATGAGAGTGGCATGGATGGCATCGGTCGGATTTTTTTGGTTTATCTTATTCTCCATTGTGGCAAGTAGTAGCACTTGTAGTAGTAGTTCCAGGGAGGACGAGCTACTACTACAAGACGTGCGAGCACAAGACATGATAAAGGTGATGCCGTCGTCTACAACCCCGGCAGCAGCACTACTGTACAAACTAAGAATGGCAGCTACATCCACGCAATGAAAAGTATATCTTTTTGGGAACGAAGTTTGGGGCAATCACTTTGCTTCCTGCTCGTATCTGTCATTTGTCACGTCCTACTAGGAGAAATGACCCGGTGATGTTGGCGGCTTTCCCATTCCCTTTTCTTCAGCGTTACCTCTCATGTCTTTCTTATTAATCAGCTAGTAGCTTCTATTCTGGAAGATTCAATGGCTACGAGGTCAAAACGTCGTAACTCCACCTCTTTCCAAAAACTAATCGACCCGCATGCGAGAGGTCGAATTTCAATGGAAATGGATTCCGTCTAATCGAAAAGAGCTCTCATTCATTTTGCATTGCACGACTGAACACAAATGTGGAATGGGCCATCCCATCCCCGACTGACGCGTGGCGATCCACATTCTTCGTTTCATTGTTTCCATTTCGAAAGAATCTCTCAACGATGCCTTTGCTGTTGTTCCTGGGAAATGTTTTATCCGAAGCATCCTCTGAGCCCAGTCCCTCGTCAATTATATCCCACAGTTCCTGGGTTGGTGGTGGTGGTCCAAGCAGCAATGGAGCCGCCGCGTTTTTGCCTCCGCATTTGAAGCAGTCGAAAGAAGAATCGCCACGACCCGAACCATCGGCCGTAACTGTAAATTTAAAGACCCAAGCCCATCTGAAGGATAATCCAGAAACTGGATATCTGGCCCTAGTGGATTGTTGGGACGAGGAAACTTTTCGCCACGATGCAACAAGATCAGCAGACATCGCGCTTGGTGATGATAAGAAGAACATTCGTGACGAAGAACGAGAATTAATACTGCCAGTGGCAACAGGTGACGGCACCTCAAATAGTTTGTCTACGTTGGAGAAGAACCCTGATGATGTTGTTACTACAAGGCCTGCCTTTCAACGGAGTTCTTCCTCAACTGCGTGGGCCCTGCCACCGCGAGACGAAGCCTTGGAGAAACGAAAGGGAATGATTTCTTCGAGTGTGCTGTTGTTAGTTTCGCTGGTCCGGAATGTTGTTTTGGCGTAATGATGTTGTTGCTGTGTCCGACAAGCCTGTTGTGGTATTTACTAGACGCTGTTGCCGTGTGTGAGTGAGGACGCTATGTAGTAGTAGTGATGCCGATAGATAGAAGAAATGTTCTATAGTCTAGTAGTTTTGTTGTAAGGACAGCATTCTAGAAGTCGTTTCGTGTTTTGTACCATGAGATTAGTTTGAAAGCCCCGACCTCCCGTGGCCGAACAGGCTCGATGCGGCGACGCGTGACGTTATGGTGAGCAGAAGTTTGCGACGATGGTAACGATGCTTTTTTGAGTATTTGTTTTGCGACCCCAATTGACCAGCCCCTTACTAGTCGGTCCATTTCTTCGACCGTCACCCTGTTATCATTTCATTCGCAAATGAATCCCTTCTTATTTGCCAGTGTGCTGCGACAAGTAACCATTTTTCTTGCAAGTCAACTTGTGCTCCTGCCAGTGACGTTGTTGATGCTCTTTGGAACAATAGAGCTGCAAACCGCCGCACCCCCCTCGGCATCTCAACAAATCACGACCCACGTCATCCGCCGTCTTCTGACAATGACCACAACGTCGATTGTCGTGAATAAAGGGTCGATACAAAAGCGAAATACCAGGCTCTCGAATCTTCATGTTGGGCGTTTCTTTGCCGCCTGCAATAATAGCATCCATGATGGGTTCTAGATATTTGGAAGAATCCAAAGCCCTTGGAGATCCTTGAATCAAGAGTCGAATTCCTGGTCGATTTTCCAGTATGAAAGACTTGATATTTTTGGGGGGTCCGTCATCACAAACGACTTCTCCCAACGAAAGATCAATCCCCTGAGACATCCACCAACCAAAGGTTTCCAAAGCTGCCATGACGGCAAAGGTTCTAGGACGTTTATGCATTAACCGGATACGCCAGTCGCTTGAAAGTGCCTCGTGCTCTGTATCACTTTTCTTGACAATCAATAGTGCTTCCATTAGGATTTTGGGCCCCCCCGACAGAACCTTGTAAGGCCAGTGGTCCGATTCTATGGGCGGATCGTCAATCAAATGTAGAATATCTGGGACAGGGTCCTCGGTGGTAATCGCTTCATAACAAATATCAGCCATGATGCAGGCAAGAAAGCCACATAAAGGGTTGAAATTCTCGGATGATTTTGCTTCGTTCCAGTTCCCTAAATGGTAGAGTGCCGGCAAAATATTCAAAAAGGCAACAATGCCATAGTGTTCTTCCACAAGACACTCACGGCTGTGCATCAGCCGGTGGACTTCCACCAAATAGTTGAACATGGACGTAGTAAAAACCTTGTCGTCATGTGGAAATATCATTCGGCGAACAATCCGTAAGAATGTCATAACAAATTTTTCCTGGCGAATCGAAAGCAAAGACCAGCGCCTTGTATTGGGTCCAAGAAGTCGAAAAGGTCAATTTGTGTGTGATGATTCATTCAGCAATCAGCACTCTAGCTAGTAGTAGAGGTTCTCTCTCTCTCTCAAATGTAGCGGTAGTAGCTTGAAGTGAAGCTGAAAGTTCTGCCGTGAAAGTTGCCGTTGGTGCTGATGGATTATTTGTTTTGTGAGCAAGATTGACTAGGTAGCTAGCACCATAATACTCGGTTCATTGCTCCGTCCGCCATCATTCGCAAGGAATCGCTCGTTAGTTGCCAGTGTACTGCGAATAACTTGCATTGAGCTTGCAGAAAAACTTGTGCTCGTGCCAATGAAGTTTTTGATGCTCTCTGGAGCAATAGTGTTGCAAGCCGCCGCATCCGCCCTGGCATCTGAGAAGATCATGACCCACGTCATCCGCCGTCTTTTGACATTGTCCGCATCGTCGATTGTCGTGAATAAAGGGACCGTACAGAAGCGAAACTGTAGGCTTTCGAATTTTCATGCTGGGCGTTCTGTTGCCGCCCGCAATAAGAGCATCCATGATGGGTTCTAGATATTTGGACGATTCCAAAGGCCTCGGAGATTCTTGAATCAAGAGCCGAATTCGTGGTCGATATTCCAGTATGACAGATTTGATTTTCCTTGATGAGCTGTTTTTCCAACTGATGTCGGGTAACGAAAGATCAATGCCCTGGGACATCCACCAACCTAAGGTTTCCAAAGCCGCCATGACGGCAAAGGTTCTAGGACGTGCATGCATAAACTGGATGCGCCAGTCTCGAGGCACTGTATCGTGCTCTGTATCGCTTTCCTTGACCATCAACAGTGCTTCCATGAGGACTTGTGCCCCTAGTAGCTCGGGCAAGTTGTTCAAATCTTTGGGCGGATCGTCAATCAAATGTGGATCGTCAGGGTTAGGATCCTCGGTGGAAATGGCTCCATGACAAATATTGATGGTGACGCTGACAAAAAACCCACAAAAGGCGTTGAAGAGCGTGGAAGACTTAACTTCGTTCCAGTTGCCAAAATGATAGAGTGCTGGCAAAATGTTCAAAAATGCTACAATTCCATAGTGTTCTTCAACAAGGCATTCGCTGTTGTGAACCAGTCGAAATATTTCCTTCATATAGTTCCACATGGAGTTGAGAAAAGCTTTTCCGTCAATGTTAGAAAAAGCTGCCGCTGGAGACTGACATATCAACAAGGACAGCAATCCAGCCGCCTTGTGCGCAATCTTTGGAAAGGAGCGAGAGCAGTTATCCATCAAACCCAGCACAAGGGTTATCGTGGTGACCGGGAGACCGAAATTCAAAAGTGGATTGTGAGAGTAACCGGCATTTCGAGTTGGGGCCAGCAAGAGCGCTAGTTTGTTGGTGTTCTTGTTGGAGTATTCATAGGCCACGAGATAAGTAATCACTGACAACATGGTCAGCGTGTCGTGTGCTATCTGATTGATTTGTGGGTCGAACATAGGGACTGTTTTGGGAGATCCTGGATGTTGACAGCCACCCGAGTCGTAGGGGTTGTTGCAACCAAGACACTCTGGGTTGACAAAGATACTGTTGAAACGAGCGAGTTGTTCCGACCTATCTTTACCGAACATTCCGATCTGGAGACTCTTGTTCGCGAAATCCAGATCGATTTGCCTGAGCCTCTCTTCATCGTCGAGCAGTTCAGAAATTTCTTCTTCGGTGGTCCACCAATCCAAGTGTTCACTCCGGATATGAACCCATCCCTTTTCGGTGCCATCTGTGATGCGGAGTCGCCAAAGATCTTCGATTTGAGGAGGTCTATTAAATCGCGCCAGGGACTTGAACTCGGTTTCTTGCATGGTGAAGTCCTAACTAATAAGAGCGAAAAGTGACAGGGAGAAGCAATGCCAACAACCTTCACCGCTCCAGCTACCGGCAGTATCTACAATCCTCGATAGCATCAACGCTATCGTTGCAGCAGAGAACCGCAATGAAAATAGCCGTTCGATTGATTTTAGCAAAGACATGCCGAGCTCGCTCGCCCGATGGCCGCTCTGCCTGCCACACCAGCAACGTCGCATCCTTTCATTTTTGTATGTTTACTTGGGCGATTTTATGAGTACATAGAGGAGAATTTCATGTGCTTTCGTGACCGGCAGCCTCGGAAGCGCAGGCGCGTGTACAAACGGCACACAGACACAGAATGCCCTCGCGATCCCCCATCGCTATTAATACTACAAGCGAAATTTAAAACAACAGTGGTGAGGATTTGTCAACATCCATCACCTTCTAGTGTCCTTTAGATGCAGCAAACATGACTTTGTCTCTGCCGTAACAGTCTTCTTTCGGGCTATAGAACTTGTTGAAAGCTAGAGAGAAACGTTAGTAGAATGTCACTTTTTGATGCTACTACTATCTATCTAGAGCCCGCATTACTTGAATGTAGGTTCGAAATGATGTTTTGGATCCTGTGCTGTCAGATAAGGCTACTAGGCTGTCGCCTTGGTGAGGACGCTATTAGGTAGTAGTAAGGAATGTTGTACAAAGTCTAGTAGTTCTTGTTGTATGGACATCATTCGGAAAGTTGTTTTGTGTTTTGTAGCGAGTGGAGATTAGTGTGGAACAAGGAGCCGCGACCACCGGCAAGGTGGTCCGACAGGCTCGATGTGCCGAGAAATCGTGACGGCAAGCACTCGTTGTCGTGACGATGCAATGGTTGCGTTGTTGTTGGACGGTATTATTAGTTTTGTGAGCCAGATTGGCCAGCCCATTGTCGGTTCATTTCTTCGACCGTCATCATGCCGCCGCCGTCACCGTACTCGTGGCCTCCATTGATTTGTTGTTGTTGTTGTTGTTGTTGTTGTTGTTGTGGCGGAGGATTCAAATACATGCTTAGTCGAGCCTTGTCGGCCTCGGAGAATCCATCGATAGAAAAGGACGATACCCGAACTGGTTCTGGTGTGGCGGCTGGAGGAAAACTATAGTCTGGCACGACTTGTTGTGGTTGCTGCTGCTGCTGCTGTTCCGCTTGTTGTTGCTGTTGTTGTTTGACGCCCAAGGCTGCCAAGACATCGGGCGGTGTCGTGGGCTTGAAATCCTCAATCGACCATACTTTGGGGGGCACCGGATACTCTGGTGGAGGTGGTGTCAACCTATCCACAGGAACTATTGTAATGGGTTCCGGTTGACCATACATGCTTCGTTCGACTTGTTCCATGACGGGCGCTCGTATACTTCCTTCACACATTTTTTCCATTGGTAAAATCGAAAAGGGTTCTTCCATTTGTGTTGCCAACTCTTCAATGCCCAAAAAGAACAGCCCAATACCCGCAGTGGTAGGAATCATGGCCAAATGATTCCAGCTCGTAGCAAAGGGTGCATACAAACCCAATGGCAAGGTAAATAACCACACTGCCAAGAATCGAGCTGTATGACGCGTATAAAATCGTGGCACTGGCGATGTATAGATGCGTTCACATGTCCCCAAGGCATCACACAAGCCAGTGATGACTCGTTCCACTTCGACTTGATGAATGGGATTCAATTGAAAATCCACGAGTATTTGTGTAATCTCGGCCAAGGCCGCCGTCGGTCTATGTTTGGATTCCCGTAAAACTTGCCCGAACGTTTGATCCTTGATTTGTAAAAACGTGAATCGTTTGAAACTGTCACTATCTTCTTGCGACGGCAGAGTTCGATTCATGAGCGCTCGGCTAAACGAGCACACGGCTTCGCCGAGTCGTTGCAGACTGGCGTCATCAATATGGTTGTAGCTTTTGGCCCAAATGCATCCCATTCGAACAATGGAACGACTATCATTAATGACAGAACCCCATGCCGTACGTGCTTCATTCCAACGTGCATAACTCACATTGGTTCGAAACGCCAATAGCAAGCCTAATGCAACCGTGCTCAGAGAAAAGGGCACTATGGGCAATTGCAGTGCTGGCAAAGGTCCAAATGGTCCATAGTGTTGTCCTTGAAAGCCAACAAATCCTTCCACGAAAATATCATTATAAAAGACAACAATCGCACTGAGCCATGCCAGTACAGTAATTTCAAAGCTGATTTGTCTCAGGAGCCCCGAGCTGGTGATGGTAAGTAGATTTTCCACAAATCGATCGGGACGTCGGGCTACTACCCAATCGGCAGATGTATAGCTATCCCGACGATACGTTCTGGATTTTTCTCCATAATTTCTTAAAAGTTCTTCCACTTGCTTGTCGGTGACTTCTCTTTGAGCCAACTTTTCGAGTTTTTGTAAACGCGTTGTCAAAATATGCGTGTCGCGAGGACTGCGAGAAGATGGCAGGATTCTTCGAGTAGACGATGCAGAGGAGGATGTCGATAATGTCGGCACAAAGGCAATGGCCGTATCTGCCGACAGTAGAAGCGCCGACAAGATGGCGCTAGAAAGAATCAATCGCATAGTTGTTGCTTGCTGGTTCTTCTAATAGGTTGTAGTATCGAATCACAGTATACGATTCGCAACAGGCTCCCGAAGCCTTTCGGCCATGGTGGGCGGTGGTGGTGAGCTACCGTTCCGATGATGATGGGGGCCTTTGATGCCACATCTATCGCCAATGGATTCGCTTCTTCTGTCTGTTCTTTGTGCGAAAGACTGACGCACGTGGATCTTATTCCATGCATTCACGATTTCAGTCACGCGGATTGACGTCCCTCCATCGATGGCGGACGTCATCGGGAGAAAACGTGTTGGGCCTGGTCATCGGAAGCAAGAGGTCAAAAGACTTCGACGCCCCTCACAAAATTCCCATCCAGACACACGCAATGATGATGATGACGAGGCGGCAGCAACTGCGGCTGTGAAGAGGCGATTGTCTTCTTGCTCGATTGTCTCTACCGATACTGTTGCTGCTGCTGCTTTGGGTAGTTCTATCAGTGCTAGTAGTAGTAGTATTTAGTCGTGTAGTGCTGCCATGTGCACCACGACTACTACTAGTACTGCTGCTGCTTCATCAACAGCCAGCGGTCCTCGCAGTCGATCGTACTCGTCCGACAGTGGTGATGGATCGACAATCCATGGCAGCTTGGCAGTGTCGACGACTAGTAGTAGCAATACTGCTACAAACACTACGAAACGACAGTCTACTAGAAGAGGAAAAAAGACGGGTCGAGCCACCCTCGTGACAACCATTGTTTCGTTACTACTCGTCGCTGTCATTGCCTGGACCACAATGGAAGAAACCATGTTGATGCCTTGGACTGCCCAAATGAGCATGGTGGAAACCATGGAATCCAAAAATTTGACGCTTCGATTTTGTCGTCAACCTCGCGTCTCGCACAATAACGTGACACTTCAATTGCTCTATCAATGTCAAGGGTCCGCCTATGAAGAATTTGGACAACAGCTCTGGTTATTGGCACAAGAAGAATCCCGTCAAAACTGGGGACATCGCAGCTTTCCCTTGCCAAAGAATCGCACCGTCTTGGTCTTGGGCAATTCGCATTTGCGTCAAATTTCCAAAACCTTGGTGTGTCAATATGCGTCGGAAATTGCTTGGATGCATCCCGACTCGACACCCGATGTCTTTGGCGTTCAATTCCAGAATGGTGCAACTTTGGTCTCCGTCACAAATACCGTCTTGGTATATTCGCAGGCATGGAAACAATGGATTCAACAAGAATATTTGCAGTCAATGCTTGGCTCGAATACTACTGTGGATGCCGTCATTGTTGGAAAATTTACACGCTTGCAAGAAGCCCAGCATACCAATTTTGAAATTACCATGCAACAGGATCAAGACGTCTACTACAAACAGTATCCATTTGCCAACATGACAACTACAACAAGGATTGATTTTGCTACCATACCACCCCCTCGTTTGGTAACTGTCGCACAAGCCTTTTCCAACACGACCATCATTTTGTCAGTACCCATGTTTTCCAAATCGGATCAAGCCCGAGCCGCTCAAGAACGTTTGGAATATTACGCCGAGACCAATGCTACTACCAAGGCCAATGTGACCTTTATTGATACACGCCATTATATTGACAAACTAGGATTGGAATGTGGATCGGATGATAAATTGACGACTGGGACTTGTCATGAACCACCACCAGTAGAGCGACCCGAATCTTTTGGACAGTTGTTGTCGTCGTCGTCGTCGTCCGTAGTGTTGGCTCCACGGAATCCGGCCGATATGCATCGATGTGCAGGACCATGGGGTGGACATGCCGATTTAGTAGCGTGGAGTATTGTGGAAGGATTGTACCATGCAATCGAGCATGTTGCTTCTGATAGATAGGAAGACGACGACGAGCCAAGCCACCGCCGGTAAAGAGTGTTACTGGAATACACAACAATGGGTCGTTCTTCAGGCAGGATGAGGAGTTCCACAGTCGTGTTGACTGAAGGGTGCTGAAAGAAGGCTGAAATTAGTTGACACCAAGGGAGGGACCAAGACGCCTTTACTACTACTTTTTTCCGCCATCAAAGTACAAGCGAGTTTTGTCCTTTGCAAGGGCCATTCCCCGACGATCGAGATGCTTGAACGCCGTGTCTCGCATGGGCAACGTCCAAGGCCAGAACTCGGACGTACTGCTCATGACTCATAGCAAGTCGTCGACGATAATTTGGCGGATAGACGACGAGGCAAGCCAGCGCCGGCAAGTCGTCGTCCGTAGTCTTCTTGGCTCCACGGAATCCAACCGATATGCATCGATGTGCAGGATCATGGGGTGGACATGCCGATTTAGTAGCAGGGAGCATTGTGAAAGGATTGTATCATGCAATCGAGCATGTTGCTCCTGATGGATAGGAAAGCGTCGATGACGACGACGAGGCAAACCACCCCCGGCAAAGAGAGTTACCAACATTACCATACTATACTACTAGAATACACAGCAAATGGCTCGATCTCCAGGCTGACAGGTTGGTGTTGAAATATGGCTGAAATGTTGGCGATAAATTCCGAGTTGACACCAAAGGGTGGGCCAATACGCTTTACTACTTGTTCCGACAAGGGCCATTCCCCGACGATCGAGATGCTTGAACCTTGCCTCGCATTGGACACGCAATCGTACCACCACCACAATACTATTACTACAAGGTCCAACAAGAATGACTCGATCTTTTGTGAAGCCCGGAGGAGTGCTGGGAGATGGCTGAATTGTTGCGTTTAATGCTGCCGAGTTGAGACCAAAGGGATGAACCAAGACGACGCCTTTACTGCTTATTTTTGGCAGGCAAGACGCACACGCAAACGTTTTGTCTTTTGCAAGGGACCTTCCTCGATCATCGATAGACTAGTAGTACGCCGTGTCTCGCATGGCAAGGGGACGGCGCCCAAGGCCAGAACTAGGATATGCCGCTGCAATTCTATAATCGGGCTGTGGTCTTGAGCGATTTGGAAAGGAAGAACAACTATATCCACAAGATGCCACCAAACGGCGCCTACTACTAGAGGCCACGGGGAGGTATACGAGGATGCTTGGCTCCAATGAATCGTCAGCTTCTATTAGGAAGCAGCGCCGAGGCACGCCCACGATGGACGTAGCCTCCTGCCTCTGAAGATTAATGCTCTATGAACGCAACGCACAGTTCGATACTTCTACTAGAGGCTGTTGGGTTCAAGAAAAGGGGCTTTTAACGGGGATTAGCATGGCTACTAGCAAGACCTTCTAGAAATGCTATGATACAAAAGAAACTACTATAGACAAAGATTTCCTGGTCAGTCGTAGGAGTCGTTGTGCTAGCTTAAAACCCTACCGCCAACTAGCTACCAGGTACAAACCTCGTCCCATTTTTCGCCATTGAACTTGACTATCCAATTAGCGTCTATGTAGTAGAAAATCGAACGACCGAGTATCGTAAAGTCAGAGGTATCAAGGTTCCGGCACTATCGATACTTGCTTTAAGGATATGCTACCTTGGTGCATATGGCCGCTCGTTGTGATGCAAAATTATTACCGTACCAGGTACTAGCTAATGCTGTTTTTGCTACTATCGTCTCGTCGTCGATACAGAGCAGCTGCTGGCATTGAAGTCGAATTACGTTTGCACAGTCCGAGGCCAGAAAGTCCGGTTCATCTGTATTCTTGGATGATCCGACAGGAGTTTTGGTCTTGGTAGTAATGGTTTCTATCGACGGCCGCTTTGTCAGATGTGCACAATTATCTCAAATAGGCGCTGGGGATATCATTTAGAGGATGATACCTACCAATATGGCCATGGTGACCTTGAAGTCGAGGGTGCCCCTAAGTCGAATTGAGCTTCAGAAATTGCCACCCTGGGTAGTTTTTTCCCGCGTATTTCTGCATCGGGGACGGAAAAGTTTGGTCTTCCGACGCGATGGCGCTTGTCTTGTGAAGGTCTTTCCAAGTCAATGGACTTGATGTGTGGATTGCATGATTTCGATTTTTTACTATCCCTTGAATGCAAAAAGAATTGCCTTGCGTCCATATGAGTCTTGCTTACGCAGGTTCGAAAACGCCAGTCGCTACCATCATCCTTTTGGAAACGCAGAATGTACCTGTGGGCTACTTAACAAAATTCTGTTGGTCCGATACGGCAAAGCCAAAAAGTACCTCCGAAGGGAACGTTTCGTTCAACAAGAAGGGGAGCTAAGCGAACGAAGGACGGTTCACCCTCAGACTGTGTGTGCAGCATAACTGAAACGAATTCTGATCGTCACTCAAATTCTCTGTCCGAAATGCACCCACAGCCCCAGATACACAGCGAGGAACAAACGTCATGAAGGGCAACCGAACAGAAAGATGTCCAGCATATACCCACGAGGAAGTTAATGTCACGAGTGAAAGAAATACAGTTCCTACTCTCGTTCCTCTTGGCGCCGATAAACACTGAAATCGAACCAACGTTTGAGGGGCTATGCACAAAGGCATGAATCATTGAACATAAATAGGCTTCCCGCACAGGAGCATCTCACTCCCTTGTAGGAAAAAGCCCAACAAAGATTGTCCTCATTCTTGCATGTTAAATCCAAATTAGAGATCGCTAGCCCGATCTAGGAGAATTATATGTTGTGCCTGATATGCCCCATCATCGGCACTTGGTGCAGCAACCAAAGAGAGGAAAAAACGGGTACTACCTAGCCAAACTGTTGCCACGCGCCGCGTGGGAATTGTTGCGGACCCCAATCAAAAAGTACTTTCCTCATAAATTTTCTTTCCACCCCAAATCAAACGAAGTCATTCATCCGTAATACATTACCAATACCATGCCGCTCAGAGAAAGAAAAGAGATTGCCCCCGTTGAGCTTCTCTACCACCATGTTTACTCGCTGAACAACGCGGCTGTTCTTCAGCTGGCATCAGGAGACCTTGCAGGAGCTTCAGAGACGTTTGCTCGAGCTCTTCAAACGTTGAAGGGCAACGTTTCGCGTGGACTTGTCCATTCTTCAACTGGACCGGTTGCCACGATGCTGCCCAGAATTGCTTGTGCTTTTCTGCATCAAGACGATCGCATTAACTTCCATCTCGCCGCAAGGGGTCTCAGCGCCAAGGGACAGTTCATCCATGAGCAACCGATCGAACTTTATCTCCCTTGCAACGAGCAAGAAGCGACGCTTGTCCCCGAAACTCGCATTGTGCAGATCTTGTCCTTCAGCGTGGTCTACAACCTTGCCTTGTGCCGACACATGGCCGGCATGCAAATGGACGGAGCACGAGGCAACCTTCTGCAAGCTGCACAACTTTACTCGCACGCCCAGACTCTCTTGGCGCAACACAGCTGTCTCGGGGATCACGGGGTGTTGCATGGCCTCGCAATCCTGAACAACCTTGGGAGCGTGTTCTACAGATTGGGCAACGAACAACTTGCCAAGCAACATTACGAGAACCTCTTCAGGGCAATCGTTTGTGTCAAGACATCCGGGGTGGTTGCAGCAAACCCATGCCTGTCTCCAGGAAGTGTGGAACGCGATCATGTTGTCGCTGCCATGGACAACTTCCTTTCCAACATCCTATCTCATTGGAACTGCGCCCCTGACAACGCACCCGCAGCTTGAGACTTCGATATCTAACGCTAGGACTAGCAAGGCGGTTCCTCTTGCTAGCTAGTGGCATCTACTTTAGTCTAAAGATGTAAACAATTTTGCTCATTACATTCAGCTACGTTTTGCGATCCACCAGTAGCTAGTGGTTAGCTCTTTTTGACGTCGCTGTTCCCGAAGTCCGGTGGGGGGCAGACAATCGGATACCGGTATTAATACTTTAGAGGAGTCACCAAAATCAGAGATAAAATATTCTCATATCTACGATTCGGGGAGAACGAAGGTAGGTACCGGTTTCGTGGAAGTAGCGAAAAGGACGGGATGGGAACAGCAATTCGACTACCGGTCTCTGCAAAACATCATTAACAACGCTAGTACTTACTTCAAATAGTATCATGACAAAATGTGATTGCTCATACTACGAGTATACTAGTACGGGTTTGACGACTTGTTCCCCTTCCGGTATTCTTTGTTGAGCGGCATGTTGACGACTTCACAAGAAGTCCATGCAACCAAAGTCGGAATTGAGATACAATTGCTGATGTTCCTTTTGGCTTCAAAAGCTCGGTGGTGTGATTCTTCAGACCGAAGCCGAGCACTGAAAGAACAGATGCCAGCATCCAGCCTCCATTGAGTCAAACTTTGTCAGCTCCTCTGCAAAAATCAATCATTTCGTCTGGGAATGCTACCGGTAGTATGGAAGCAAAAGAGAGCCGATTGTCAGGAGTAAGAAAGTCGCCATTCTTGTTCGTTCGACTGCTATAACCGTGCAACAATGGCGTCTTGTTCCGATTGGGCTTCTTGACAGGAGATGTTGCCTCTTGGAGTTTGGTTCTACGATATCATCTTGTTCTTCTTGCAATGCCTCAATAATAATGGGGATCTCAAGACGGCACGATCGGCGCCGTACTAGAGTCGATGTCGTTTCCTCTCATTGTCCCGCCTCCTATCATAGAATGAAATGCGAGGTATCGTTGCTTTCCGCGAAAATCGCTGTTGTCCAGTATCCTAGCAGGTAGCCTCATGCAGTACTACGGTAAGTAAGTAGAATCATCACGTTGCAAATGTCGTTAAGTCTGTGGAATATGCCTTGAAATACCAAACCAAGATCATCATTAAGCGGAGATTCGGTTCTGTTCGGCCACCTGGATTCACTTTAAGTCGAAAATGCCGGCAACTTCACGACTCTTTGCGTCGAACGCAGCTTCACTCCGACTTTGGTACGAATTCAACAGAGCATTTCTACGAAGGACATTGCGACATTTTGGGCAAGGCACTTATCTGCTTCCGACATTTGCGAAGATTCTTCCCATCATGAATCTCGCGGGCACCAAAACGTTCATGCAGTACGCAAACCAACAACTTTCACTTCACTGGGGCTGCATTCGATATCCCATGCCCTATCTTCCTCTCTTCGCTTCATTTTCAAGATCCTGCCAGTATCGAAGATCTATCAACAATGGCACAACCCATTCGTTCGGCCATGCCCGCCCGAAACGATGTTATGATTGTAGACCTTAACATGGATGCCACAACGTCGACATTGAAGAACGCTCCGGGAAGTAGCGGCCAAATCAACAGCTCTAACCCAAAGCAATGTTTTCATCGAGATGATACGCTCTCTACCGCAGACATGACAAGTTTTGACTCTACTACATCCTCTTCTTCAGATACGGGAGCAATGGTCCGTTTTGATTTGGATAACACGGTGATCATTCCGATTGAATCAATTTCGGACATGCCAGACTATCTTCGGCGTGCCAAATGGCATGATCGTGAGAGTTTTGATATCATCATGGGGGCTAACAACTTAACGGCCAAGCTCATGCGAATCGGACGAGAGGATCCCGAGTCGTATGGACACTGCTATCGAGGTCTGGAGCATCGAATCTCTGAAGCTCGCCGTCAACGCGACTACAATCAGCTCGTTGCTTCTTCCGCCGTACTAGAAGAGCAAGGGCGCCAGCAAATAGCCGGCGAGTCAGATGCCGAGCGCCTTGCAAAAGTTTACCACGAATGCACACAATGTAGCGTCGAATCAGCTTTAGCCGTCGCCAGGACGGATGCGCAAGCCGCAGAGGACTATCAAAAGGAGTACGCGTCTCCCGTTCCGCCTATCCGGGCTCCTCAACAGGGCGAAGAGAATTTGATAGTCGGAGCGGCAACGTTTGCCGCTGCCGACGGCATCGAAATTTCCATCTTGGATGAGTCTAATGATGATGATGACAATGTATCGGTCTTGTCAGACGAAGGCTCAGCCGATGGGTTTTCATGGTATGCTACTGAAGGAAAGGGACTACTCCTCAGACCTTTCCGAAAGTTTATGCAGAACCGACGATCAAGCAACGAAAGCCGGGCTTCTTCTGCCAGTACTCGATCGCTTAGCAGTCGTGGCAGCATTCGACGGTGGTCTCTGTCTCCTAGAAAAGCATCGTCATAGCTACAAGCTAGTAGTAATGAAGACGATTAGAAGTAATGTATGATCATACACAGATTCGATCAAGAAACCTCTCTTTTACTAGGACTGCAGTAAGTTGATGCGATGATGGACGACATTAACTAGGTCCGTCGGTTGCTATGTAGCTACGGTTGGGACAGTCGTAGTATGATACTGCCTCTAACTTGCGCGTTCGTTGGAGAAGATTGCCAGACCATCCAGACCGCCTACTACCGGCTCCACCGAACGCCACATACGCACCGAAGACATCGTCCCTCCTCCACTATCGCTATGGGCGGGATAGCCATCATATCATATCAAACTCTAGCTTGATAGTACGATCACACAGTTGGAGAAGATTGCCAGACCACCCTATCGATATGTGTGGTTTGTTAAAGCTACCGTATTCTGAGATGGCATGATATCTGGTGAAACAACAATGACCAACAAAGCATGAATGAATGAGACGACATAAGCCTCACTGTTGAGCTATTCTTGCTATTCTTACTTTTTGGACATTATCTGCAAGCCTATCCACTATCGGTCTCTGCCGTTCGTTAAATATATTCTGAGATGGCGTCTTACTCGGCGAAAAAACAATGACCAACATATCAGAAATGAATTAGACTACTTATAAGCCTTGCTCTTGCGGTATTCTTTCTATTCGGACTTTTTGATATTACTGGCTTTTGATGTCAAATAGCTCTCAGAGAACCATCAAACATTTATTAACTACTTCGGCACAGTCTCACTTTTCGATTCTTTTGGCCCCCATCCTTCCCAAATTCCGTCCGCAATTTGTATGCGCTACAACAACAATCAATTCTCCCTTCTCCCTTCCAATCTGTTTGCAAAGGTCGAAGCACATCTCCGGCTCACAAACCGAAAGACACCCGATACACAAAAGAAATATCATGATTCAAAACGACAGATGCAACGACAGAACGTCAACAGCGACGAAGATGGCGACGGTTCACAGGCTCACATGGGGAAGGAAACGTAACGAGACGATGGAAAAAGTCCCCTTGGCAAAACCCGAGCTAGGAGAAGAAATGACTACAGCTACTGAAAGCTTCTCGATGAGTCGATCCTCGGAGGACTCCTCCTCTACAGCAGAGCTTGAACAGCTACAGCAGCCGAGCCGTCACTCACACGTCCGATTCGACATGGACAAGGTCACCGTAGTTCCAACCGAGTCGACGGATAACTACTACTCCACAGAGGAACAGGCTCAAATGTGGTATAGTGACGAAGAGTTGCAAGAAATACGGAACACCAACATCATGTTGACGACGACTCTCATGACCAAGAAGAACCAAGGGCCAGATTCTTACATCCACGCACACGAAGAACTTGGCTATTGCTTTCGCGGTTTGGAGAACTATACTGATTCTCATGAGAATCTGAAGCGAGAGTTTCGTATATTACAGAGCAAGGAAGCCGTCTTTGTCGAGCAAACTCGCCTAATCAGACGACGACGCCATTCTCGATCGTATGACCCAGAAAGTTGGTTGGCCTTTGTCTACAAGGAAAGCACCCTACCGTTCTATCAAGACGCTTTTGCTCTTGCCCAGAAAGACGCGTTGGAGGCTCGAGCATACCAATCGGAGACATCGTCTCACAAAAGCAAAGACAAGAAGACAAAGCAATGCTATATTGATATGAAGGTGATTGGAGACGAGGACATATCAATTTTGTCTGAAGAAGGATCGAAGAAGAAACGTGGTTTGTTGCACAAGATCAAATCGCTGCTGAAGAAAGCACCAGCCAAATAGGGCATTGTTGACTTGCTTTCGAACTGTACATAACTGAAGAATCGAAGTAATAGCACACCTTTTTGTATTGTTTCCTGCTGTGCTCGATCTACTGTGGTGGGTCTTCGATCATTTCTATGCAAATTTATAAGACTAAGCTGCTTCCACAGTAGTACCACATTCATTGAATCACTGCTAAGCTTTTCCCTAGTAGCTAGACTGGCCAAAGTAGTAGCTATCCCCGAGCAATTTGAGGAATCTTGCCGACTTTTACACTTGTAACCGTCGTAGAGGCGTCAAAATGAATGAATGATGATGAGCTTCTGCTATTGAAATACTTGCGGCGGGGATGTGGTTCAATACGATACTAATCTACAACTACCACACTATACTTTCTTCGCCGCCGCAGCTCGGTTCATATGGACCGATTGGACCACATGTCCGATTTCACCTCTACACTTTCTTTGTCGCAGCAGCTCGGTTAATGTGGACCGATCGGGCCAACATGGCAAGACTCAATCCCGATCGCTTGCTAATCCGATTGACCTCGGCTTCCGATCCCACCAAGTAAATGGTTTCATCTCCTTCGGTTGATCCACCCTCATGCTCATTACCCGTCTCATAGTCTACCTTTAACAAGGTCGTTTGTAGACTGGGCCAGTACCAACGTCCCGCACTCTTGGCAGCTTCACATGTCACAAGTCCGGTTCGATAGGGTGGACCACTCGCCGTGACATCAAACATCATTTGTATGCGAGGTGGTCGCCAGACGGGAGTATTATTGTCGTCCAATTCCACTTTTCCTGCATCCAGACGATAACTTCTCAAATTACCCGGATGCAGACCATCCCCCAAAGCTGCCTGGACTCTGGAATCATTCATGACACAGTTGCTACAATATTGAAAGACGGGGTCGGCGCGAATGTACAAATTGTCCATTGTCATCAAAGTCATACCTCCGAGCACTACCGATAGTAGTATGGGTCAATATAGAAAGAACAGGACGATAATGAGAGAGACTGAAATGAGAGACCACCACCACCTACTGCTGTCGTCATCAACTAGTCCGCTTGGTCGTTTCCTCATATATTACAGTACTCACAGCTCGCCGTTCCAAAGCCAGTATAAAAGCCCCACTTGGCAACCACGGTAGGAGTCAAGTGAGTGAAAAAGGATGTAAACGACAAAAATCCTCGCGAGATGATGTAGGCCCCGACAGTTCCTCCGGCCACAAGAGCATAAAACTGATTTTGAGGCGTGACGACCGTCGACATGATTTGCTTCTTGGTACTCGCCAAGAAGCCAGTATCTTCCTCCTTTTTCGGCTCAGTAGTTGAAAAGTAGTGGACGCAAGTCAGGGAGGGACGCCACGATCCCGCCGATCCAACAGTGCTTCCTCGAATGGACCTTCCGACGACTTGCTGCAGGGCTATTGCTGGACCCCTCATGACCATGGCACTTCGCATCATCTTTTCTGTATTAACGTTGAATGAATGCCTCTTCTTCTAATGCGGAGATTTAGAAGTGCGGTTTGTGGTAGAGAAAGGTGTCGGTATCGAGAGATCTGGCTGCTGTGGGTCATCGTCGAAGAAAGGCGATCTTTCATTCCTGCGAGAAAGGATTCCCGCCAAAAAGGAAAGAGAGGCTACCGCGCGATATGCGTGAATATCCGGGTTGGCATAAGCATCGTACAAAATGTATTGGCAGCTTTTTTGAAGCATATGTAAGGCTCCACGTGGAAAAGACTATGAAACCTCGCTCGAATCTTTAGAGTAGTAGTAGCTGGTACTAGCTATTGTTACTTTAGCTAGTGCTACTTTTCCACCTAGTAGGTAATAGCAGGGAAGAGTAGGTCGATTCATTCCAAGGAGCGGCAATTCGCGATAATTCAAAGTTCAACAGCGAACAAACCTATTGATCTAGCGTTTCCTATCTATTATGAACAAACTGTGAACCCCCGTGCAAAAGTAATCCTTAGGATTTATAAGATTTTGTCGGAATCAAGTTCCCCGTATCATAGGCACCAGCTTTCGCAGGATACCACACAGGATAGGGCTCTGTCTCGTTCAGTTTGGAATAGTCAGATGTAGCTACCCGGCTAACTGGATCAAAGGAAGAATCACTCTTGAAAGAGTGCCCAATCAAAATATCCTCAATACCGTACTCAGTCTGATTGTTCACTGTGGACTTGGTCAACTCTTGCACCGCATCGACGGACAAGGTGAATACAAAAATTTTGTTCGCCGGATGCTCTTCAAAGTTTAGACCGAATAGAGGGCTTGATTCATCTAATACATGCCGCAGTGTCCATGCTTCCAAAAGGCCGTGTTGTCGGCTGCTCAACAATCGTAATTCTTCAGTTTGCCGAAAGAACTTATTGTCGCCTTTGTGGTCTTGATAGGGTATCTGGTAGCTGTAGGTTAGCCTTACATTGATGTCGGTTAGAGGATTTTCATGACCATCCGCATTACCGATTCGAAACGATAGACACGGAACTCCGTTTACATTGCATATGGTCATGACGTCGGAAAATTGAACTGCGAAAGGGCAAGTACGAAAAATGCGATAGCAAGAATGAGAAAAGTTGGCTCCGTCGAGACGCGGTTGCCATCTCGTTCCGCGACAACGCGTCCTGGAAAGCAAGCATATACTCACTGTTGATTACAGGGGTTACAAATTTTGTGAACAAAAGGCCTGCAAACAGAGTGTTTATCAAAGTACTAAAAAGCATGCGGGGATGAGTCGATCGAGCAAAAAAGCCACGCCAGAGAGTGTGTTATCGAGAAACTGTGCTTACCTTGCGTAGGAAAGGCAGCACACAAGAAAGTTTGACCACGTTCCTATGGGGCTCATGGCTCCATATCCAATTGTTGCCGACGTTTGAATCGCAAAGGCAAAATTAGCTCCAAAGGTTAACTCCGGATCGCCACAGCACTTCTCCTCGAGGGCATAGAATAAGCCACCATAAAACAAATTGAGAGCAACGAATGCCGCCAGAAACACCGCCGAAAGCGTCCCAAGAGAAAAATGCATGAGATAAAACCGGATCCGATATTCCCAACTGGATCTGTAAGAAGAGTACCGGAAGCGCTGAGTCAGTCATGTCCTGTGAAATACTTGCCAGCTTCATTCATTCCACCGACCTCTGGCTCCCAATAATCTCGAATTTTCGATTTAAGCGCTCTTGACGACTTGTTTTTGGTTTCTGTGTAACATTTGTCTTGAGTTCAAATACCTTCTTTTTACCATCCACAATCCCCGTTCTCAGGGGTGCATTAAGCGACGCCCACACGGAATCCCCATGAATGCTGGAATTCATGCCCCCCTTGTCAGCATCAGCACTCTTGAAAATCTCGTATGCGGTTTGATCTTCCAGATGCATCTCTTCTTTTATCATGGCAGAATCATCGTCCTCCCCATAGTAGCTGGAAAGGAAGTGCTGTGCAGACGTGTCAATCTTGTGCATACTTCGAAGACTCCATTCGAGACCCCGGCGAGGCCCCGAGTGTCGTTTTCCAGGGCCAGTGGCCCCGTCTGACTCTTCTTGCTTGCCAGTAGCCCCAGGCTGTGGTGGTGGACGATTGACCATGATGTGATGAACTCTGATCTTAGTTGAGTGGGAACGTGTGAGTGTGTTGTCGAGACGATGTAGTAGTGCCGAGAGAAAGTGAGGAGGATCGGATGCGGAAATGCCATCGGCAAAATAGACGAACAATTCGCGTTTTCTTCGCAGGCAGCCCCGCCGGCCACGCGCGGCGGGTCCCGCGAACGCGCCTCGCGGGTGAGAAGGCCAGACTACCACTGTGAACTTTTCGCGTGTTGCGAGAACTATCATATATTAGGAAATCGCTAGCTACTATGGACTGTTTACTAAGAATCAAACATTTGAAGTTGCAACTCCTTGTCATACAAGGACATGGGACTGTCTTGAGGCGTGATATAAGACAATCCTGCCGATGCTTCATCTAAACGTTGGACTTCGTCCGAGGTGAGTTCCCATTCCAAGGCAGCATAATTGGATTGTACTTGTCCCAAGGTTCGTGCTCCTAGTAATAGTATATGGAAAGGATAGAACGGTGTGTGTGAGAGATTGTCTCGTTCTTTGATTGTACATCATGGTGCGTGTGCTACTACTACTTGCCTGGAATCGGAATGGTTCCCTTGGAACGACACCAATTAATGGCCACTTGCGGCAAATTGGCTTGTGTTGTACTCGTAGTAGAATGAGCTTGTGCGACTTGTCGCATGGTTTGCAAGAGAGCATCAAACTTTGGATTTCCAACCGTTTTGCTAAATAATTTCTTGCGAGGACCCACCACATTGTCGAGAGATGCTGGTGTGGCATACTTTCCCGTCAAGAGTCCCAATGCCATGGGCGAATACGCCAAGACTTGAATGCCCTTGTCTTGACAAGCTTGTAACAAACCATTGGTTTCTGGGAATTTATAGAGCAAATTGTATTGAATTTGATTTGAGACGAGCGGGACGCCTCGTGCCTCCAAAGCTTTTTGACAAGCTAGCATGGCATCGACGCCATAATTCGAGACTCCTACACCTTTGATCAATCCCATATCATAACATTTGGCCATGCCATCCCAGTACGCGGCATTGGCCCAAGCTCCTGGAAAATGAATTTGGTACAAATCAATAGATGGTCGACCTAATCGCTTGAGAGACGCTTGACAGGCCTTGACGACGGAATCTGGAGTGGTACGAAAGGGCAAGGCAGCAAATTTGGTCGCCATGACCACCTTGTCATTCGGGCAAGATTTGGAGTATTGGCCCAACAATTGTTCGGATCGTCCCAGCCCGTAAAGTTCGGCAGTATCTAGTAGAATCGGAGCATAGTTGGAACTGGTGGCATAGTCAAAGACTTGTTGGAGTTGCGCATCATTTTTGGAATCGTATCCCCAAAAGAGACTATCACCCCACGCCCAACATCCTAGTCCCACGGGCGGTAGCTTGAGTGGTGCCAATGTTGATGTTTCGGCGGCTGCATTGGCTGGGCTGTTGAATAGCCATGGAGCAGTCGTAGCAGTGGCAGCCGTAGCGGCTGTTTGAGCTAAAAAGTCGCGACGAGACGATGCGTCGTACGGTTGCTGGAGGGCATGGCTCACCACGGCAGCGGTTGCCGTAAACACCAAAAGGAAACGCCACGATGCCATCATTGTTGTTATGTTCAATGATAATGGGGAGACTTCCATGCTGGCGACAATGGCATCCATCGGACTACGACGCCATTGATGCATTGGCGGCAAAGATGCGCATTTTTCGTTAGGAACAGCGAAGAAAGTGACGTCAGTGATGATTCTCTTCGACCCAATGGATCGCATGTGCTTCAACGGACGCACGCGCACGGCAAGACCCCCGAAACACCCAAGGTCTTTCGGTTGCTTTCTTTACGATGACCATGGTCATTGCTGCTGCTTCTCGCTGCTCTAGGAAACACTTTGTCTTTGCAAAGCTGTCGCCTGCACCTTGCCGGCTTCCATAAGCAACGAAACTCTGTAGTTACGAATCCACAATCCGAATCCTACCATGAAGTCTCTTGTTGCAAGTGGCGTGTGGTTGCTTGCCATTTTGTTCCATCTTCCCTTGACCTTGGCGGGTAAGTGAAGTGCATCCATATCATGTATCTAGCTAGGTTTGTTAGCTCAAGTTCTCTCACACATGTAATAGATTCCGAAGGATATGTCACGTGTGGCAGTGCCGTCAAATTGAGTCACGTGGAAAGCAAGACCGCGTCAGGGCAAGAACATTTTTTGAGTTCCGAAGGCAAAAATTTGGGCTCTGGCAGTGGTCAACAAATTGTCACGGCCGTCTCTTCTACCACCACCACCAATACACTCTGGTGGATTCGTGGTCCGAATGATGAAGAACGTCACGGAAGTGAAGCCGCCTGCACCAGTGGTGTCGCCGAGCCCATCAAATGTGGATCCATCATTCGTCTTTCGCATTTGGAATCGTTGAGGAATTTGCATTCTCATAATGTTCGATCGCCTCTATCGAGACAACAAGAAGTCAGTTGTTTTGGAGAAGGCGACGGAAAAGGCGATAATGGCGATGACTGGAAAGTGGTGTGTAGTGGCCAATATTGGGAACGCTTTCAGCCGGTCGCCTTTCAACATGTCGACAGTGGCACGTTTTTAGGGGCTTCTTCCACTGTCAAATTTACTCATCAAAATTGTGGACACAATTGTCCTATTTTGAATCATCTCGAGGTGTTTGGACGATCCCAAAAAGACAATTTTGGAATGTGGGTCGTGGAGATGGGAGTGCATCTATCGAAATAAAGAAGTAGTGTGTTTGTTGCTTGTCGTTGAACTGTACGCCGACTAACTAGTTAGTCACCGATTCTAGATAACTCGACGGAACGCATGCTACAGGTTAGGATCGTCGTTTGCTGGAGCTTCTTATTGCAAAAGTACTTGCTTCTAGAAGGATGAAGGAACGCCGCGACTTTACTTCTTAGTATATCAGAATCAGTCCCATCGATCACTTACTACACCACGTGCCAAGAGAGGAAACTAGCGCAAGTCACACGACTAACTATTGTTGCTTGTAGTCGACAACAATCTCGCTCTCTTTCTGCGGGTGTTTCTACTACCGATTGCTACGATGTAGACAGCGAGCTGGTAGTCTTCTAGTAGTATCCAATCACGCTGCAGTGGAAGAGGGCAGCATGGTGTGGACCGCACGACAGGAGAAAGCCTACCAGTACAATGCACATCTCTAGCAAGAAGTAGTAGTAGACAAAAATCTCGCTCTCTGCTTTTACTGCTACTACCCATAGCCTACTACCTGCATCTACCCGGCGAGCTACCGGTACGCTATCTAGTCTTTCCGCCGATGGAAGGGCTCCTCACGCCGTTCGGCGATGACTGACTCTAGAGCGGCCATTCCCGCTCATGACTCACTCGAAACTTTCCATGCTTAGCGCATCTGTTCGCAGGTTGAAGCTGGGGCAATTATGGTTGATATGACGTCAACACAATACGGAGAACCCTCCTGTTCGTTGGATTCACTGGCATTCTTCAACCATGCCATCACACGGAGTACGCGAAGAACCCGGAGAAACTCAAGTTGGTGTAGAATGGGTACTACGCCCCACGTACAGTACATCATCGTTGTCCACGACAAGGACACGACCAGCAGCAGCAGCGCCGCGGCCCTGAGGGCGAAAAATCGCGGTGGCGAGGTCTTCTTATCGGTTCTGCCAATGAGCTAGCGCGGGGAAATCAACGCTGGACATTCGACCACCTAATATGAGATATCCATCATCACATCAATCACATCATCGTTCAGAGGTCACCCCCCCAATCCACTGACACGTTCCTGTCACATCGATCATCTCAAGCGTCGCTTGAGATTGACCTCGTCGCCCAAGACGAGAACCATTGACAACACTGTCATTATTATATCTTCTCTCGTAAACGAAAATGACCAAGCAAACCAACTCTCAACGTTCGCAGTATTACACGCGTACGCGGTTGTTGAATCAGCTGGGGTACTTTCAACCCCCGACTAGTAAAGCAGCAACGACAACCGCAACATCATCATCATTCACAGCATCAACGCAGTCGACAAAGGCTCCGCGAGGTCATAATCCAGCCGTGGAACTCTTGGGTGGCACGACGTTTTCCATTATTAACAGCAATAGCGGTGGTACCAGTAGCACTGCCTCGAGTAGCGGCAAAGTGCTCAAAAGCGGAGTGCCCTTTGAGACGAGGCTCAACGATTTGCCCCCTCTTCCTTCTACTACGACTACGACTACTACCAACGCCTCGTATTCTCCATCCCTCTCCTCTCAGTCTTCCATGTCCAGTACTACTCCCGCCACTACAGACAACAGGCAGACTGCGCCGCATCATATTCACTTTCAAGAAGTCGTCAAAGTCTTGCCGATTCCCTCCAGGTATCAATATTCCGAACGCATCAAAACGTGTTTGTGGAATAATCGTTATGAGCTTCAAGAAATGGCACAACGCAATCTTCAAGAATTTGAAAGTGAAGGTTACGATTGGCGTAATGTCGTCATGGACGATGAAATGTATATTGATTCTTCGACGGGCAGCTTGATTCATCCTTGTCATGTCGATGAATCCTATAGGCGAACGAAATCAGTGGATGACACTGGAGTGAATGGTGTTGGTGAAAAAGAACAAGAACAACAAGTTGATTCGGATGTCGATGATGACGATATTGATAGCGACGATAGTCACTTTGCGCCATTGCAACGGCGGGAAACGATTACGACGCAATGATGGTGAAACCGCTACTAGGATTAATGTATATGTGCTGGTGCTGTGCAAGAGTAACGAAACATGCGGACGGAACGGCCCCTTTTTGAAGAATGGGGCATGTGCGGAATCCTCATCAAGTTTGGCTCCTAGCACTTGTGGTGGTGTGAATGAAATCAAAATGTTTATTACAATTATAATTTAGATATCTTTTTACTAGTGTACACAACTCTCTAGTTGTTGCTGTTGCTGCTTCTAACATGAAAGAATAGATACCCCGTCCTTTTGGTTTGTATCTCAAAACAAAAGTCAAGCTAGAACCAGCAAATCTCACCGCTCCGCCATCTCGTCGATCGGTAGCTAGCAAGCAACACGACTACGAATCAAAGATTTCGAAAAACAATGAATCATCCTATCCAGGAGCAGACTACTTCGGACGCTGGGTACTTCTGCTTATGACAACATCTTCTACTAGAGAAGTAATAGCAGTTAGAGTCCAAGTAGTTGAAGTAGTCAACGATCCAATCGCCCTCCAATAGAACCGCGCCGGTCTTCCCATCGGTTGAATGACAGACGTTTTGGAAATTGATGCCGACGTCATCTTGGGTCTTTTTACGAATGACTATTTCCCGGGATTGAGGCAAGATCGCCAGATTCCGTTCGCGGTGGATCTTTGTCCGATATCTGGAGAGAATCCTATTTCTACTTGCCTGACACCCACCAAGAGCAGCAGCAGCAGCCACCATTCCCTTCTCACATCGCCACGGATCGACACAACGACAAAGTCTTGTTGTCCATCTTGTCCCCTCTTTCTACTACAAGTAATTATTATTTGATTCATTCATTCACCATGGGCCGTCGTTTGCGCAAACTTCGTCAAAAGATCAAGGAGACGCGCCAAAAGTTTATGAATCCTGATGTCAAGGCTCGTGTCTTTGAAGCCGTCGGAGATGATAAACCCAAGATTTTGAGTGCCGATATTATCATGATTTCGGGATGTGACGATTCTCAAACTTCTGCGGATGTTAGCAATGTGGCGTGAGTAGTAGTATCCATTGCAATGGGGACATGAAGGGGGGTTTCGTTTTCGCACCCTGACATATCTTCTTACCTCTTTTCGTTTCCCTCTCTCCCCGTTTTTACTATACTAGCAACTTTCGTTTGCCTGACCCTGCCGGAAAGGCTGGTGGAGCTTGTACTTCGACCTTGTTGAATGTATTGTACAAGGATGAACAAGTTCCTGAAAAGGACTTGAGCTTTCTCGAAGTGTTGGACCAGATGCGAGGTATTCTCAAGGAGCATTCGTATACGCAAATCCCGCAATTGACTTCTACTGTGGAATTGGATTTGACTCACAAGTTTGATTTGGTACCTGACAACTTTAATGGTACCAAGCGAGCTGTCATGGTTGGAATCAACTATATTGGAGACAATCCGGGAGAATTGGTAAGTCGCAAGAGAAACGAAATGGAGTAGAATGCCCCCCAGAGTTATTATTGCTATGATCTAACGCGGTTGCTATCCAAAATAGAGTGGATGCCACAATGATGTCGGTAACATGGTACGTCCAACAATGGATTTTCGCTTTTCGTCGTCGTCTAAAGAACAGTTCGTCGGCTGACAATACCGCTCTTCCGCTTGCCCGACGACCACATCTAAATCAGAAAAAGTACATTATGAATGTGCATGGCTTTGAAGAAGACAATATTGTAGTCTTGATGGATGATGGTGACCATCCTGCTCCGACCAAGGCAAATATGATGGCGGCCTACAAAAAAGTTGTGGCCGACTCCCAGCCTGGCGATTCAATCTTTTTGCATTATTCGGGCCATGGATGTAACATTAAAGACGATGACGGCGATGAAGATGATGGATATGATGAAGGTGAGTTGTTGGGCTGCATTTGGCACAATATGTATGGGCCTTGTTAGTCGCGGGCAATCATCAGAGTTATTCTTGTGAACTCATTTCCTTTGATTACTCTTTCTCCTTCAAGCGTTGTGCCCCGTCGACTATGCCAAGTCGGGTATGATTCGTGATGATGACTTGTACGATATTCTTGTCAAGGGACTTCCACAAGGGGTTCATGTCGTCTCGTTGGTACGTAATGCTGCTTGCGATCGCGGTGTGTGTGTTGGATTCACCATTATATCGTGCTGATTGTTTCTTCTTCTATCTATTGTTAATTATTTCTAGATGGACTGCTGCCACTCGGGTACCATTTTGGATTTGCCATTTATCTTCCAAGCCGACGGCAAGTACCAATCCAGCGGCGGCGGTGGAGGTGGTGGCGGCGATTTCGGCGATTTCCCGCCAATGATGATGTTGGATGCTGACTTTGACTGGAAAAAATGTGGTGACATGGGCAAAAAGATTCTCAAGATCTTGGGAGAAGTCATGAATAAATAAGATATGTCCCTTGGAGATGGAATCCGCCCAAAACGCATCAAAGGAGTAACTATCGACTCGATCCTAAAAGTGATAGTACCTGACCGTTATTGAATCTCCCACACACGATAGAAACCCAAAAACCTCAATGTTCTAAGTCTACTCTAGCTAGCAGAGATTACACATACGCTATGACGTTGCTGCTGCTGCTTCACTGCTTTCGCCCTCTTTGGCCTTTGGTTTGTGGTGCCGCCGCTTTTTGGACTTTTCCTTGTCGGCTGGATCGCCAGACGAGGAGGACGATTTCTTCTTCTTTTTCGAAGAGCCTCCTTTGGATGATTTTGGTTTGGATCCATCCGCTGTTTTTTCTGTCTTTTTGTGCTTTTTTCTCTTTTCCGTTTTCTTCTTTGCTGCTTCCGCCGCCGCCGCCGTATCCGCGGCTTCCTTGGCCGCTCGTTCCTTTTCTCGCTCTTCCCCGCTATCGACATAATCGTCGTCTGTAAAATGGAGACCCGCTCTCGCTCCACCCGATATTAACGTTCGTAGTTCCGAAAATTCTAGCTTGCCATCCTTGTTGGTGTCTAATTGCCTCATGACTTCCTTTTTGAGTTTGGCCTTTTTGGGAAGTCTTACATCTCCCGCAAAGATGGATCCGGCTTGATAAAAGACATCCAAAAAGTTGTCGAGTTCATGCGGCTCAATATATCCACTTTGATCTACGTCATACGTCGCAAAGACGGTTCGATGAAAGAATTCTTGTTGTCCCTTGGGCTGTTCCAAGAAATCCAAAAAGCCCTGGAATTCTTGGACAGTCGGTTGGCGAATCCGAGTCGAGTCTGTGAGCTCGCGTAAACTCGCATCGGGCCGAGAGCGCTTGGACATTTGATAGGCGACTTCGGTAGCAATTTCTCGACACTTTTCTTCGGGCAGCCCCAGATTGACGGCCAGCATGACGTACAACTTTTCATTGCGAGCAATAAAGGTCGATAACTCGTCTTTGGAAATCAAGCCATCTTTGTCAATGTCCGTGTCCAAAACTTCTTTGGATAACGCGGGTTTCCCGATACAACATCCCATGGCGATTAACAATAGGACATTGGCAATACAAAGTATGCTGGGAAGGTAGGGGTTAAGAGATCTCAACTCAGGAATGCCGATGATGCTAATTGTTGGTGGATTCCTATCATCACACGAAGTCGCACCGGTTTTGTGCCAGATGGGATTCAACGGATGACCCGTTCCTTTCCGAGTCATGAGTACATTAGCACATATGTACTGGGAGTGTTCGATCTCATACGTACTGTTCCTTCGTTGGGGGTCCGAGGAGATGCCCGCTCGCCCACAAGGCCTCCCGGCGCGCCATGAGGCACGAGGGAAGACGCCACCACAATCACCACCATGGCGGCAAAAGCCTCTTGACAATACAACTGTTCTTGCGCACTATTGTTGTTGCTGCCAGAACTATTGAGCTTCTTGAAGAATCGTCTGCCGGAAGCAGGGCTACTCCTACCGGTAGTGAGGATATCTTCATCAACGCTGATGTAGTAGTGCTAGAGTATGTTCGATAATACTACTAGCAGCAGCAGGAGGCCAAGAAGAATCATTCTCTCCTCGACCGATTCAGCAACTCCGCGAGAGGACAATTCCTCCTACCCTCCTGCTATGTTGGTAATATTAAGCAGCATTCGTGTCTCCACTCGTTGTACTACAACAATAGCTTCGTTGTTCTTGTTGAGGTGTTGAGGACGATAATAGTACGATACTACCGAGTACTACGTAGCACTAACAAGCTGTATTCTATTCTCCACTTCAATCTTGCTCTAGCCGCATTCTCCATTCTTTTCTCCATGATCCGCTTCGTCTTCAACGGACCACAGAGTAGAATTTATTGCTGTTGTTGCTCTCGCTTGTACTTCCTCTGGGGTAGGTGGCGGAGACGACGTTATCACCAAAAGACTTCTAGAGTGAAACGCTCCCGCCTCCTCCCATCGCTACGGCGTCTTCGCCATTGGGTATCATCCGTAATAGTATAATCGTCGTCCGTCGGCTGTAGTACGCCGAAACGACATGCCGCCGCCGGCCATATTTTTATACAGCACATTGAGTCTCGGTTCTTTCGACGAATTCGGATTCGTTTTGTACGTGAAAACTATTATAATATTCCACGGGCAAAACTATCTCAATCCGAGTCACTATGCTTCAGAGTCCTTTTACATAGGCAAAATTTGTGGAATGAAACTACACAAAATACACATTGATGGGATTAGAGGTGTATCCTCGCAGTAAACGTAAACTACAAGGAATGACTATCAGTGCTTCAACCATCTGATTTGGATGTTCAATTTATCCAGTGGCAGCTGGTTGCGGATGTTGCCGTAAGAAAGACAAATAACAAAAGGACCAGAAAGTTTTTATGTCTAAGGCCAATTGATCGGCAACACTGCCGAGCTCTAGCAAACCCAAGGAGATTGGGTGTACTCCTCGCTTCTCATAAAAACTCGTTCTCTTCTTTGTTCAACAGAATCAACAAAACAAAAAGCCCAGAAACGAAAAAGACATGAAAGATCAACAGCAAACAATGATGAACAGCATGGACGACCACGAACAGGTCGATCATGAACAAGAAGGACATGATCATCATCAGTCCGGCGTCACGCCGCTAACAGTCGAAGACGGGGCTGCTGATTGTTTCTTTTCTTCTGCCGATGCTACATCATTCTTCCAGCATGACGAAAATCCACATGCCCCAAAATCGCATCAACAGCAAGAACAAGATCATGAAGAAGTGCATCAAGATACTCGAGAACAGCAGCTCGAAACGGAACGAGGAGAAAAAAGAACAATGATAGAAGAAGGCCAGCTTCCTGCTTTCGTTGATTTCTCGTTCTTCTCAGGCGTCAAGCAAGACGACCATTATGGAGAAATTTTGGATATACTTGACGCCGCTTTGGCTGTCCTTGACGAGACTGCAGCCGACGAAGAGGGGGTACTAGCCGAGAATTCTTCTTTCTTTCGCCTTCAGCAACTTCCTTCTTCGCGGGCCAGCATCATGAGCCAACAGCACCTCCGGCGGACACACCCGTTGTATCAAAATGAACAATCCCTGCCGTTGCCTCCTTGCTTCTTCAAGTAACTACTAAAGTATAGTACTAAAACTAATACTACGGCGATTGCTTTCTTTGTTCTTTTTTCACGATCATCGTCTCCGCCTTCTTGTTGAGTCCTACTACTATGCAGACGCTGACGAACAGAGGACGCTCCTCCTGTTATACTAGCGTCTACTAGAAGAAGTACTCCACGCTGCTGCTTTAACTTATACACTTCTTGGTGCTGCTAATAGTATGTGAGGAGTAGTAAACAAAGAACTAGAGCTCCTCCTACTCGTGGTCGTGCCGCGTCGGCGCTGCAAACGATGTTTGCTGTTGCTGCTGATTTTGAACAATAAGGCCGCCGACTGCTGGTGCTGCTAGTTGCACGCACGACTATCAACCAAGGAGCAAGAAGAACTGTCTAGTAGTTCTAGTTGCCAGGTCTTTATAGCAACAAAGAACAAGAAAAGCAAAACAAAAACCCAAGACCGAGCACATCGTCATGATAGGAGTACGTTCGAAAACGTGGCGCTTTGCTTCTTCTTCTTCTTCTTGCTGCTGGCTCCTGAAGAAGGTGCTACTACTATCACTACTACTCCACCACTAGCTAAGATAGTATCCCCAGGCTCAGAGCACACGAACGTTTTGTTGAGATGATGATGTGGTCTTCTTGTTGTTGCGTGATTGTTGTTCGTGGACTAGTGCTGCCGGGGGCAGTAGCATCGAACTAGCAATGGAATTGCAAACGGGATAGTATCTACTCATAGACGAACACTTGTATCCTTGGGACTCCCATACAAGGAGTCAGGCCATTGAGGTTTGTTCGTCCTAGCACGCAAACACCAAGTGCATGTCACGACACATCCTGAGGAATACTCTTGAGAGAGACGCTGGGTTTGGGGCTTATTTGAGTTATTTAAGTGCAGCATCTAAAGCCATGTTCTACAATGGTTGTAGCGTCCCGATTCTAATTATTTTCTACAGAAACAAAGCTTGTAGAGGACCATGAAGAAGGGACGAAGTGCTGTTCATGTTTCTCACCATCTCTTTAGAGTACAGCAAAGAAGTTTCAGGCAGCTGGATTTGTAGCATTTACTATTTGAAGATAACCGAGCCACCATTTTGCATGACTAATACATCGTACGCAAGCGTCAAATGCCGGATGAACTGCGTTTCGCAATAACAAAAACGAATGCGGAATAGGGCCTAACGCCAACATCGGCATTCTACACCCTACCGAAGCGAATCAATGAATCATCAGCCTATGCGATCCGCCTTCGCACAACAAACACAACAAGAACGAGAGTCGACGGCGCTAGCTAATGCCCTTCGTCTCCTTCATAATTTCCCTCATTACTGCACTCCCGAAAGACAAGAAACAACGTTGAAACAACCATGGCTGAAGAACCACAACCAAAACGAAGAAGAAGGGATGGCGGTGACGGTGGTCATACTACTACTACTGCTGATGGACGGGACCGCCGGGAAGAGCAACTACAAGAGGACGAGCGGCTCTTACGAAATGGCCTAACATCAGGCGGCGCACAAGACGATGATGCGACGCGGATTTCGGAGCACCGCAACCACCACCAGCACGAAGATGAATGTCCTCGTCAGGCTGGGGTCGTCGTCCTGAATCATTGGGGTCAGGCAGCAACGACAAGAACTCTGCCTGCTGAGGATGATGATGTCCGTGGTGTTTATCACGGTGCCAGCCACATCGCCCGCCAGAATGGGTGTATTCACCATACCGGTTCTTCTCATCAAGGTTTTCAGAGAAATCATAATTTTGAACAACCCCATGGGCAGGATGGCACGAGCAGCTCCTTCCTCAGTGATCATGATGTTCTCCGTCCTCCCCCGCCGTACTGCTTCTACCATCGTCAGCATCCAGATACGGCTCCTGCTTCACCGCCACCAGGAGCACCACCATGCACTTGTTCCAATGCGATGCTCCCCGCAAGCTACCAGGACTACCCCAGTGGCTACGCTGATGATGCGGCTGCCGCCACAAGCAGGAATGCGACAACGAGGACAAGTGCTTCGCTGGCTGATATTTTGCAAATACTCGATGAGGCAGACGAGGTTCTACGGATCGATTTTGAGGAGTGGGACGACGAGGACGAATAAGCTAGAAGAAACTAGTTACAGGGGACGAGGAGACTCGAGGCAGCCGCAAACAGGACGAGCAGATGAGGTGAGATCCATTGGGCAACACCGCCTGCCTCCTGCAACGAACGTCGTTCACTTCTCACATAAAGAAGAATGAGATTCGCAAGAAGCAACTACTACACTCCTCAGCTATTGCCTTTACTGAAGCACCAGCTCCACTATTTTACAAGTATATAGTGGCGCTAGTACTCGTGTTTAAGCACAGCCGCCACCAGGAGCTGCATCAGCCCCCGGACGACGACGAACAAGAAGGCATTTCGGCGCGAGTCGAGGAGGACCGAGGAGGATCCGTCTTCCTTCTCTATCCACACCACCCGGGAGTTTCCATCTTTCGGTATTCAAGATACTAGATGTTCGCAACTATTCCAAAAAGTCCAGTAAACGCGATGTAGATCCATTGCATGCCGCACTTCTACAGCAATGAAGTAGTAGTACTATACCACCAGCAGCACCATGTTTCTCAGTGCAGACCTAACATTTCCGCAAATAGCTCATTCATCCGACTAGCCCATGGTTTCCAAGTAGATTCTTTTCTGTTCAGTCTCTTTTGTCCACTACTATCACAACGTTGTCTCCTCACTGACGCCTTGCGGCGCTTATGTCGCATAGGAGATAGAGTGATCCAAGGGGTCGGTCAATCCATTGCGCGCCGGCCGAGGCGAAGGTATGCCTGTCGTCCGTCGGTTCCAGCGCTTTCGTTCGTCTACCGTCTGTACATCGTCCGTTTGGCGGGAAATTCGGGGACGCCAAAAATGTTCAATGAAAATTTACTCTAAAAACGAAAGTGTCGGCAACGACAGAAACTCGAGGATGGGACATGCTTTCGCTGGTGGAGGGCATGACTATTTGGAAGCACATCACAGTGAGCAATCCATTCAATTTCGATTGAACATGGAACGGTAACGGAAACAACTGGTGAAATCGTCACTGAGGGCAACGCTGGTGTGTCGCATCAGAAATCGCTGCCGCTTCGGATCAGCTAGTTTCGAGATAATTTTCCACTCGCGTTCTGGCCGAAATGGTGTTGCTGCGACTCGATTATGAGGAAGATGTTTTGCGATCGTCTTTTGAAGAGGACGAAGATCGTATGGCAACTTCGGAAGATGATGATGATGATGAAAGTGTGCAAGACGACAATACCAGCGCCAACGAGACGTATTACTCGGAAGAGGGCTCGCCCCCTCATGTTAACGATGATGATGTGTCCCATCGAAGCCAGTCTCCAAGTGACGGATCAGCTTATTCAGGATCACAAGACTTCCAGGATTCCTATCACTCGTCCCAAGGAAGCCGTTCACGGTCAAGACATTCCCACAACGACGATGACCGATCCTACGATAGTCAGAGAAGCCAAAGTCAGAACTCTGGAGAGGAAAGCCGTTCGTACTATTCCCCAAGAAGTGGTGCAAGTCGGAGCCAACAAAGTGAGGAGGGTTCTTATTCCAGCCGCAGCCGTTCTAGTCAGAACATGGATTATGGCGAGGACGTATCCTATCGTTCGGGGAGTGAACGAAGTGGGCGGTCGTATTCTTCGAGAAGCCGCACAGACCATGGGTCCGAGGACGATCAAAGCCGGGGACAAAGTTTAGAAGGCTCGTATTCTAGTCGTCGAAGAGATGATGAAGAGGAAGTGTCCTACCGATCAGGACATCATTCTGGAAGTGAAAGAAGTGGGCATTCGTATTCGTCGAGAAGCCGTACGGACAGAGGGGCCGAGTATGACCGTTCGTATCAATCCGGGGCCAGCAGATCCCAAAATTCTGGAAGTGAAAGAAGTGGGCGTTCGTATTCGTCGAGAAGCCGTACAGACAGAGGAGCCGAGGATGACCGTTCATATCAGTCTGGGGCTAGCGGGGCTAGCAGATCTTATTATTCTGAGGAAGGATCTCGACGAAGTGGGGGCTCTATCAGAAGATCTAGCCGACGATCGTCCTACGAATCTCGTGGGTCCGCAAACGAGGACGCTAATCGGTCGTTATCCGAACGAAGCGAAGGTTCCTATTCAAGCCGCTCCTCAAGAAGTACATCCCGAAGGAGCCGATCTGGCCACAGCCGTTCTTCCAGGGGGAGTCAAAGCCGAGGTAGTCAACGACGAGGATCAGGTTCAAGTCGTTCCTATGGCAGTGGCAGCCATTACTCATCTCATCCTTCCCATAGCGCAAGATCGGGATCATCTGTCGAAGACAAAGAAGACGAGCATGAAATTCTTGCGTTTCACGAATCTGTCGGAGGTAGTCTGATTGATCAACCGGTCCCGGAAAGCGATGACGAGGACGACGACGACGACGACGACGACGGACAAATCCCTGGGGAGCAAAATGCCCAGCAGGATCAATTGTTTCGGCCTGAAATCGGTGAAAATAGTCAAGAACAATGGCCGGCAGATCCCGTGTCGGGTGACGGGGACGATGTATTTGGTGGCTTTCAAGATGCATTCCCCGTTGCTGCGCCTGCCGATGGGATGGATGTCAATTTTGAAGACCATTTGTTTGGAGACAACCAGTCTGGCGAAAGCGGGAAAGAGGCGGCTAAAGAATGGAAGAAATCAGATGTTGACGAAGAAGTATTTGGGGGAGACGACGCGGGAGATACTCAACGCCACAAGGATCGATTCGGAGAAGAAGCCGATTACAGTACTGATCGCAATGAAGTCAAGGATACATTTAAGGCCTTCCACCGGTCTCTAGATAAAGTTGACAGTGAGGAGCTAGGCGGAATGTCACGGGAATTCAATATGAGCCCATCCAAAGCTCCCTCAGAGGCTCCTTCTAGTACGCGTTCCGAGCTTAGCTCGATGGAGAGGTCGCGTCCTCAAGACGGAGCTTCGGCTTCAACCAAATCTGACAATCCGGAGACTGGCCAACACGAAACCGACGATGAGCCCAAATTTGTCTCTGAAAAATCAACGGAATCTTCTCAAAATATATTCGAAGATTCTGCATTTGACGACCAAGCAGGCTTTGGAGAGGCTGTACCAGTTCCGATTTCTTTCAAGAACATCAAAGCGGATGATTTCGGAGATGATTTCGGGGATGCTTTTGGCGATGATCTGTTCGGAAACGCCTCGTCACCAGACTCGAAAGTCTTTGAGTCGGACCCAGAAGGCTCGACGCGCAGTGACGATGTCACTAGTGAAGGTGGAGATGATGATACTTTCTTCGGTCAACTTGAGGAGTCCAAACCGGCTGATTTCTGCTTTCCGACCGAGGATAAGGCTGGGTCTTTTGCAGCAGGAGACCATATTTTCAAAGAGGAAGCTGCTAATGAGAATGCTCATGCCTTTACACCTTCGTTGAACGACAACGAAAATGAGCCCTTCTCTCAGTCCAAAGCAAGTCGATCGATCGCATCCAACAAATCGTCCCTTCATGCATCTTCTGGAATGGAAGAACTCTCCACTGCATCGAAAAGCGTTGCATCACAATCGGCATCGACGCGCTTATCGACGACAAGCAGATCCTCGGGATCCAGCAAACCATCTCATCACGCGTCCTCACACTCGGATGATATCTTTAGCAGCACTGAGTCAGCTTCGCCTCGACACTCAAAGGCTGGTCAATCGCCTGGCTCAGCCAGATCAAGTCAGCTCGAAATGTTCGCCACCCGGGAAGATTTGTCTGGGGGAGCATATACCGCAGCGACTGCACAAGGACATAATAGCGACGCAATTTCCATGACATCCAAACTCTCGAGAGCTTCCACCAGGTCTTCTCGCTCTTCAGGCAGCTCTGGAGAACGACATGTATCTCCTACGAAAAAGAACCCATCGATCTCCGAGTACCTACCGCCGAGTCTTGCAAAGGCCGAAATGAGATCCACCGATTCTAGATCTGAAGATCCATCGATTGACGTCTCCGACGTGTTTGGTCTATCGACCGACGGATCTGTTCCAGCGCATGGGAGGTCGTCCACGAGTTTTGGGGAACAAAGCCGTGGAAGCAAATCGTCCCATGCTAAATCCGTATCTTCCAGGAGAGGAGCTTCCCACCCTTTTGTAATCAATGAGGACGAGGTGCTACCGGATTCCTTAGATGATGTGTCTTTTGGGATATTCTCAACTAAGGATGCAACACCGCATACGGAATCGTTCTCTTCTTCCCAAGCCTCGTTAAAGCACGCTTCTATCAGATCCAGGTCCAGCAGCAATGCGGGCAGCAAACATGCGATCGACATTTTCAACAGTGATGGTTTCGGCAAACAACCGCACTCAGAATCGTTCTCTTCCCAGGCCTCGTCGAGGCAATCTTCTGTAAAATCCAGAGCAAGTTGCAGCGCTACGGGTCGTAAGGAAGCGATCGACATGTTCCAGGGAGGTGATTTCGGTACAGAGTCCTTTGCAGGCAGTCAAGCTCTCTCAGAAGCGAGTAATGGTCGAGATTCTGCTCGACCGTCTATGCAAGATTTCTTCGCTCCAACAGAGGACGCTGCGCCGGGTAAATTGTTCAAAGAAGCAAGAGCAACGTTTGAGTCTAGCATTGGTAAGGATGGCTTTCCCGAGTCGTCGTTTACGGAAAATTTTTTCGCTGCTTCTCCGAAGCAAGCGGCTCAAAATGTTTCTGGATGGTCACCGGACAAAGCCGACGACGCAGTTTTCGGAGAAGAATCCTTCAAATCGCCGAGGTCGCAATCTATATCTGAGGCAGGAAGCCAGCCGCGACAGAGTGATATTTTCGGAGGTGACTTCTTTGGCTCTTCTGGATCTGGGCAAGAAAGTGGCGTGGCCGATGATCCTTCTGGTTCTCGACTATCCGAATCTTTCGGTACGTCAAAGGATTATTCGGATCAGATCCCGAGAAAGGAAGAAAGCCCTCGGCGTGCAGAGATTATAGCAGACGATCATGAGTCAGCTAGTAGCGATGGGGCAGAAGGAGGGTTTGGACAGAGCGCGACGCATTTCCACGAAAAGTCGATCACGCTCGGCGACGTGTTTGGAGAATCCAAAGTGGCAGATTTTGGACGTCCTGCCCAGGAACCCGACAAACCATCCTCCGGTACATCTGGGCACTCGACTAGCAGGTCACGAACTGACTCCGGAACCGGAGATTACTCTTCCAGGCGATCAGGATCGTACGATTCCAGCCACAGACAATCCGAGTCCTTCCAAAGTGAACGGAACTCTGGTGAGTCCTACGAACGCAGCCACAACAGTCGATCTGGTTCGTATGTGTCAAGCCACCCGAGTCGTTCGGTACGTTCCACCGAAAGCCGAAGCTACACCAGTAGGTCACGGTCCTACGGTTCGAGTCATCCAAGTGGGTCTTCTCGTTCGGCCGAGGAGGAAAGCAAACGGAGTGAGAGCCAAGGCAGTGGCTCGAGATCCCGCCAAACAAGCTCGCGAAGTCAGTTATCGCGATCAAGCCGATCCAGTAGTCGCAGCAGCGCGAAATTTTCACAAGGAGAGGCAGGGTCAAGGAAAGCAGACCCAATCGAACCTACGGGTGAGAGTTTCGAGTACCCCTACTCGGACGAAGAGAGTAAGAGCCCGGCGCCTTCCTACCAGTCGAGCCATCCAAGTCAGTCCTCCAGGTCGTCAGGTTTAGGAGAAAGATCGGGTGGATTCGGGTCTCGAAGCGAGAGCTCCGCGTCTCTTTTAGAAAGGAGCCCGAATCGCGAAAGCTTCTCCGACGCTTCCAACAGCCGGTCTAGACCCCGCAGCCGGTCAAGTGGGTACGGCTCCTCGAGATCGCCAAGCCGAGAACGGAGCCGCCAGTCGTCTTTTGGACAGGACACTGACCGTTCCCAAAGCACTTTTAATGCCAGTTTTTCCTCTGATGAACGATCGGGTGTGCAACCAATAGGTTCTCCGAAATCAGCGACGCCACAAGTAGCTCAACAGGTGTTCGGAGTTGATGATGATCTTCAAGGGCGGGAAACACCGTCATCATTTGAAGCATCGTTCAGTTCCAGATCATACGAAAGTGTTTCTGCGAGGCGTTCTCCAAGGACACAGCCAGCAGTGGATACCCCGCTGCGCCCACCTTCATCGGTCACCTCGGAGCGCACGTCATCCCAGCAATCTACTGGAGAATCGTCAAGAAGCTTGCCAAAGGATGTCTCCGCTCATCCTCCCGAAAGACTAGACGAGATGTCAACTCGCGGAGAAGAGGATAAGAGCGCGGCCGTGGCGTCATTGGCGGACACTTCAAAGAATGTTGCGCCGATAGAGGAATCGAAGCCAGTACCGGAGCCATCTTCGACACCGCGAGAATCACCGGGCCAAGTGATACCAGATGTAGATACTCTAGCGACTGGTGAGAGCCCATCGTTGTCTATTCTGCGCCAGTTCGCTGTACCTTTGGTCAACAAAAAAGAAAACGTGTATGTGTCAGTCCGGAATAAAGGCTACCTTTTTTGCGTGGAAGCGGCCTATATGATTCTTTTGGAAATCCGGCCTCGGATTCGCTATATGTTTTCTATGGCAGAGTGGTGCCACGTTCACATTCTCATGTTGTATTCCCGAGTTTTTGATTGCGAGCTAAAGGCTGCAGGCATCGACCCACCAGAAGATTTTCGCATTCACCTGCCCGATGAAATTCAAGTTCTGGAGCCTTTAGCTCTTGCTCTGTCGTCCATTGGGATTGTCGATGATGCCAGCTTAGGAGTACGATATGTCCCAGTGGCCAAACCGCTTTACAGGAAAGTACATGGCGATGACCCGGAGCCTCCTTACGAAGTACCGGATCCGGAAGACGTCACGGAGTTTTTAGAATGGACGCAATATGATTGGAACTCGTCTTGGATCAAAGTGGAGCAAGCCCGTGAGGCACGAAAGGTCATGGCGGCCGCCGACGGAATCCAACTCCCTGAAAAGGCTTTCCCCAGCAATGACTCGAAGCTGCTTCAGTGGGAGCAATTGGCCCTTGAAAAATGGTTGGGATATGATGACAATCTGTGGTTCTCCTATGATCAAACGGTTCGAATGCTCCGACGTAAATTTTGCTTCGTCGACTTTCCCACGAAGAGTCCCAAAGGCTCCTACGCTTGGCTGATTCCCCGGCTGGTTATCCATAGCGAGTCGACTTCGATTACAAGCACGGAAACCATAACCATTGAGAGCGTCGTCTGCAAGATTCCAAAGCCAACACTATCCGCAGAAGTATGGATGATTGCACTCCTATTTGATTTCTGTGCCTTGCCCGTGGCACGGACCATTACATGGTACTACCAAACGAAGCCTGTCAACAATCTTGAAGCGGTGGCGTCAGCTTTCCTACGATCTGCAGTGAAGTCTAATAAGAAAAAGTGACTAGTAGGCGCATAGAGACACCTATCATGCTCCATCGCGTCTCGATCTAGATAGTCTAGTGTTTGATCTATCGATTCTATCGATTTGGCGTGGCAAGGAAGTATTGGGGAAGGCATTGGCGTCGAGCCGGCTGGTTCGGCCCACCCCGCCATTCCGCTAGATAGTAGGTCGGGTCGTTGTGTTTCTGGTCTGTACGTCGACAGGAATACATCATGTCTATGATTATTCGGGAAAACGGAGAATCCTCTGGCCTTTGCTTCTGAAACGGAGGCGGATGACGATGCGTCGACTACGGTACTCTACTAGTAGACCAACAACTATGGGGTTAACTATGGAACTATCTATCTGGTAAATCTCGCCTAGTTTGCTATTGCAAGTTCAAAAGATCTAAAAGAGAATGTCCTCTCTACTATTAGTAGAATGTTAGTGATAGCGATAGCAATAGTGTCAAGAACGACACAATGATTTGGAGTGGCCAACTTGTTGATCGAGACTTGGCGCCACCACTACTACGTGGTCTATCCCGTGGAATCAATTCCATGGAAAGGTCAAATTCTGCCACGCCCGCAACGACTCCATCCTGTTTTTCATTCGTATCCCCATTCTGGAGCCGTCGTAGTAGTTTCCGGGGAGCGTCCAAGTTGGTTCTTCCAAACTGCATGGAAGCAATGCCCGTACCATCGACCGAGCCCGGTAATCGAAAGAAAATAGCCATTAGAATCGTCTCAAAGACGCACACTTCGTCGCCCGAAGTACAATCGAGAATCGTCAGCATATTGGAAGCGGGTCCTCCGTTTTCAATGGCCATTTGTGTGACACTTCCAATAGAGCCTCCGTAATTTCTTTCGAAGACGAACGAGTCAACAGACCGCATGTAGACACCATCTTGGCGAGCTTCTTCATCGGGTCTTACACAAACTCGAATGATGGAACCTTGATTCCGGCTCGTGGCCAATTGCAACTCCGAAAGAGGCTGGTTGGTAGAGTCACACTGAAATCCTTCCACGCCATATGCTTGATTGGCTGTCCGGACTAATTTGTCCTTGTCAGCCACGTTAAGTGAAGCAATCTGAAACCCGTCTGTCAAATCAATGGTCAAAGTCACTATCGTTTCTCGAAAGTTGACTTCAATTGGCGTCGCACTGAGCGTGAATAGCATGAATCGATGACAGAACCGTACCGTCGCAATCATTTGATTGTCGACAACCTCTTCACTGTAAATAGACGACTGTGAAATCGCTTCTGGGTTCAATGTGATTTGGACTTGCACGTTCTTGGAGGCATCGCCAGCACCAGGTGGCACTGACGCATCAGGGATCACTTGAGCGGAAAGAATCTGGGCATTGACCGCATTTCCACCCTCGGCACAATTTTCATCAAAGATTTCTTCTTCAATCATTCCCTCTAGAACAAAATCGCTGACTTGATAGGTCAAGGAAAACTCCAAGGAAGAGTAATTGAAGACGGGGCCGGAAATGTTCCACTTTTCGGCCAAACTGGCGAGTTGTCTGGTCGACGCTGTCATCTCACGATCGGCCTCGTCATTGCGACTTCCAAAGCAGGAGGGGGAGAATACGGAGAGAAGAAAGGCAAAGAAACATATTATCGATTGAGCTCGTATCCGTTTCATCATGGTGTTGCGTATTTCTTTGGATTCAGGCTGAGGATGTACACAAGTGTTGCCTTTGTCATGCGGTGGCTGGTTCGATGACTCCCCTCTCAATTACGTTGCATCATCTTCGAACTCCGTCGAAGAAGCTTTTCAGGCACTTCTGACTTGTACGATTCGATCGGAAGACCGATATATCTGGGTCCACTTATGGCATGATTGAAGTCAAATATACATGCCTCGGAGGGAGATACGGAGAAATCAACCGAACTTACATGCTGGCCGGGTCATTCTCAAGCGCATTATTTATGTATCGGACAGAATCCAAACGCCGTTGTGTGAGGTGACATGAAAAACGGTGGGAAATAGAATATGGATGACCGGGACTGCCGTAGCAAACTTCGGAGTGATTTGATCTTTCGAACTTTGCTAGGATAAAGAGTCCAGATAGACATTCGAGGAATCGCCTTGTCATCCTTCGGCTAAAGTCGACGGTATTGTTCAAGCGATCCGCAAGGGTTACTTCAACGGCGGCGGCTGTTCTGCGGCCTTTCTTCTTGGATTGTTTACGTTCCGACGGCTCTACTACTAGAAAAGAAGTCATGTGACCCAACGCTAATTCACGCATTGAAGAGCTCTATCTATTAGTTGAGCGATATCTATGGTTAATGCTCGGACTCGGCTGCTGTAGTAGCCCATCATGTTCTGCCAGCACTTTCGATTTCATCTTGAAATTGCACCACTCGGCCTGGGCCACGGGGTTGGTCATCCCGCAATGTCTTTGTAAGTCCCGTCTTCTCGGCAAACGTGTCTACAAATAAATCCGCCGTCGCTTTTTCTTGATTCGTATTGTAGAGGTTGACGTCGACGTGCTGCCAGCCATCCCACAAAAGAATCACGCATCCAGACTTGAAATTGGCTACAATGACCACCCCGTCTCCTACATCTCTAAACGTCGACCATCGTCGGATCGCTTTGGCATCAATGCCTAGGGCGACTTTGATGGTATCCTGAAGCGACTCGTTCAAACGATCAACCATGGACGCCGCCGAGGACGGACTGCCATCATCCGTTTGTAGATTTTCAAACTGAAAGATACTTTGACGACCTAGCGGCTTCTGCTCGTTTGCTTGGTCTAGAGCAGGCTGGGCGTCATAGGCGTCGGGTAGGAACGTTTTTTCATCGTATTCAGAATCGTAGTAATGCAATCCCCCTGTAATGGTCTTGACCTCTACCGACTGGAAAGACTCCTCCCCACCGCGAACCAGCTTGGAGCGGACTGCTGACTCCAAGTCATGCAAATGCTGGAAGAAATATCTGTCGTCCACTGCGGTCAAGTGGAGCTCAAAGGCTACATCCACGCTGGCAGTCAACGTTACTTCGGCCCGAGAGACGGGAAAGAAATGAGATTCCTTTCGATAGCGTTCCAGTACATTCTTTCGCCACGAATCTTCTTTTTCAGAAGCTTTGCTGAAGGCCACAAAGACATTCCTGTCTTCCAAAAGAGCTTCACGATTAGACAATGGAGACATGACGCTGTTGAGGATCTGCCCCATGACCAAGGGCGCCGTGGGATCAATCACGACCATATCTATATCACCATCGTCATCATTTGCTACCAGCTCGATCAACTGCCGAATGACGGATTTTTCGCATTCATACATGTCGTCGACAGAATCCAAAGTAAGATCCGTAGAGTTGGATAACTCAGGGCAAGCCCAGATTGGCTCTACTTGCACCTTCGTAGAATCGATCCTGGAAAGGATGTCCGTAGTAGCGCATGAAGAATTCTCCGACTTGTAGCCGCAGAGGACAACTGCCAGTACCTGGTCATTTTTAGAAACGAAGCGAAGCGATTCTTCTAGAGATACTTGAAGTGCAGCCTGAGCAAGTTCTTTGTGGTCAACTTGTATGTCCATCAGCTCTTGGTCTTTACAGTTTCGAGTTTGCGAAACGCGAATGCCAATTGAGGCCTCATCGTCGTCCCAAGTCGAGGTACCATGCATACCGCCAGCGACAACGCGATAGAAGGACGACCTTTGACTACCGACTGCCTCCAAGAGAGCCTCGCGCAGAGCTTCTAGCTTGTCATAGGCACCCCACAAATGAAGATCAAAAGCAATATGTCTCTCGAACGGAGTGGAGCGAGCCACGACGTATCCTTCCTTGAGGACTAGGACACAAATGGGATCCTTGGAATGAATCATGGAGGGCGCGAGAGGTGTCAGGCCGATTTTGCTTGCTACATTGTGAATAGTCGATTCCAGATGATTCGTTTCAAAATCATATGATATGTTTTCCGCCTCGACGATTTCAATGATCCCAGCCTTGCTTCCATGCTCAATCGAGACGTCGCCAACCTGACACTTTCCTTGTTGAAGTGCATTTGTCTTTCGATAGTCATGCATGTACTTGTATTTCATCTTCTTGTAATCGTCCAATGGCTCAAGCAATAGCCGCTCCACCTTGTGATCCTTTGTGGGGTGATGCAAAAAGTCGACTTGGTTGCTTCCCATGACCAGTACTTGGGTACAAATCTTGGGCGTCCCATAAAAGATATGCATCGAATAGTCAAAGAAGTCACTAAACTGCTCAATGTAGGGCTCATTCTTGACCATAATACCCTCCGGCTTTAGCAAGAGCGACAAGGCTGAAAAGATATCCATGGTCTTGGTGACGGAAAAGGACATGACAGTCTCGGACAAGTCGACCAATACTAGATCAAACGAGCCCCAGTAATCCCGGGGTAAAAGTGGCAATGATTTTGTGGCGTCTCCGTACCACCATTCTACCTTGTCATTGTCCCAATGGGGCTGCGACTTGAAGTAATGAAAGGACTTTCGAGTAACTTGTTGATCGAGCTCCAACCCAACCACCTTCTTGAGTGTTGGGTACTTGAGGACTTCGTGCAAAAGCATCGAATCGCCGCCTCCAATAAAAATGACTCGTTCAATCGATTCGATGAATCGAGCTGGAAAGTGAACGAAAAACTCATGGTAGTGCGGCCGGTAGTTGGAGCAGATTTGGAGGGTGTTTTCGAGATTCATGCACACATCCCCGTCCTCTTCTCGTTCCACGAACCAGAGCTTTTGGTAGTTTGTCTGCACATCTTCGAGTTCGGCATACTCATGAAACTCCAGTATCTGCGTGGTTGAGCAACCGGGAAAGATGTAGTTGAGAGTATCCGGTTCGGACTTGAGATCGTCGTAGTGGATTCCATAGACATCGATATGGTCTGCCTCGCATACACCTTCGTTGGAGGACAGGTCCTCCTTGCATTCTCCTCCCGTCTCGTCGTCGTCGTTCTCTAGCGAATGAATGGCGTACTGTAGTGCCGATCGGAGGGCCTTGTAGTAAGCCTGGATTTGTTTCCATTCGAGTGAAGGAAAACCATTCTCAGATGCAACAGCGGTCTCGTTATCGTACCCGTCGAATTCGTAATGGATATTCTGGAATCGATATAGTTTACGAAGGTGCAGGCGAAAGATGCGACGAATATAGTTTCGACCTCGATCGTCAAATATCAGGTCCTTGTCCCATTTCACTTTGATAGATTTCTCAGTGTTGCTTTCTACAAGCTCAAAAGTGATTTGTTCGGGGGCGAAGATCATACTTCCTCCACCTTCAAGCTCAAATGTCACGGCATCAGGCTGAAAAGTCCAACGTTGAGGAAATCTCTCGATAATTCCATAGTCGCGAAAAAGTTCTGAAATTGAGAGAAAGGAAAAGATAACAAGGAGGTCGGTCTTGAGAAGTGGGCCCCGAAGCAACAAAGTCGCCACACACAAAATCATCACGTTACGTTCACATACCGGGTGTCCCATAGCCATTTTCTACAGCATCTTCGTCACAGAAATCGCACATGTCATAACTATTGTGGAGTGGCTCTCCCTTTTGAATGGGTCGTCGGGCCGAAACTTGCACGTACTCGCCAAATTTCCATTCGGTCCGAATATTGTAGTAGTCGCCATTTCTATGTGTATACCAATCATACGTCGGGACCATGAAAGTGTCGAACAGACCTCGTTGAATCAAAAGAGTAGCGGCTTGTGCTCCATCTATGTCACCTTTACAGTTGCGGTACCAATCCTCGTCCAATAAGTGGACGGGTTCACCAGGAGGCAAAGTAGGATCCAGGCCTCCCAAAAGTTCCACAAGCACTTCCTTTCCTTCCGCAGACCATGCTCCCGGAATTTGTGTTTGCAATGGAGGAATAGTATTCAAATATTGAAGGAATGGCGCGTACTCTGAATCACTTCCGGCCTGCAATTTTTGTGCCAAATGACGGGCGGCGTCGCAACTCAGAGAGCCCGTCAAGTCTTCTTCCGTCACCCCCGCAGAGTCCTGTGGACCTATCAACAAGTCCCATGGAATTTTGGACAAGACTTCACCTTCTGGAATGTCATCGGTAGCAAATAGCATCCATCTCGAAGACGGATCGTCGGCATTTTGGAGTCGCAATTCTTGCTTTGGATGGAAATAGCCTCCTGGGTGGGCGCGGATCCAATCAACTACTCCGAAAGCATCCGTTCCATTCACCAGGAGGGAAGGTAGGTTCGGACTAATTGGTGGTAGTATCGACAATGAATTAGGGACGAGCCCCTGAACGAGTACATTATGCAACGACGCCATGGTGGGGTAGTTGGTTTGGGTAATAACACCCAGAGTGATAACGATAATGGGGCAACCAGCAATCTGAATTTTCTTCGAGGGTGCGCCGAATCTGTGAGGAATCGACATGTGGGACGTTATTTGGACGTTTTCGAGCGTTGGGGCGCGCGCTGCGAACGCGTCGATTGCTTGATTTTAGTAGTACGTAGCTATGAAACATACTACCTGCTGTTGATTGCTTGCTTGCTTCCTTGCCATCACGAACGCGCTCGCGAACTTCAAATGGTTCTCCTTTGTGTACAGTACAGTATGTATCATACAGTCATATGACGATGCATTGTACGCGTCTATTGGGGAGCGCTCTGGCACAAAATCCCGTTGATTGACGTTTTGAGATCGTACGTCATCATACCGACAAAGCGGAAGGCCCAGAACATCCCCAAATAAATTTTGAAAGGTGTACGATAAAAGCGCACACTTCCGCTTTCCGTCGTTGAGGTTCTACGGGTTGTAGTGGAATTCGCGTTCTCTCACGTGTTCTCGGGGGTAGCGGCCATCAGCACCTACAGAAAAGCGCTACAGTACGGCAAGGACCACCTAATGTGCCGGAACCCCGAACCCCGCCCCACTGGGACTTTGACGCCACCCTGCGTGCGAAGTGGTCATTGTCTCGATCATTCACAATAAAAGCTGACGTTGTGGCTGTTGTTGTTGCCTATCCTCATTCATAAGAACTACCGCGGATGATGGGGGACGATTTAACGAACTCTGCTTCTACTACCAAAGTCCCACCCGAGGATACATTGCTGAATAAAGACGCAATTATTCAGGAATACGATCAGGCGACTTACAGTGGAATCATTCCAACGGAGAAGGATATTTTGTGTGGCCGGGGACGGACCGCACAAGAGCATCCTGGCAATGCCGTTTTCCGTGCGATTGTCAGGATGTACGTTCCTCGTTACAAGAGAGTGTACGGAGATAACGTGGCGGCGTCACTCATATATTGGGAAATTACCCAAGCGCTGCAACGAGACCACGGAGCGCGGTTTCTCAAGAGAAATGGCAATGAATGGGTAGTTGTCGAGGACGAAGAGGCTCGTCGTAAAGTCTCGCACTTTTTGCGAGGTTTTAATTGTGATCAGCAAGTACGCAAAGAGCGGAAGAAACAGTATTATAGGAAACAAAAGGAGAAAATTCTGGAGGAACGAAGGAAGAAGTTAGAAGAAGAAGTAGGAAACGATACTAGAAGGAAGCGACCTATCGGCACAAACGATCCCTCGTCGCAGGGGGGCAAAACTATCCCAAAGAAGCCTCGTGCGTGGTCCCTAAAAGCAGAAATTGCTCGGATTATGGGTGAAGCAATAAGTGAATCAGAAGAGGAAGATAACGAAGAAGAAGAAGAAACGGGGACAGGCAAGGATACGACGACTGCTATCAGTATTCAGAACGACGAGCGCCAGCAGCCCCCCGAGCGGAAGCAGAATCAACGAGAAGCGAAGGATCAAGAAGAAGGAGCAGCGACGACATCAAGAAACGGTGCTAGGAGCAGCGACGAGGACAACAAGAAGAAACACCAGAATCCTCCTGGCAGCATGCTCTTCCCGCCGCATCTTCTTCAGCATCATTTTGTTGGAGAAGGTGCTAATTTGGGGGTGAAAGCGGAAGCAGTAACATCCGCATCATCATGGCGGCGTCTAGGATCACCAGGCGACAACGTACTAGCAGCAGTGCTGGCTCCTCATCGTCATCCAGAAGAAGAGTACATTGTCACGCGCGTGGTGAGGGGACGCCCCCAGGAACACTTCCTCGCGAGTCGACCTAGTAATCATATTGTGGGCGAGGAGTGCTACTACTACCACAACGATAATATGATGAGGATGAAGGTTCCTCGCCCCCCTGAATCGATTCTGGAAAAAGCGAGGGGAGCGGTAACCGTGACTCCCCTCGCGGCCCCACCGTCACTACTACCACTAGCAGCAGCAAAGTCGGCGCCCTACTATCACTATCATGATGATCATGTTCCCCTTGTTCGTCCTACAAATGTTACTTCTGCTGCTTATCCTGATGTTCATCAGGATCATCATCATCGTGCCCAGCAGCATCTCGATGACGAGGACGACGATGATGAACGGCTACCTGTCGCGGACTTTTTTCTTGAGTAGGTTTACTCACGGGATCCTTTGTCAACAACCCCTCCACCCAGAGTGCAGTGACCTTGGTGTTGTGGCTGATAGTGGATGTAAAATACCCTCTCTTCGAAAGTAGCTACAGCCCGCTTTTTCCTACTCGTAATAATATAGGGTTAGTTGAAGCATCGTAGTGAGTACGATTGTCTGACCCTCATAATGACTATCCCCATTCTTGTCACTGCCTTAAATGAAATCCAAGACCGTATGGTCATGAAGCAGTTTTCCAGAAGTGCCCTACCTATTCTCTAACTAATATGCAAATATTACTGTCGAATAGAACTCCATGGAAGACCATCGCACGGGAGAACAAAGGCACGAATGAACGCGCGGATTTCCCGCTTACAGATGGAACCGCATCCCACCAATTGCCCCTTCCGTCCTGTTCCTTCCTTGAAACGAGCGCGCAAGCACGGTAGCGCTGCCCAAGCTACAAAACTGAAAAGCAAATCACAAAAAACACCCACGCGAGAATTGACGGAAGAGACAAAACGCCAAGAGCATGATACCCTAATAAAGAAATACGACGCTTCAGATTGGAATCCCAAGGGAGGGCGAGGAAGTGGGCGGGAAGAAACAGGGTCGGCGGCAGGAAACCCAGCAAACGAAATCAGGCGTAGACGCTGCAGGAGCAACGTAAAAAGAATGTATTATGCATGCCATAATCAAGCTATAATCGTATGCCAGAAGGAACATCGTATAGCATGGCCCCCATTTCGGAACTTCTTGGATTTTTCGTTGGGAATATCACACAACAACTCAAAAAAGATGGCCAGAGGTACTACTATTTCACGGCGGCTGATGTTGTAGTGGTACTCCTCTCGTGATCGATGATGCTGGTGATGTCGCTTTGGAAGTTGACCACTCGCCCGATACCACGCGGTTGGTCATCGCGAAGAGATGGCGTCAAGCGATTTTCTGTGAAATCCAGGAATCTCTCGAGGAATTGGTCAGCAATCTCCCGAGCTTCATTTCTAACAAAAATATTGATATCGACGTGGTTGATTCCATCCCAGAGCATCACGACATCTCCTAGATGAAACGTTGAGGTCGCCACGGCACCATCTCCCACTCCAAGCCATTGGGTGGGGATTGCATCCTCCCCCGGTAGGGTATACTCCATGACAATCAAAGCCTTGGCCAACGCAGTGACAAGCTCGTCCATCGACGGCATTGATGTAGACTCGTCGTTTTGCTTTTCGAATTGAAATACCGTCTGGCGCCCAAGTGGCCTTTGTTCCTGCATTTGCTGTTGATTCGGTGCATAGTCATAGTCTTCAGGTCGAAACTTGCGCTCTTCCAACATTAAATCGTCTTCCGTATGGAGCTGACCACCTTCCAGTAGCCGAATCTGAAGAGAAGTCGTTTGAATTCTGCTTTGCAAGCTCGTCTCCATTTCCGAGATGGAATTGACTGCCTGACGGTCTCCTAGCGTAAAGACTCGCCAACCGATGGAGCCACTGGAGAAATCTGCCATGGTGCTAATCGTGGGATGGCCGAGCTGCCGAATAATGTCCAAGAATCGCTTTCGTTTTGCTTCGTCGTCTTGATAGGGTGTGGCCATCACGTAGGGACGTTCCATCCAATCGTAGCGATGCTCTGGAAGACTCCAGATACTTGCAAAGACCTGGAGCATAGAAAGGGACGCCGAAAGGTCCACAATGAAGGCATCCATAGAATAGTTGTCTTCGGCGGCATTGAGATCATGAAGTCGCTTTAAAATTCTCCTTTCACATTTGTACATTGGATCAAAATCATCGTCTCCAAAATTAAACGACGGCATGTCATCACAAGCAAAGAAGGCTATTACGGTGTCGACTTGGGGATGGGCAGTCAACACTTGAAGGGCCACGCAGCTACCCTCGTCGTCTTCTTGCCCACAAAGCACTCCTACGACCAGATCCTCCGAGTCGCTCAGCAAATCAAGCGTTTCGTCTATGGACACTGCAATGATGTGCTGCAAATCCTCGTCTATCGCATCGGTCGCCTCGGGGGTGGAACAATTTCTCTTCTGGGAAAATTGAATTCCAATTTCGTCTTGGTCTTGTTCCCAGGTACTGCTACCATGCATTCCTCCCACCACGACCCGATACGAGGAGACAGTTTCACTCCTCAGCGCTTCCGTTAACGCTGCTTTGACCATATCCATCTTGGAAAAGGCGCCCCAAAAGACAAGGTCCAATGCCACATAACCGAATTCGGGCCAAACTCGAGCCACGACGTATCCTTCTTTTAAGACAACTTGAATAGTTGAAGAAACCCTTCCGGAAGGAGATTTGGAAGAAATGGCTGAGAGTCCTTGCGATTCTAAAACTTCGTAGAGTTTCGCCTCTACCAGATTTGGGTGTAGAGGGATGGCACATTTTTCCGCTTCCACTACTAGCATGATGCCGGCACTTCTTCCATATTCCGTAGTCGTCAAGTTATCATCGCTGCACTTTCCTTGTGAGGTTGCATTTGTCTGGATAAAGTCATGGATAAACCGGAATCGATCCGAAGGCTTTTCGACAGAACCGATCAAATGCGTGTCTACTCCATGATCGTAAATGGTAGAATGCAAAAAATCGACCGAGTTGCTGCTGACGGTATGGACTTGGACACAAACTTTGGGGCTACCGTAGAAAATGTGAACGGAATTGTCAAAGTGGCGGCTCATCTTGTCAATATAGAGTTCATTTTCCAGCATGACGCCTTCCGGCTTGAGCAACATGGAAATTACATCCAAGACATCATGCTTTCCCGTCACGTGCAGCGAAACTACCGTCTCAGATAGATCGACTAGAAGCAAGTCAAATGAACCCCAATAGTCTCGTGGCAGGAGCGGTAGTGTCTTTGTGGCATCGCCGTACCTGAAGTATACGAATTTATGGTTAGTTTGCAATGTATTGGGTCGACGGCATGATTTAGCGCATGGGCTTGACAATACGTACCACCACTCGACTCGTGGGTCGTCATAATGCGGTTGGGTCTTGAAATGCTTAAACGACTTTCGAGTAATCGTCTGATCAAGCTCTAGGCCTACCACTTTTTTCAAGGATGGGTACTTGAGGATCTCATGAAGTAGCATGGCATCCCCGCTACCCAGGAAAATCACTCGTTCGACCGATTGGACGTAACGAGCAGGAAAATGGACAAAGAATTCATGATAGTGGGGTCGATAGCTCGAACAAATCTGGAGCATGCCGTCCAAATGGAGACAGGTATCATCATTTTGAGCGCGATACTGCCACAACATTTCTTGGTAGTTGGATCGTTCTCGTTCTATCTCGTCGTACGAAAAGAAGTCAACCCATTCGGAGCTATCACATTCCGCATCATTGTAGGCAAAATGATCCAACTCTACCTGAAAGTCCGTATAGTGATCCTCCCAATGATCTAATACACGACCGAATTCTTGGGGCCGGTCATCCACCACTCCCAAACCATGCTCCACAATGAGTTGGTGTAAATGTGATACCGCACGCTTCAACGCCATGGCATAGGCTTGATGAAATTCCCAAATCCGATCCCATTCTTCCACTGGAATCCCATAGTCCGCGTGAGTACCAGGATATTCGATATTCTTGAGACGATACAACTCTTGGATCCGCAATCGAAAGAACGAGTAAATAAAGGGATAAAAGGTGGGAACAATCGCTTCTCCCAAGAATTCCACCCGAATTCCGTCGTCATCGTTTTGCACAAGTTGAAACTTCATTTCAAGTCCTCGCATTATCACTTCGTCTTGTTCGCCGTCTTCGTCATCAAAGGGAATGGCCAATTGTGTCTCGGGAACGGCCCATACTTGCGGCATTGGTTCAATGATTCCATGATCACGAAAGAGTTCTAGAATAATACAAAAGGATATCCATGAGATATGGACTGATTGCTTCTGTCGCCCATTTATATTTGATAACGTACCGGGTGTTCCATAGGTTTCCTTGCGATCTTCCGGTGACGGTCCAAAGCTGCACCCATCACAGTCGGTATAACTCGAGTGCAGTTGTTCGCCAACGTGAATATCCCGTCGAGCCACAATCTGAGCATGTTCGCCAAACACTAGCCTAATCTCCACATTGATATAATGGCCATTGCGATGCGTATACCAATCTCGCAAGGGAATCAGATGATCTTGAAAGGCATGCTGTTGTACCCACATGGCGGCTTGGATTCCTGTATTTGTTGTGGCAACAGTTTCGTCCGCTACTGCTGCACTAGACTCGTCAGTCTTGACTCCACAAAGAACCTTCCAATCCCAATACGCATATTGTACTGGACGTTCCATGAGTAGGACACCCGAGTCTTCTCCCCCCAACACTTCCAACAATAACTCCTTTCCAGCATCCGAGTATTGACTCGGTAAGCGATATTTGGATGGTTGCGATTGAATATGTTGCAGATACGGCGTCCATTGAGATTGTTGTGATTGTAGTTCGTTCCATAACTGTTTGGCCGTCCCGCAATGAAAATGCGCCTCGCCTTCTTCCTCGTCACTGGTAGGTGCCAAAATGGCCGACCATGGAATGGTAGCCAAAACATGGCCTTGAGGAATTGATGTCTTGGCAAAGACGACCACACGAGAAGACAATGAATCGTCATCTTCCCATTGCACATGTTGACTCGACAAATCAAAGTGAGCATGATGCGTGTCGAGCAACCATGTCAAAAGATTCGACCCGGGGGCGGCTGCAGATTCTTCTGTTGCGGCTCCTGCGACTAGTACTTCTGCAATGACGGGGTAGCATGATGCCCAGAACAAGAGTATTAGCCAAGATTGCTTCCACCAGGATCCATTCATCTTCGGTGTCTTTGTTTGCAAGGTAGCTCTAGAATGTTGTGTGTAGCAAAAGTCGTCCATGATGGGGTTTTCCTTATTAGCGACTTTCCTTAGCGACTTTGATGAGAAAACGCAGGTGCGCGATCGGCTTCGTTCAACGGAAGTGTTCGCGCACAGCAGTGTCTGTCCGTCTACCAAAGTTCCAATGAGTCTTTTCAGAGGCAGACCGCCCGCCCGCCCGCCCGCCCACCGGTCGCAAATTTCCTTCCCGCCAAAATCTTTCTGGTTTGCTGGGGCAAGTTTGGCATGACACTCGTCGTTTGCTCTCTTGGCATTCCTTTCGTTAGACTCATGTGACCTCGTTTCTTTCAATGTTCCATGAAACAACGACGACGATCTCAATCTTCGAGTAATAGTGCTCGTTGTGCCAAGAGTGTGTTGGCGGTCGCCGTGGTGGCATTGTGGATCTTGCAGTCATTTTTGGAGGCGCGAGTGCATTCTTGGAATGTGGTGCAACGAGATGAACCACAAATCGTCGCAGAATCCGCAGTCCACAACCAAACGATGGTCAATGGATGGATACTCCATCCAGCAATAGCCTTTCCACCACGAACTCGTTCCTACTATAGTGGTCCTGAGGGTAATGTCAATGTCTCGATACATGGCCAACCATCACCAGCCATAAGCTCCACCCCGAAGAAACTTGTGCTGGACAGGAAACGTCATCGTCATCCCTACCGTGGTGCCTTGGATGAACATGGCAATCCGTACGTACCAGACGTTACCCGACATTTACTGGATCCACAACCTTTTATTCTAGAAGGAAATGAAACTAGCAGCATTTGCAATCCTCCCGAATCGTTGCAAGATTGGATCGGATATCAAGTTTGTCAAGATCATTTGCAAATTTTGACGTTTGCCACGCCTGTGCGCCTATTATGTGTCGTTTATACTCATGCCGAAGCTACCCCGAAAACACAAGCTATACGGCAAACATGGGGTCGCAAATGTCATGGCTTGCTCTTTGCGAGTACACATACCTCTCATTCGAGTTTACATGTGCATATTCCTCATGAATCTCGATGGCAAGGTGGATATCGAGGATTATGGCAACGTACTCGAGCCATTTTGGCTTTATTGTATCAAGAGTATTTGGAGGATTTTGACTTTGTTCATATTTGTGGCGATGATACCTATGTGATTGTCGAAAATTTGCAAGCCTACCTTGGCACAATCAGTACTACGGACCAGCCATTTTTCGGAGGGTTTTGGACGCATTGGGGAAAACCCGATCATCCACGCAATGCGAATGGCTTTTATTATTTGGGGGGTGGTGCCGGTTATACACTCAATGCCAGAGCCTTGCAAATGTTTGTCGAACAAGGTCCTCTCGAGAATTGTACCAAAAACCAAAATGATGGCCCCGCCGAAGATGTCAATGTGGCATGGTGTTTTCTTGAAGTGTTGGGTTTGGTAGGATGGGATACGCGCGATGACATGGGAGCTCATCGTTATCATGTCTTGGCACCCCAACAACATGCTTTAATGCCTATGGAGAAATATGGCATGGCTTCGCATATTGTACGACAAAGTTTGACCTTTATGGAACGCAAACATGGATTTCCATTCGTACAAGGTCCCGATTATATATCCAGACACAGTGTTGCGTTTCACAATTTGAAAACACCCACTCTCCTGAAGCGCATGGAATTTTGGCTCTATGGGACGGGACGAGAACAATGTGGCTATTAACTAAGTCTACTTTTTGCTACTGTCGCCGCTAAACCATTCAAATTGAGTTTCTGCCTTGCCATCCCCCTTGGTGGGCAATAACGGAGAAAGCGTTCCGTCGTCGTTAGGATTGAGTTGCCAGGTTCGTGTAATCAAGGAGGTGGCCACGGTCAACCAAATCAATTTCAACGCCAGTAGTTTGCCGGCCAAGGGAAGGACTTGAGAATATTGATAGGCGGCAAAGGCTGCCGACAACCACACACATACCACTCCCAACACCGAGGTCCCATAGCGTTGTTCGACATTATTAATCGTATTCCAAACATCTCCAATGGACAAGTGTAACACTAACGATAGTAGTGCAGGAGTTGTATATTTGCCGCCACTGGCTCGAATAATCATGGCCGATGTGACGGCACGTAACGGACCAATTAGAAGAAGCCAGACAATGGGAAAGACCACACCAGGGGGTGTCCAAGTTGGCATTTTGCGTTTTAGGGTATTGCCTTGAATTTCTTGCGTCGATGGTTGTGGTCGACGATTCGAAAGAGGATTAAAGACTCGTGATTTGAGTGCCAACACATACATGCCGACGCCATTGACGGCAAAGGGAATTTTGACAGTGGGCGTGACAATGCGATCCAAAACTTGAAAAAGAGCCGCGACAAGACCCATTTGTATTCCAATCGCGGCCACATACTTGACAATCGCTCCCGTATCCAAACCAGCAGCTGTCGTGGAGGAAGGACTGCTGCTTTTGCTGGAGGTGTCAGCATCCGTAGTCTCCTTGTCGCCTTGTTCCGAGGCATACAAACGAGAGGAAGATGGTGCATACAAAGCAATAGTTTGTAAACGGAGACCTATTGTTGCTGTGCGGCCAAAGCGCTTCCGACGGCCGAAGAGTGGAGGAATCCATGACTCGGGCCGATTTGCCCTTGTAGTAGAAGGGCCAGGAAGGCCAGTTGTTGGACGATAAACTTCATGGAGCAAACGTCTACTGTGGAAGTATACTACTAGCAGTGGTTGATAGTAATGGCGTCGGTTGACGGCTTGGGATTGGAGGTGGTGTCATCGTCGTGCCATGCCTGATCTGGTGGTGGATGCAATTTTTGCCGGATCGCGTCAAGGATCCGATTCGCCGAAAGATATAAGCCCCCGAGCGCCAGCCAGGTCTACTTTGATTGATTCGATTCAATGCTCTGCTTCCACGTGGTGAGGACACATCGAAAAACGCGCGATGGATGTGGATCTCCCGCCGCCACGCATCACCATGATGGATGTTTGTTTCATGCACAAAAATGGGCGGGGGCTGTTGCATGAGAACTGTGGTCGACGCTTGTTGCTGTTGCTGCTACTATTGGCGAGGTCATTCGAAAGACGTCAGAAGCAGCTAGTTAGGTAGTTTGATAGCTCACTGACAACAGCAAGAACAACAATGCCGTCCCCGTTTAAATCCAGCAAGAACAAGAAGAGCGGCGGCAAGTCCAAGTACAACAATCGACTCGTAATCGTCTGTTGCTGGGCGGTCGTGGTGGTGCTGTTTGTAGGTGGTCGAGCCCTCTTTTCGCCCGTTTCTTCACCTTCCACGAGTCCTAAAAGTGATAGTCCTGTCGACGGCAAAGTAAAACTCTATGCTTCTCAAGTCGACGATATCCAAATTGCTGGCTACTTGCCCGACTATCGCGTCCTTGGCATGAATTTGAACGAGACACTTCCCATGTTGAACGATTTGATTTTGTTTAGTGTCGAAATTCATTCACGAGGAATGGTGGGTGGATGTTGTCTTCAACAACAACATTATGAACTCGTAAAGGCGGCCAAGGCGGCCTACAATCCCAAACTAAAGCTTTGGATTACGGTGGGTGGGGCTGGACGGACCAAACATTGGCAACAAATTTGTCAAGATGCATCCAAACGACAACGATTTCTTCAATCCATGATTCGATTATGGTGAGTCTGGAAGCATATGTATGCACACCGTTTTTGTATTGCGGTTCCTGCTCACTTTTAGTCGTACTTTTGCTATTAGCGCCCGCGAAGGAATTTATGGAATCGACTTGGATTGGCTTGCGGGAATGGCGACTCGAGCAGAACAAGAAATATTTTTGAAATTTCTCAAAGAGGCTAGTAAAGTTTGGCATCAAGCGGGTCTCAAAATCAGTTTGCCCTTGCATGTCAATCAAGTCTTTCCGGCTTGGGCTTACCAGTTGGTGGATCGCATCAATTTAATGGTCTATGACAGTCCTCTGTTGCCTGCCGATACGATTGCGGACATGAGCAATCATGTCATTCGGTTGGGACATACGCATCATGCCTTGAAAGTCTTGTTGGAATCCCAGTGTCCTTCCCACAAGATTTGGTTGGGAATTCCTCTGTATGGTTCCCGCTGGGACGATCCCAGCGTTACGGCTACCTATAAAGAAATGGTGGATCAATTGCTCGTGGATTTTGCCACTACCAATATTGTTGCCATGAAACCCCAGTTGGCGTCCGTTTCGAATTTGGCTGATTCCTTGGAGGTAGCCTTTCAAGGCTATCAATGGGATTGTCCCAAGGTTGTCCGTGAAAAAATGAGTTATGTCTATGAACGTGGATTAGGGGGTGTTTTTGTATGGGAATTGGGACAAGATGCCGTATCGGTGGATGCTCCTGGAGGAGTCATGGTATCGGCCATGGCCGTGGCCGCGAAAAGTCGAGATTGGCCCGTGTTGATTCGAGATGATTGTGAGAGAAACGACGGCAACAACGAATTGTAGACAACTGGCTACTAGGTAGCTAGCGTATCATTGTTGTGCGCACCACCGCACTAGCTAGATGAGTCATTTCAAGGAAGACGATAACCGGAATCACATGGGCGCTCTTTTGGAACTTTAACAAGGCAGGCAGCAAAACTTCCTCAGCCTGGTATGAAAAAGTAGAGGGAGAAGGTTATTGACTAGTAGATTGAGAGCAGTATTAGCTAGGTTAGATATGGTGGTTGTTTTAGCGGGACTTTCATTGGCTCCTCTCTAGAGTAGTAGGGGATGGAAGGGAAACACCCATTTGGCGTGGATGGTTGGACGAACCAATAGCGCGCGGTCCGCTAGAATCGACTACAATGACCAAAATGACGTCATCGGTCATAAATGCTGGCCGCCATTCGTTTTTCACCATGACGAGACCCATGCCATCGGGCAATCGGAAGAGTGTAAACAGCCTTTGAATCTCTCTCTTCTACTTCTGTCCATAAGACGAAAGAACCATGGAAGAGGTAGTGACTAGTTTTTATGGCTCTTGGCTTGTCCAGTGGCAACAAGCCTCGCAGAGTTTGGAGTGTTTGAAGGAAGAATTCCTGAAACTCACGACTGGGGACGCGGGGTTTACGTGGATTCATAAAGACGGTGTCACCACACATGGATTCGAATGCAAGTCCACATATGGCTGTCGTCGATCTGCCGAGCCTTTTAGAGTTGAAATTCGAGAGTTTCAAGTGTTGCCGTCACAATCTCTGAAAGTCGTCGTCGTGGAATCGTCGGACATTGATAATGATGTTATGGTTACGTTTCAAGTATGGACCACACACGATTCGTCGGCATTGTCTGTGCTGCAAGTGACGGCATGGCTCACAACAGCTGGGACCGATGAAAGCTGGAAGATTTCTCGTTTGCAAGAAACCGATCTCCCAGCGGGCGATGCCATTATCCCGCCCTGGAAATCTACGATTTGTGTTCCATCCCGGCGTCGGCATTTGCATCCCAACCTCGATTTGCATGGGGCACGTCCTTTGATGATGGATAATGACCTGGTAATAGGAATTTCCTTGGGGGGTTGGAACATTGGAACTTCTCAAGGTTCGATTGGAGACGCCACGTGGTTAGAACAAGCTGTGGGGGAATTAGAACCTGCCAGTCAATATTGCCATCGCGACGCCATAAAGATTCAAGGAAAACGACAATTGGCTCTTCCCGAAATGGTATTCCCGCATGCGTATACTGCATTGGAGTATACTGGGGTGGCGAATGACGCTGCATCGACAATACTGCTTTCCTGGACTGCCATGGACTTTTTAAAAGACTGGGCGTCGGCTCATCAGGCCATTCCATGGCCCTCCTCTAGCCAGGCGGAAGAAGGAGGCCTTCCGCCGATGGAAACAAAATCAGTCTCTTCGTCCAGGGGGGTCAGTGTTCTAGAATCCTCGGATGCCATGCTTTGGAAACAAAAGACTAAGAATGACGATGGAGCAGAAGGGATCACGTCTACTACGTTCCACTACGATTGGACCTATAGTTCTCCTTATACGGATACTACCATTGCGTCCGACGCACATTGGAAACCCTTGCAAGCATCCGGCATGCCCATGCATCTCTTGATGGATAGATCCGTTCCCATTCTCTTTTTTGATTCACTCCACTTGGTGGAAGATGACATGCATGATAATGGTCAAATGCAGTATACTCTCAAACTCCGCGTCATGCCCACTTGTATCTACGTCTTGACGCAATTATTCATCAGAGTTGATCAAGTCTTGCTTCGTGTCCGAGAGACTCGAGTATTGGTGGAATTGACGGCATCCGATAAGGATAACCGTGACGCACGAAAGATTTATCGGGACGTTAGCTGGCGCGAATGTGCTTGGAACGAGTTGGCTTCTCGAGGTTTGCCCGACAATGTCAAGGCTTGGACGTTTGATGAGCAACAGCAACAGCCTCAAGAAGCGGCTGCCTTTGCACAGTTGCTGCAACGATTGCCTCTTGTGGATCTCCCCGACGAAATTTCGGCTCACGCGGAACTAGTGTATCAGCCAATGGTGTAGACGCACGGGGCTGGTTTCTTTGAAGAGGAAGTTTCTCTACGCAGGTCAACAACAGCGTGCTACTTTAGAGTGTGGCCTAGTAGACACTCTGATGAGGACCGACGATACTTTTATCTGTGCTACGACCTGAATATCGGGCATAAACCTTTGGAAGGGGCAAAAACAACAACACCCGATCACGGTCCTAGGCTCGTAGCAACAAGAGAAGGCAGGCAGCCTCTATCAGGACGGACGGGCATCTACCGGTAGGTAGAGCTCTAGCCCAGGGGGGCCTCTCCTGTAGCAGCAAAAGCTTGATCGCTTGCAAAGGAGAAATACAATAGTCGAAGAACGATATTGAAGAGCGGACTATTCTGGACTATTCATGTTCAATAAGAAGTTGCAGCAGAATCGAAATTCTGAGGTGTTTGGTTTGCCACGATATACGAGGAACCAGCAAACTAGTAGAGAGAACAAGCTTTGGCGGTAGGAATCACCACAATGCTGCATTGAAGGGCCAGAAAATACCGGTAGAACAGCCAAACATCGGAAGGTCCATGGTGGTTGTTTTAAGTCGGTAAAGTGCGATGCATTTTGTGATGCAGGGACATGCTCCGGAACTACCGGTATTGATGGGTGCCCAACAGTCCGATTTCCATAACATCAACATTTACAGGGGCGTGGGGTATTCGTGTGTGGCATGCGTGGTATGGACATTCGTGAGCCTGATTGGTCCTCTTTGCAACGAATGGCGTGCGAAACATCCATAACGAATTCCGTCGTCATGTTGTCCCAATCGTGACTACATGATTTATTGCCTCGCGCAACCTCTTATATAACATATGCGAATCGAATCGAACGTGCGCCGCACCGATTGAAATACGTTTCACACCGATTGAAACTGATTCAATCGGATTATTTTCAAGCCACTCAATTTAACGAGTGCTAGAACGGATTACGAGGTTTAGCCACACCTACCAGTACCAGATAAGCGCACGCATAGACAATGAAAAGTGCGGCCGAGCCCTATGTATTTCCGCGCCAGGCAGCTTGTCACACATGTTCAGTGTAGGTAGCCAAATGAGTCAATCGTGTCATACGGTCTGTTCCATCCAACACGACTCAATCGTCAGTTGCAAGATTCCGCTCGGAGGGAGTTTTCTTTCTTTGGCCACCAGGTAAGCTTGCCGGAGAGCGCATAACACGTTTCAAAAATGCCGCGCAAGAGTAGCATCGATATGTCGACCGAGGCTGGTCGACTCTTGATGTTTGGAGGGTGGGTGGATGGGTGGGTATCTTTACCGCTCTATGGCGAGAATCAGTCGTGGACCGACGTTGAAGGAATCGATCCTATCATACTCTCAATCTTGTATCTTGGCGGCAACCATAGCGAGCATGAATGATACATTCATGCTCGGATAAAGTGTATGGACAATTTGAACTTTATCATCTCTGAAACATGTCTGTCATCGAATCTAGCAGGTACCCCCAATGTGACTCTTGACCCCCCTCCCCCTCTCTTTTATTAATTTTTCGTGCACTACGTCGTTTGTAGGATCGAAATAGTTGTGAAAAAATTATGGCTAAGTTAAAAACTAGATGTATTTCTCATGCAAGTTGTCTCGTAGGCTCTCGTAGTTCTAGTAGAGTCGAGACCTTTGACATGCATCGACAACAATCCGAACAGGAGGTTGATGCATCTTGTAGTAGATTAGCTACGACGTTGTACTTAGGGTTCTTTGGACGTCGTCAGCTACTCTGGAATAAAGTATAGTCACCGCAATGTCATCGAGGTGCCAGATCTTAGGTGGCATTGACACTAGGATCTCATCGGCATTCGACCAGCAGGAGTCATGCGCGATGCCTGTGTCGTGCAACGTCACGTCGTCGGTGACGTCAATAGGTTATGGGCCTGTCCGAGGATGTCCGAGACCGGCCTAGCGTCCGCGTCCGCGCGCAACGCTTTCGTCATGCTACGTCATCACACATGATGTCGCACATGACTAAGTAGACTAATAATTTTGGACTACAATCATTCGAAGGAGTCGACGTGCAAAGCAGTGTACTGCACCCGCCCCCATGACGGAGGGACAGGACTTAACTATGATACGGATGTATGTTACGAATGTTCCAAGTCTGAGTAACGGCACCCTTCTGGATACGTACTGTACCGTTGTCATTCACGGCGACGATTGGATACGGACCATCGTAGGGGTTAGCACCGAACTTACGTTGTTGGTCCTGCTTGATCATGATCTGTTGGCCTGCGCGATACTCATACGGCAATCGCGTTTTGTTTTCTGCCGCATTGTTCTTCGCAATGCGTTGCATCTTGCGCTCACGGATGAGCTTCCAATTAGCTTCGAAGCGGGTGTTGAGAATAGCATCTCTACCGAATACTAGTTGCATCGGCGTAGCCTGTAGCGTAGTGTGGTATGTCGCGCGAACGGCGAACATCACGGCTGCCAGGATTCCATCGAGTCCGACTGTATCGTCTGAGTGCTGCAGTTCAAACGTACGAATCATGTTCCCGATAGTTTGGTGTACTCGTTCGAGTATTGCGTTCGCCTGCGGATTCCTCGCAGTGATTGGGCGCGCAAGCACGCCGTAGTCTTCCTTGACCATTCGCCGGAATTCGCCCATGAACTCCGTACCGCGGTCATAAATAACCTGTTGCGGCCACGGGTATCTCGTGAACCACGTCTTTTCGGCTAATTCGGCGATACTAAAAGCCTCTTTATTGGGTACGCGAACCATCTCAAACCAGCCAGTTGCCGGATCAATCATGGTAAGGCACCAAAGCTCGAGTTGTTTCTGTTTACCCTTATTTCGTTTACCCTGGTTAATCGAGTAGGGGCCTATGAGATCGACACATAGGATTTCCCAAGGTTCGCTCTCGGGTTCCTTAATTGGTAGGTGCCCGTACTTAAGGGTCTTGCGTTTTGTTAATTGGCACAACCTGCATTTTTTGCAGATATCGACGACATCGGCTCGCAGTCCTTTCCAGTAGAAGTGCTGCCGAATCGTGTGCTCTGTTCGGGTCTCGCCCGGATGACACAGTGTCTCGTGGTACCACTCAACGCATCGGCGTTGGAGTGACTGCGGAATAACTATCTCACCATCTCTAACTACTAGAGGACGTTTCTTACCGCCCCCACGAAAAACCTTTACACTATATCTACTGTCCAACGCTGCCTTTTGGAGCAGCGCGGTATCTTTTCGCTGATGTCGCATAATGTACTTGTAGGTAAGGGGGAAGACGCTTTCAGGTAGTTCGTCGCCCCCAAAGTACTCTGCGAAATTGGCCTCGGTAAAGGGCTTTTCGTCCTTACCAAGTCGACTAAGAGCGTCCGCTACTACATTCGTCTCACCTCGAACGTAGACGAGTTCGGGACCATACTCTTCGAGGATGAGTCGCCAGCGCATAACGCGTTCGGTATTGAAGTTTTTATAGGTTAGATTCTTGTGGTCGGTGTAGACGCGAATCTGTTGACCTAGGAGAATCGTACGGAACTCCTTGAGTGTCTCTACAATAGCTAGTAGTTCCCGCTCGGTAGTAGTATACCGTGTCTGCGCGGGATTGAGTTTGCGACTATAGAACGCGATAGGCTTACCGTTCTGCGAGATGACCGCGCCAAGCTGCGTGTCGCTCGCGTCAGTATGTATATCAAACGGTAGATGAAAGTTCGGGTAAGTTAGGAGAACCTCCTTACTTATTATTTTCTTCATCGTGTCAAATGCCTCTTGGTGCGCGCCGGTCCACTCCCACTTAGCTGTTTTCGACGTAAGTGATGCGAGCGGGGCGAGGATGTGCGAACGGCGCACCCACATGTCGCGATAATAATTCACGATACCGATGAAAGCGCGTAGTTCCTTTTTATTGCGCGGTGCGAGCATGGCTTGGATTGCTTGCACTTTGGTTGCTACTGGTTGGATGCCGTCGCGGGTAATCCAGTAGCCAAGGTATTCGAGCTCCGCTTTCGCGAAGAAGGACTTCTTGATGTTCACCTTGAGTCCCGTGTCTTTCAGACGTTGTAGTACCACGTCGAGTTTCTCTAGGTGGTCTAGGTAACTACCCTTAGTAAGTACTAGAAGATCGTCTATGTACGTACGTATGTACTCTAGGTCTGCGAACAGCGACGACATCTTTTCCTGGAAGATATCGGGGCTATTGCTGAGTCCCATAGGTAGTCGCTGCATCTCATATTTTCCCCATGGGAAGACGAGAGTGCAAAGTTTCTTTGCGTTCGGACTAAGTTCCACATGGTAGTAGCCCATGTTTAGGTCTAAACTAGTAGCGTACTGAAAACCTTCTAGTTTTAACAGTAGCTCTTGTATCTTTGGTAGCGGGAATGGCTTCCGCTTGATTCGCTTGTTGAGCTCGCGAAAGTCGTTTATGAATCGTACCGTCTTGTCCTTCTTTGGTATGATGAACGACGGTGCCGCCCATTCAGAGCGGTTAACTTTCTTTAGTACGCCGACTGCGCAGAGGCGATCGACCTCGTCGCGTAGCGTCTGTTCATATGCCTTCGGCACTGGATATGGCCTCGCATGATATGGCGTGACATTAGGCTTTAGCTCGATATCATAGGGCTCGCCTTTCCAAGTGCCGAGCGTGCCGTCAAGGAGCGTCTCATGTTTCTGAAGAAGCGTCTCGAGGGCGGATTTATCTTCTTCCGACAGATGGTCCATCTCGGAGATTTTCTGCGGAATGTCCGCTGGGGCATATTTAGCGTCTAAGATTTGTTTAATAGACTTGGCACCACCATCTGCGTCGGCCTGCCAGGCGTCTTCGTCGGGCGTCTCGCCATATATCTTCATTGCTATAGCAGCTGAGTCCCATTCGACTTCCCTTGTCTTGAAGTCGAACTTGACACCTAGTTCTCGCAGAAGATCTCTGCCAATGATCATGTCGTAGTTGCCAAGGTCGGATGTCACCTGGAAGACCCATTCAATCACCCTATTGGCATGAAATTCCGGAAGTTTAAACTGGATTTTTACTTCGCGGTGTGTCTCGACGACACCTCCAGCTGTCGTGAAGGTGGTTCTCGATGGTGTCGTCCTGACACGTAGTTTCTTGACATGTTTCTCGGAGATCAGTCCTCGTGATGCTCCGGTGTCTAGTAGCGTCGTCAACGCTGCCGCCTTGGCCTTGCCTAGGCGCGTGTTAATTTGCGCGAAACAGTACGGAATTTCGTCTGGCGCGGTTTTCTGGCGTTTTGGTGAGCTCCGGTTGTACAGTCGTGTTGTCGCGTGCGATTCCGCCGCGATACGGTAATTAATGCATTGGTCCAATGAGGCGAAGACCTCGCCCGGCTCGGACGGTATATAGACGGATGGGCGCGCATGTCGTGCCCCATCGCGTTGCTCGTGGAAAACGAAAACTTCGTCACATCCGCAATTTTTGCGTTTCCCACCTGCTCTTTCAGAGACTTTGTAATAGGATAACTCGTCCTTATGATTATGCATTAAACTAGATTTTTCGTGTACAACTCGCTCACACCTTCAGTTTTCATCGTCGCTAGCGACAAGGTTAGCCAAGAGTTCGTCCACATTGAAGTTTTCCTCGTCGGGTGGATCAATAGCCTTGCGCTTGCGTTCGTCCTTGACCGCGTCCTTGACCATGTTCTGGATCATGGCATGCAGTTCTTCTTTCTTGTTGGCGCCGCCATCGTCACGTACCCAAGTACGGTTGCCGTAACGAGGCTTCTTTTCGCCGTTCTTGATGAAATTTCCGTGGGCGGCAGCCATCTTCTGGGCCTGCGCCACCACCATCTTGCAGTCCCCAGTGTTGTGGGACCAGTTGGGGCCATGGTAGGCACATTTAAAGGGAGGAGTCTTGTCATTGGCGCCGCGCTTAGCAGCGGGCTTCGAGTGATCCATTCTCGGGTCTCGCTTCCCCTTCGGAGGATGGGCGCCATCTGGCTTTGTGCACTACGTCGTTTGTAGGATCGAAATAGTTGTGAAAAAATTATGGCTAAGTTAAAAACTAGATGTATTTCTCATGCAAGTTGTCTCGTAGACTCTCGTAGTTCTAGTAGAGTTGAGACCTTTGACATGCATCGACAACAATCCGAACAGGAGGTTGATGCATCTTGTAGTAGATTAGCTACGACGTTGTACTAGGGTTCTTTGGACGTCGTCAGCTACTCTGGAATAAAGTATAGTCACCGCAATGTCATCGAGGTGCCAGATCTTAGGTGGCATTGACACTAGGATCTCATCGGCATTCGACCAGCAGGAGTCATGCGCGATGCCTGTGTCGTGCAACGTCACGTCGTCGGTGACGTCAATAGGTTATGGGCCTGTCCGAGGATGTCCGAGACCGGCCTAGCGTCCGCGTCCGCGCGCAACGCTTTCGTCATGCTACGTCATCACACATGATGTCGCACATGACTAAGTAGACTAATAATTTTGGACTACAATCATTCGAAGGAGTCGACGTGCAAAGCAGTGTACTGCACCCGCCCCCATGACGGAGGGACAGGACTTAACTATGATACGGATGTATGTTACGAATGTTCCAAGTCTGAGTAACGGCACCCTTCTGGATACGTACTGTACCGTTGTCATTCACGGCGACGATTGGATACGGACCATCGTAGGGGTTAGCACCGAACTTACGTTGTTGGTCCTGCTTGATCATGATCTGTTGGCCTGCGCGATACTCATACGGCAATCGCGTTTTGTTTTCTGCCGCATTGTTCTTCGCAATGCGTTGCATCTTGCGCTCACGGATGAGCTTCCAATTAGCTTCGAAGCGGGTGTTGAGAATAGCATCTCTACCGAATACTAGTTGCATCGGCGTAGCCTGTAGCGTAGTGTGGTATGTCGCGCGAACGGCGAACATCACGGCTGCCAGGATTCCATCGAGTCCGACTGTATCGTCTGAGTGCTGCAGTTCAAACGTACGAATCATGTTCCCGATAGTTTGGTGTACTCGTTCGAGTATTGCGTTCGCCTGCGGATTCCTCGCAGTGATTGGGCGCGCAAGCACGCCGTAGTCTTCCTTGACCATTCGCCGGAATTCGCCCATGAACTCCGTACCGCGGTCATAAATAACCTGTTGCGGCCACGGGTATCTCGTGAACCACGTCTTTTCGGCTAATTCGGCGATACTAAAAGCCTCTTTATTGGGTACGCGAACCATCTCAAACCAGCCAGTTGCCGGATCAATCATGGTAAGGCACCAAAGCTCGAGTTGTTTCTGTTTACCCTTATTTCGTTTACCCTGGTTAATCGAGTAGGGGCCTATGAGATCGACACATAGGATTTCCCAAGGTTCGCTCTCGGGTTCCTTAATTGGTAGGTGCCCGTACTTAAGGGTCTTGCGTTTTGTTAATTGGCACAACCTGCATTTTTTGCAGATATCGACGACATCGGCTCGCAGTCCTTTCCAGTAGAAGTGCTGCCGAATCGTGTGCTCTGTTCGGGTCTCGCCCGGATGACACAGTGTCTCGTGGTACCACTCAACGCATCGGCGTTGGAGTGACTGCGGAATAACTATCTTACCATCTCTAACTACTAGAGGACGTTTCTTACCGCCCCCACGAAAAACCTTTACACTATATCTACTGTCCAACGCTGCCTTTTGGAGCAGCGCGGTATCTTTTCGCTGATGTCGCATAATGTACTTGTAGGTAAGGGGGAAGACGCTTTCAGGTAGTTCGTCGCCCCCAAAGTACTCTGCGAAATTGGCCTCGGTAAAGGGCTTTTCGTCCTTACCAAGTCGACTAAGAGCGTCCGCTACTACATTCGTCTCACCTCGAACGTAGACGAGTTCGGGACCATACTCTTCGAGGATGAGTCGCCAGCGCATAACGCGTTCGGTATTGAAGTTTTTATAGGTTAGATTCTTGTGGTCGGTGTAGACGCGAATCTGTTGACCTAGGAGAATCGTACGGAACTCCTTGAGTGTCTCTACAATAGCTAGTAGTTCCCGCTCGGTAGTAGTATACCGTGTCTGCGCGGGATTGAGTTTGCGACTATAGAACGCGATAGGCTTACCGTTCTGCGAGATGACCGCGCCAAGCTGCGTGTCGCTCGCGTCAGTATGTATATCAAACGGTAGATGAAAGTTCGGGTAAGTTAGGAGAACCTCCTTACTTATTATTTTCTTCATCGTGTCAAATGCCTCTTGGTGCGCGCCGGTCCACTCCCACTTAGCTGTTTTCGACGTAAGTGATGCGAGCGGGGCGAGGATGTGCGAACGGCGCACCCACATGTCGCGATAATAATTCACGATACCGATGAAAGCGCGTAGTTCCTTTTTATTGCGCGGTGCGAGCATGGCTTGGATTGCTTGCACTTTGGTTGCTACTGGTTGGATGCCGTCGCGGGTAATCCAGTAGCCAAGGTATTCGAGCTCCGCTTTCGCGAAGAAGGACTTCTTGATGTTCACCTTGAGTCCCGTGTCTTTCAGACGTTGTAGTACCACGTCGAGTTTCTCTAGGTGGTCTAGGTAACTACCCTTAGTAAGTACTAGAAGATCGTCTATGTACGTACGTATGTACTCTAGGTCTGCGAACAGCGACGACATCTTTTCCTGGAAGATATCGGGGCTATTGCTGAGTCCCATAGGTAGTCGCTGCATCTCATATTTTCCCCATGGGAAGACGAGAGTGCAAAGTTTCTTTGCGTTCGGACTAAGTTCCACATGGTAGTAGCCCATGTTTAGGTCTAAACTAGTAGCGTACTGAAAACCTTCTAGTTTTAACAGTAGCTCTTGTATCTTTGGTAGCGGGAATGGCTTCCGCTTGATTCGCTTGTTGAGCTCGCGAAAGTCGTTTATGAATCGTACCGTCTTGTCCTTCTTTGGTATGATGAACGACGGTGCCGCCCATTCAGAGCGGTTAACTTTCTTTAGTACGCCGACTGCGCAGAGGCGATCAACCTCGTCGCGTAGCGTCTGTTCATATGCCTTCGGCACTGGATATGGCCTCGCATGATATGGCGTGACATTAGGCTTTAGCTCGATATCATAGGGCTCGCCTTTCCAAGTGCCGAGCGTGCCGTCAAAGAGCGTCTCATGTTTCTGAAGAAGCGTCTTGAGGGCGGATTTATCTTCTTCCGACAGATGGTCCATCTCGGAGATTTTCTGCGGAATGTCCGCTGGGGCATATTTAGCGTCTAAGATTTGTTTAATAGACTTGGCACCACCATCTGCGTCGGCCTGCCAGGCGTCTTCGTCGGGCGTCTCGCCATATATCTTCATTGCTATAGCAGCTGAGTCCCATTCGACTTCCCTTGTCTTGAAGTCGAACTTGACACCTAGTTCTCGCAGAAGATCTCTGCCAATGATCATGTCGTAGTTGCCAAGGTCGGATGTCACCTGGAAGACCCATTCAATCACCCTATTGGCATGAAATTCCGGAAGTTTAAACTGGATTTTTACTTCGCGGTGTGTCTCGACGACACCTCCAGCTGTCGTGAAGGTGGTTCTCGATGGTGTCGTCCTGACACGTAGTTTCTTGACATGTTTCTCGGAGATCAGTCCTCGTGATGCTCCGGTGTCTAGTAGCGTCGTCAACGCTGCCGCCTTGGCCTTGCCTAGGCGCGTGTTAATTTGCGCGAAACAGTACGGAATTTCGTCTGGCGCGGTTTTCTGGCGTTTTGGTGAGCTCCGGTTGTACAGTCGTGTTATCGCGTGCGATTCCGCCGCGATACGGTAATTAATGCATTGGTCCAATGAGGCGAAGACCTCGCCCGGCTCGGACGGTATATAGACGGATGGGCGCGCATGTCGTGCCCCATCGCGTTGCTCGTGGAAAACGAAAACTTCGTCACATCCGCAATTTTTGCGTTTCCCACCTACTCTTTCAGAGACTTTGTAATAGGATAACTCGTCCTTATGATTATGCATTAAACTAGATTTTTCGTGTACAACTCGCTCACACCTTCAGTTTTCATCGTCGCTAGCGACAAGGTTAGCCAAGAGTTCGTCCACATTGAAGTTTTCCTCGTCGGGTGGATCAATCGCCTTGCGCTTGCGTTCGTCCTTGACCGCGTCCTTGACCATGTTCTGGATCATGGCATGCAGTTCTTCTTTCTTGTTGGCGCCGCCATCGTCACGTACCCAAGTACGGTTGCCGTAACGAGGCTTCTTTTCGCCGTTCTTGATGAAATTTCCGTGGGCGGCAGCCATCTTCTGGGCCTGCGCCACCACCATCTTGCAGTCCCCAGTGTTGTGGGACCAGTTGGGGCCATGGTAGGCACATTTAAAGGGAGGAGTCTTGTCATTGGCGCCGCGCTTAGCAGCGGGCTTCGAGTGATCCATTCTCGGGTCTCGCTTCCCCTTCGGAGGATGGGCGCCATCTGGCTTTGGCTTACGGACGTGATTAGCTTCATGTAACTTTTCAGTGAATTCGAGGCGCTCACAGAACTGGGTGAACTCATCCAAAGTGTGATCAATCGGCTCAAAACCTTGTAGGATCATCTGCTGACGCCAACTAGCGGGGATAGCAAACTCTGCATGCTCGATAATCTCGTCCTTGGGTAGCTTGTTCCTGTCGCCACGCGTAGTATCAAACAACGCCAAATAATGGTTGAGCTGCTGGAAGCGACTGATATACTCCTTCATGGTCATCTCGGGAGGCTTGCGACACAAACGGCGCATGTAGCGTTTCTGAGTTTGAAGTGCACGAGCCGGGAGAACGTAATTGGTTACTCCTTGTAGGGTCGCCTTGAGATTTGCAATCGTTTCGTTTCCAGCGGCTGCTGCCGACTCTTCGAACCTGGCGAGAGCCTTTCCGATGAGGATACGGCGATAGAACTCGTACCTCTGCGGACCAGTGGTCAAGTTCTGCCCCTTGATCACTTTTTCCGCCTTGTCTTGCAAGCGAAACCAGGTCTCGGCCGACTCGTCGCCATTGAAAGGCAGAATCGAGAGTTCAAACTGAGTCGAGTTTGGATCGTCGGGAATGTTGCGGCACTTGAAGGTCACAAGCTTCTCTTTGTTCACAATCACTTCCGGTTCACGTTGGATAGGGATTGGAGCGCGTTGAAAACCCCTTTTCATCATGTCGTTCCGAGGGATAGCGGCGACGGCCGCGACGGTTGCGTTAGAAAGCTTCATCTTGATGGTAAGTTAGTCTTGATCACGACGATTGTCGTGGAGTGTTAACACTATGCACTACGTCGTTTGTAGGATCGAAATAGTTGTGAAAAAATTATGGCTAAGTTAAAAACTAGATGTATTTCTCATGCAAGTTGTCTCGTAGACTCTCGTAGTTCTAGTAGAGTTGAGACCTTTGACATGCATCGACAACAATCCGAACAGGAGGTTGATGCATCTTGTAGTAGATTAGCTACGACGTTGTACTAGGGTTCTTTGGACGTCGTCAGCTACTCTGGAATAAAGTATAGTCACCGCAATGTCATCGAGGTGCCAGATCTTAGGTGGCATTGACACTAGGATCTCATCGGCATTCGACCAGCAGGAGTCATGCGCGATGCCTGTGTCGTGCAACGTCACGTCGTCGGTGACGTCAATAGGTTATGGGCCTGTCCGAGGATGTCCGAGACCGGCCTAGCGTCCGCGTCCGCGCGCAACGCTTTCGTCATGCTACGTCATCACACATGATGTCGCACATGACTAAGTAGACTAATAATTTTGGACTACAATCATTCGAAGGAGTCGACGTGCAAAGCAGTGTACTGCATTTGGCTTACGGACGTGATTAGCTTCATGTAACTTTTCAGTGAATTCGAGGCGCTCACAGAACTGGGTGAACTCATCCAAAGTGTGATCAATCGGCTCAAAACCTTGTAGGATCATCTGCTGACGCCAACTAGCGGGGATAGCAAACTCTGCATGCTCGATAATCTCGTCCTTGGGTAGCTTGTTCCTGTCGCCACGCGTAGTATCAAACAACGCCAAATAATGGTTGAGCTGCTGGAAGCGACTGATATACTCCTTCATGGTCATCTCGGGAGGCTTGCGACACAAACGGCGCATGTAGCGTTTCTGAGTTTGAAGTGCACGAGCCGGGAGAACGTAATTGGTTACTCCTTGTAGGGTCGCCTTGAGATTTGCAATCGTTTCGTTTCCAGCGGCTGCTGCCGACTCTTCGAACCTGGCGAGAGCCTTTCCGATGAGGATACGGCGATAGAACTCGTACCTCTGCGGACCAGTGGTCAAGTTCTGCCCCTTGATCACTTTTTCCGCCTTGTCTTGCAAGCGAAACCAGGTCTCGGCCGACTCGTCGCCATTGAAAGGCAGAATCGAGAGTTCAAACTGAGTCGAGTTTGGATCGTCGGGAATGTTGCGGCACTTGAAGGTCACAAGCTTCTCTTTGTTCACAATCACTTCCGGTTCACGTTGGATAGGGATTGGAGCGCGTTGAAAACCCCTTTTCATCATGTCGTTCCGAGGGATAGCGGCGACGGCCGCGACGGTTGCGTTAGAAAGCTTCATCTTGATGGTAAGTTAGTCTTGATCACGACGATTGTCGTGGAGTGTTAACACTATGCACTACGTCGTTTGTAGGATCGAAATAGTTGTGAAAAAATTATGGCTAAGTTAAAAACTAGATGTATTTCTCATGCAAGTTGTCTCGTAGGCTCTCGTAGTTCTAGTAGAGTCGAGACCTTTGACATGCATCGACAACAATCCGAACAGGAGGTTGATGCATCTTGTAGTAGATTAGCTACGACGTTGTACTTAGGGTTCTTTGGACGTCGTCAGCTACTCTGGAATAAAGTATAGTCACCGCAATGTCATCGAGGTGCCAGATCTTAGGTGGCATTGACACTAGGATCTCATCGGCATTCGACCAGCAGGAGTCATGCGCGATGCCTGTGTCGTGCAACGTCACGTCGTCGGTGACGTCAATAGGTTATGGGCCTGTCCGAGGATGTCCGAGACCGGCCTAGCGTCCGCGTCCGCGCGCAACGCTTTCGTCATGCTACGTCATCACACATGATGTCGCACATGACTAAGTAGACTAATAATTTTGGACTACAATCATTCGAAGGAGTCGACGTGCAAAGCAGTGTACTGCATTCGCCCTTGCATTCCAACCTTCCCACCACTCTGAGTTCATAACGACGACAACAACAACTCAATGGTCCTGATTTGTCACCATGAACCTCAGTTCCATTCTTTCCAGGGTGGATGCTATCCACACATGGTCTTGCAAAGAATTGAAAGTGGAAGTGTATGCTACCACTGACCCTGAGTCCCCTCCCATTGTGGTGGACATCGCCTCTTGTCTTGCCTCACAGCAAGGTCGAAACGCCTCCCGCCCAAAGGTAGAAACTGTAAGTGAATATTCGAACGTTTTAACGTTACAATGTATGAATGTTACAACGTTCGAAAATGTGAACATTCGAACATCATCCTTCTTCCGTGTGCACGGGTCATCCACTCAGTGACTGGTGAGAATTATGAAGGACAAGGTATGTGAAGATTACAACGTTCGAACGTTGCAACGTTGCAACGTTCAAACATACACCGTGGATTGTTTGAGTGCTCCTCCTATCACTCATCCATTCCTTCGTTCCTTCCACAAGTGATGTCAACTCTCTCCGAAGAAGGTAAATCATACTTACCGGTATGAAGGCGAAATCACTTTCATTCCGTCCTTCGCTACAACTCGTACATTACGCACTGCTTCTTCCAAAAGTGGACCAACTTTGTCCAATGAACACAATAGTACAGTTTTGACATGACGCTGCGGTCCTTTCGCTTCCCTGGCCCATGCCCTACCGGTAGTGACGTTATACTGAGTTCTGTGTGTGCACCGAGGAACTTCGATACCGCGCGAACGGTATCCCGAAAACGAGCTAACCGTTTCGGCGATGATCTGGGGAAGTCTTCGGGAAGTTGTCGACGAGGGGAAGCTGAGGGGAAGTTGAGGGGAAGTGCGCAAGGTCGACCGAACATCACGCCGGCCGGTTCAACCGCCAAGCCAGCTACCTTGGTCGGCCTACTCGGTCTGTTGGTGGATGTCGGACTGGCTGGCTTTGTCGCGCACGGTAGACGAGAGGGGAAGTTGAGGGGAAGTCGAGGGGAAGTTGAGGGGAAGTTGTTTTAGCGATAGTTATCAAGGCGTTCGGAATAACGCGGAATTCAAAGCACTCGCTTCTATGTGATCGATTCATATGCCCTACATATGCCCTTTTAGGCCATGGGCCTGTGAGAGTTTTTTTCCTTTTGTGGCTCTACCGGTAGGTTCGACACGCTACCGTACCAGGTACGTACCTGCTGGTACGGGATGATGCGTCCAGAGACAGAGACTTCTCGAAGCCGAACCCCTCGAAAACGAAGCCACGTGAATCTGCCAGGTACTATTCTACGGGATCTGTATTGTGAACAGTGTGCCGTTTTTAGCCAGCGTAACTCCAGTGTATGAGCGGGCACTCATTCCGGTTCTCCTATGATTAAATGCAGCGGCAGCACCTTAATTCACCACTTTGCTATGCTCACAACTACCCCTCCCTATCTCTGTAGCCAATAACCTTTGAAATGAACAAGGCCTCTCTCTTTGACCTTCTCGAGCCGACGCCTATTGATGAGCGATCGCTGGATCAACTGAATGCTCTGCAAGCAAAAGTAATGGCGCTTGCAAGCAGTGGGTGGGGTTACAGCCAACTTTCTGCAGCCGTTGCCCCCACAGCCATGCCGAGTCTTTTGGCACAAGAAGAAGATCTCGATGCTTTCTGCAACGACGATTACTACAAGGCTTTCGATGACGCGGTGCAGACCAATGATCACGCTGCTCTCCATCATCGGTTGATGAGTGATACTCATCGAGCAAACGACTTTTTGAGTCAACCCTGGTTTCAGGGTTTCGACAGTTACCAACCGGCCGAGCCATCCAAGGTGGCCTCCGCGGGCTTCAACGTTGCTGCCGCTGCAGTTAACCCGCTTATCCCCCAGCAGCCCCCGCAACAGTCTTCAATGGTTCGAAGAAAATCTATGACCAGCTTATGCTCCTCTGAACCCCAGGGGAGTGATCTTGACAATGTCAATTACACCCCAGCAATGAAGTCGCTGCTAGCTGACTCCGCGTCGATCGATGCAAAGAGGGGTCGTACTCCCAACATTTCGGACAGTCAATCACTCCGCTGGACGGAACGATACAATGAGCTAGTGGAGTTCAAGAACAAGCACGGCCACTGCTGTATTCCCAGTTACTGGCCTTCGAATACTCGATTAGCCCAGTGGGTCAAGAGGCAACGCTACCAGTACAAGCTTCGTAACGAAGAACGTCAAGATCGTCCATCGACCCTGTCCGAAGACCGTATTAAAGCCTTGGAAGATCTAGGTTTTGTTTGGGATTCTCACGCGGCCTTCTGGGAAGAGCGTTGGAATGAACTCAAGGAGTTCAAAGACAACAATGGGCACACTAACGTTCCTACGAAATACCGCGAACACCCCCAACTCGGTATCTGGTGCAAATGCCGTAAGTACTTTCACATGTCCAGTCCCTTGGCTAGCTCTATTTCCGATTTCAGTATCCCTGACGTCTCCCCCCCCCCCCCATTTTTTAGAACGACGACAGTACAAAATTTTCCGAACAGAAGGTCCTGCAAAGTCTTACTTGACCCTCGGTCGAATTGCCAAACTCATGGAAATCGGCTTTGTCTTTGACCCCCGCGCCAATGCAAAGAGAAGAACCAAGAAGGCCCCAGCAGCTCCGCTGTAATTTTGCTCACCTGCCTCAAGTGTAATTTTAGATATAAGAACGCTCTATTTTGGTACTACATACGCACCATCTTTGTAAATAACTACATCGAAAAACTGTTAAACGTCTATAACTTTCAACTCTCTAGTAGACACCACCGGTATACTAGGCACGGCTCTACTACCGTAGCGTGGAAACGAGTCTTTACGATTACTACTCTTCTAGAGGGCTTTCGAGCCATTCTGTTCCTGGATTGGTTGTTCTAGTAGGGTGCTGCCAGTAGCCGTAGTATAACAGACGACAACGATATAGGGGTCAGCTCACAGTCAAACGTTTAGTAAAGAGACATTGAATAGATACAACCTCGCAAGAAAAACGCCTCAGAAGTAGATCTCGCCATGGTCTACTTCTCTGCGTGATTGAAACAAACTACCGGTACACGACTACCGACTCCGGAATTGACGTCATCGTTTGACGGCCGGAAGCCCGACAACTGCCCGACACGTGATTTGTTCTTTGGCGCGGAAGGCAAATATCACACTCGATACAGTCCAGCACTATGACAGATATGATATGGCCTCGGAATACTGCGCCTTCAAAGTGGACCTTTCTTTTGGGTTCTGCGTGTGCCTCATTGTGGAAGCGTGTGACACAACAGCCCCGATTATCTTCCTGTCAGGATATCGAAACAAGTTGTTGGTTGTGCCAACTACCTACCGTACCTATTAATATTAATTATTACTGACGCACCACACCAAATATGATAAATCCTTGCGACGAAACACCTCATTAATTTAGTACTGTAAGACGCAAAACATGAAAGACAACTTTGAGTCTCGTAATTATCCTTTGGATCAGCTAGATGATCTATCTCGATTCATTGCTCAAAAGGACGAGCCACCGTCGTTGGAGGCACTCGGCCGATCAGGCGCGAGCAAGGAGGAACGGATGTGAGCACCAACATGTTTTCTTGGTTCAAAAGTGATCGATACAAAGTTCTTCCCTTTCGCTTCAAATCGGAACAAGACACTTCGAACAACCAAGATCGTGCTGGAGAAGTTCGTCGAAGGACAAGAACGAGATTGGGGCCTGCCGGTCGTGCGAATCTTGTAGCAGAGAATTTGCTGGCCTCGCTCGAACGATTTTCGACGATGAACATTCCGTCTGCTTCGACAAGAATCACCGCCGCGACGCACGCATTCGATTTTTTTGTTTCTCAAAGAACCGGGCCGTCCGTCCCAGTTCGTGCTCCTGCTGCGGCTGCTGCTGCCGCCGCCACTATTCCTAACAAGAAGAACCAGCACCAGCAGCCGGATCCTTATAGTAGTAACACGCTAAATCGTCGAATCCAGATGATGGCGTTAACAAACGCTGTCAATGGATAATTTGTTGCGGCGAAAGAGTACCGCGCACGACGTACTATTCATACTACAATGTCATACCAATATATCAGAATAGCAGTTACATACGCAATTTTCCTAGCTCGACATCCATGTATTATTTCAACTTTTAAATCATGCATCTAGGATGCCGCCTTTAGCGTAGGGACCCAGGAGGACGCTGTAGCTACTTCTTGCTGCTCAAAAGATCTTTCGTCTCCGTCGGTTGCTGGGAACATTTCATCCAGAGCTTCTGCCTCGACACTAGCCAAAATTCTCGTAGTCATCGGGGAAGCGTTGTTGTTTTCGCTTCTGGTGGTTGGCGTCTGGGGCGCGGGGGAGGATGTGCTGGTGTTGTTGCTAATGCCAGTATACTGCGACTGCTCAGCCACGGGCCCGCCCCCCAAAACTTTGCGCAAGACGTCACCACGTGTACCTCTGCCCAAGGCGTAATGCCATTCGCATATAGCACGATCCTTCGGTTGTAATCGTTCGCAGCGACGGGCATCGCGTTTGCTCAAAAATGCCGTGTCGATGAGACGTTGTGTAGCCGCCTGCCATGATAGGGCCCCATACATTTCGAGTGGATCATCACTGTTTCCACTACACCATCCCGGCGGGTCATGAGTTTGACAATATTGCAGCAGCTCCACAAATTCTTTCCGATTGGTATATTGCAAACAGTTGCCGAAGGGTAAAAAGAATTCATTTGACGAGTGCTTTGGCAAAATCACCCAAAAGCCCATGGCGACAGCTTCGGCTGTCGTCGTACACAAAACTTCCGTAATGCTGGGGTTGACGAAAATCTTGTACTCGCCCGTCGCACCAACCTTGGCATGATCCATTCGGCCCAGGAAACGAGCCGGGATGGGTTGACGGAAACGACGCCAGTAGCGTTTGGCGGCGTTCGATGCCGAATCCGACGATTCTCCGTTGTTGTTGTGTCTGTTGGTTTCACTTGAAGATGGTTCCGCCAAGGATGAAGATGATGATAATGATGAAAGTTGTTTCTTGTTATTGTTCATCAAGAAGGGCGGTGGTACAAAGTATTCATGTCCCAAGAAGGACTTTTGAATCTCTCCTTCGTGCGGTCCACTCCCATAAATATCAATGGGGAAGTAGGACCCCGTGGCCTTGCGATAGGACGCTTCCAACTCGAGCAATTTGTCAAGCCCCTTAGCCCACAACAATTTGCCAATAAAGTATATTCGGCTTGCCGAAGGATTTCGGGGGACCTGGAAGAATTCTTGTCGAATCCCATGCACATTGCTGATAACTTCCTTGTAGGGAGCATACGATTGAAGGACGGGGGAAAGTTTGACCACCTTGTCACAATACGCTCGGACCATTAGACTCGACAAGGCACCCACGAGAGGCCCCGTCAAGAGACCGCTGTAATGATTTTGTGCATAGGCCTTGTAGTTGGTATGAACAATACCAATCACATGAGGAAACTTATCTCTCCAACTCTCCCGTCCTGGAGCTCGATAGCAATTCACGTGCTCGGGTTCTTCCAATATGCAAATCATATTGGAAGTTTCCGCTGGGATGAGCTCGCACAAGTCGCCCATGGCAAAAATACTGGACAAAGCTTGATGATAGCGGGCTGGATACCATTGAATAGTAATGCCGCCTGTTTCAAGGCTTGCTTCCTCACCAAGTTGGGCAGAATCTGCAAGCCAAGTTCGAATGTACTCTTCTTGAATCTGGGGTGTAGCATCTTCCCAATCTTTTCCATACAGAGCTAGACGGTCGCCAGCTACTTCCAGCCAGGGCAATACCAGAGTAACTGTAGATCTTGTTGTCGATGCGGCATTCTTGTCGTCGTCGCCTTGTCCTTCGAGTAGAAGTCTTCGATTCCGTTGCGATAGATACGCCGCTCGTAACAATGGATTGACCGCTGTTCCTGTCATCCAGGGTAATGCCGCCGTCGTCACGATCCAATACTCTCGAGGACCCGTCAAATCCGATTCAGGTGTTGGTAGGTCTCCATCAATCATCTGAATCTCTTCGTCGGTATAATTTAGTTCTCTCACATCTTCTAATCCAACCAAATTGGCCCAACTATTGGACTTGGGAAGAAGCGGCGAACTGACGCATCCCAGTATTGAACTACCAGTAGAACTGTAACCTTCTCCTGGAAAGGAACAATCTCCGTCGTTCAAAGTCAAAGTTTCAGTCACCGCTTCTCGGCAATATTGAAACGACAGGGCGCCCACGTTTGCCGTCGACACGACGTTGTTGGAGGACGGGGTGGATGATCTCTGACTACTAGTCAAGGGCCCCGTATTGCTATTCGTTCGGGGAAAGCACGTATTGGCTTCAAACATATCATCCTCATCGTCATAATCATCGCAATCTCCCGCTGTCGAGTGCAAGACTGTAAGTGGACTTGATTTTCTCTGGAAAATTTGTAATCGATAACATTCCGACGATGATCCCGTCTTTGCTTTGGGGGTTCCCAAAGCACCTCTAGCGTCACTGCCGCTAGTAGGAGAAGATATCGGATGCAAGTCTCCATCTTGGTACGGATTGATGGGGCATTCTTCTTCTTCGTCGTCCTGATGATTCGAACTTTGTTGTTGATGGTGCTGGTCGTCGTCTTCGTCTTCACTATTCGAGCTGGAGTTGCCACTGCTAGCGTTGGAAGATTCAAAGGCTTCAGGGACATCCGTGGCGCTACCGTCATCACATGCATTGACAGCAGGGGATCCTTCCACTGTTATTCTAGTCATACCCGTAGCCCCATCATAACTGGGGGGCGGAAATGACGACGTGTTATTTCCCATGGTTAACTTCAGGGAACAACACGGTGAATCACACGAATGCTTTTGCACAATCAGGAACACTAGCTTTGGTTGAGCTGGTTAAGCCTCAGGGGTACTCAACACTTGCTACAGAAAAGTAGTCGACAGAATTAACCAGCGTCGTCACACTTTCTAAAAATGGAACGAAGATTTGTCGTCGAGTCGTAACGAAAAACCGTAAAAGAAGAGAGTTGTAAACCAACAACCGACCATGGCGTGGTGGAGGCTTTTGCCACGAAGACAAAGCATACGCAATCTTTTCAAAATGTTGGCAATGCCGGCAGGCGACACGTTCACTTTGTGTGGAGTATTGTACCACACAAAAGCAGGGACGACGCATCCGAATTCTTTTTCGACGAAGTTGTCCATGCAAACGCCAGTTAAGAAATCTAAGATTAAGCGTCTGGAATGAGCCGTCAAAAAGTATTATTAAAAAGCATCTAATTCATCAAAGTATGTGTTATCCGGCTGACTGCCAGACAAATAACTTGCACCAAGCGGACGATCCGAAGAGTTCAGTCCCATGCGTTAGATTGTGGTGAAGCGTGCCGAGGCCGTGATCCGCGGCGTTGAACCCTGTGGATACAACGGGGTCGGGTCGAAGTGGTCGATTTCTTGACCACGTCATCCACATGTTGTTAAAAAGGGCGCTGGGCGGTCCGACGCGCCAGCCGACAACTCACATTCGTCAACCGATCCGTCGCCAAATCGAGGAAATCGATCAAGCGAGAAGAGCCGGATCCAAACAGGATTTCGATCCAACCCCACCACAAAGTCCATGACAAACACAACCTCATCTATAGAGACAAAACCCAGCAGACCTTGCTCTATTTGACTTTTCCAATTCATAATGATCGTCCACAGCAATCCAGCAGCATCAGTTTCATTTGTGCGATTCCTCTGCCCCATGATGCAAGGGGATCGTCGTCCCAACGAGCGCAGCATGGCCGATGATCTTTCGTCGTCTTACAATGACGACTCATCCTCCTCACCTGAGTTAGTCTACAGCAAAGATGGAATGGTGGGATTTCGTGTCGAGCCTATTCGGATACTCCCAACTCCCCGACCAAACCAGCAGCAGTGTCCTGCTAATCACGATGGCGATGAAAGCCCTGCAGCATCGCCCCTCAAAAAGCGTCGTCGGGTCGTGATCGACAGTGTCAGCAGCAGCATCAACAACAGAGGCATGAGTTCCATGGACCATGCACTTTCGATTGATTTGATTGTCGGCTACATTATCGGATTCCTTCCGTGGAAAGACCAATTCTCCAGTTGCCGTCGTGTCTCCAAAGTGTGGAATCAAGCGTCACAATCGTCATCAATGCGATTGTTGCTGATTGGAACAGGCAGCAACAATAGCAAGCAAGGTCAATATGCTATTGACAATAGTAGACTGCCTCTCTGCCTTCTACCCTCTTGTTTGGAGCGATACTACAATGAAATGACCTGGGAGACGGCTTCGAAGCTTCCGGCGGACGACGCATCGAAAAAAGTCATTAGACTGGATATTTATGGAAACGGCACTGGAGATTGTGGATTTCAAGCGAGCGAGTCGGTATTGGTTCCCAGCCGGCTGTGTCACTTGGAAGAGCTTCAACTTCGCTATCTATCGAGGGAGATGATTCTGCGGCTCATTCCATCCATTTCTTCATCTCATTGTGCTGGTCGCCCTGCCTTGCCGCGTTTGACCAAGCTTGTCATTCAAGAGCGGGAGAAAAATAAATCATCAAACATGACTGATTTGCTTCAAAGAATTGTGCGTCATGCACCCAATCTACAAGTTTTGCATGTCATAGGCTGGGATTCGTCGTGGCAGCTACAAGATCTGGTTCTGCTTCGGCATTCTTTACGAGAGCTGAGCCTTGTTTCCTTCCCAGCTTCAACCCCAGCGGAAATGAGGGCGAAAAGGAGTGGCTTGTTTCAGCGCTTGCATAACCAACATCTCAGTGATGTTAGCAGTAAGATATGGGAGGAATTTTGCGTTCAAATGCCGCGTCTTGCGCGTTGGAAGGTCGCCACGAATACTATCTGCACATCATCCATTTCTCCGGGGGAGAGGTCCTTAACGAACTTGCAGCAGATTTAAACTACTGGTCGTCGAGGAGATCGACTATCATGATTAGTATCCATGCATCATCACCTCTGCTCTGATTTTCAAGGTCGCTTCTTCTACAACGACCTTATCATCATCCCTTCTTGTGGCCAGGGCGGCGAGCCGCCAACAAGAAACGATTCATCATACGTCTAAAACTAACCAATTTAAAACGGGTATTGACTTACGGGCAACAAGTGACGGGACTACTAGTTGTACTAGTTGCGCGTCCCACCAGCACATTCCTCGTCTACGCGATTCTCACCAGCAGCAGCCAGCTGGCAAGCACTATCCACTAGCTAACATTTGTACTATTAGTACTACTACTATTACTAAGAAACGCTCACGAGCTCCTAGCTACTTCTTGTTACGTTAGAAATATTATCTTTTAGCCTCGTTGCTTTTCTTCGAAATCACTAGTATTCGGATTGTCACCGACAATTTCCAGAGCCGCATCAATGATTGCTATAACTTCTTGCAGCAGCACCAGGGAACAAGCATGATGCGCGGTTGAAAGATTGTAGGTGGTACTTGTAGCATTTCGTTCCATATATTCTGGGGCTTCTTCCGCTATCTGGTATGATTGCCGAAGCCCATTATCTTGTTGAAAACGGACACCCCCACCAGGTCTTGGATGCTGCGTCGTGTGCTGGTGGCGTGGATTACTGGTGTTGTCGGCGCGCAGAAGACTTGGCAAATACGACATCGAGTTTATATGGATCAAGCTGGCTAGATCCTCATCTTCTAGGATGAATATAGGTGATTGAGAACTTCGCCGAGTACCTCTGCTACCATCATCTGACCGGGGTGGGAAATGGCTTGCTTGCCGTCGAGAGAGATGCTGCAGAGTCGTCCTTGATGATTGGATTGATATCGGCGCCTTCATGATGATGGTTGCTGGTGGTTGTTCGCTATGGTATTTTTGGTTGGTGGCTGTCCTCGCATTTTAATTATGCGTTGCTCTGTCGATGGGGATGCCCTTTGTTCCGGATGCCGGAGAAAGGTCTCTCCTTGCATCATCCAAAATGTGATGAGAAACTTCTGCGGTCAGAATGTCCACCATCGCCACTTAAGGCAGGCGGCTGCGTGGCTGGTTTCGAAGGGAATCCATCATCACCATTACTTAACATCGCCAGAAATTTCTTTAGCTACCGTAGGCATATGCGTGCCTTGTGCCCCACCTGTTTTGCGCATGAATAACTATCCCACATCCTGTCTAAAAGGTAGACAAAACCAGTTTCGATCCCGAGTACCACCTCAGTCAGGTCATCGAAAATGAGCATAATTGTTATTGGCGTCTAATCTTCATTTTTAATTTTCACCGACCTTTTGTGACGTTTGCTTTCAGTCACGCCGATGACTAAACTGTTTCGATACTCTTATTGTGTGGCCAATGTGCCGGGAGAACATACCCTTTTCAGTCAGGGGCAATCGATATGATCCCCACCACACAGCATAATATTTAGTTGCGTCGAACCCTCAGGAATCATATGGATTGCGTAATTTTCACCGCCCCGTTTGTGCTCTTTTCCGTACTTTTTGTTTTACGTAGTTCCTACGATACGGCTACACTGCTCCTGTTTCCTCGATGCTGTTGTGAGGCAAGATGTGTGCTCCCGTAAAAGTATTGTTGTAAAGTATGCGTGTGGGTCCGTAGTCCTGGAATACTCGGCAAAATGTCGCGCATTCTCGTCTTCGGTCCGATCAGGCTTATTTAAAAGGGAAAACTTCGGGCATAAACAGATGAAAGGCCTATAACGGTCCCATGGCCCGCCCGCCGGACGATTTTCCGACGCGCGGACGATTTCCCGACGCTTGGACGATTTCTGGACGAGCGGACGATTTCTGGACGCGCGGACGATTTCTGGACGTTTTTTACCAGGGATTACGATTTAACGCATGATATTTAGAATTCGAACACGCACAAACACTAGATAAAACAAAATCGTCCGAACGCCTTCGGGCGTCCGAAAATCGTCCGAGCGTCCAGAAATCGTCCAACGTCGGGAAATCGTCCGCGCGACGCTCGGACGATTTCCGGACGATTTCTGGACGATTTCCGACGCTCCGACGATTGATGAATCTTCCTTCAATGATATCACCATTTAATTGCTTCGACGCCCGCGACGATGGCAAATGTCACCAAAGGAGCGTCTACGGATTTATTACTTTGCCATACGCTACATCTCTGCGTCTTGACTGCTACTTGGTGCTTTGACTGATGGAGGCGGCGGCGGCGGCAACGACTGGGCGTGCATCATCGCTCTTCTTGGCGCAACGGGCGGCAGCGACAAGGCGACTGTCTTGCTGCGATCAAGCGAATCATTCCTCGCATCATCCACAACTCTATTATCAGTGGAGGACTCGTCATCAGAGGAGGATGAATCGCTTCTTCATCACCAGACGAGCATTGAAAGATTCTTGTCGGCGGCTTTTGAGATTTAGTGATCCTGGGATCGCCGCCAGGTCCAATTATGATCGACAAGCCGAAGCGGAACGATTGGAACGACTGGTACAACGAGAAGAAAACGCATGTCGAATCAAAATGGCAGAAGAACAAAAGGGCCAGGCAATACAAGATGCATTTATGAGTCACGACGAGGAAGCGGACAGTGGGAAGAAAACGAGTGACAACGATTGGCTGAGCGACTGGTGGGAAGAGCCAAAAGCCTTGCATCAAGGTAGTGATAGCGAATAGTAGAGAAGTTATCCTTATGTCGGGCCTCCAAGTAATAGCTAGCAGTAGTCGCCCTTTGATACATTCTGGTTTGCTACACTTGCGCTCTACCCAGCAGCTGCCAAAAGGCTAGATATGACTCTTCGTACTACTGGTCTATTATTATTACTCTAGAGAATTCTACATCTTGATTGCGTCTTGCTCTTTCCCCATCCCGTTTTACTCTGCGCTTTTCCTCCAAGTAGTTAACCTCGGAATAGCCTGAGAGTAGACAGTGCCAGACTGTCATTGAATAGAAGCTAGTAACTAGTGTCAAAAATATAGTATGACTCTTCGTACTACTGGTCTATTATTATTACTCTAGAGAATTATACGCTGTAGATAGGTGAGCCATCGTCCATCTGGTACTGGACGATGACAAGAACTGCCTCAAAGGCAATCTTGTGCTTGGCTTCACCATGTTTGAACACGGCCTCCATAATTCTGAAGAACTTCATGCGGCCATTAAAGGTTTCGTGCCGTAAGCGTGCACGGCTTTTGAAATTGGCCAGTCCTCCTCGTGAGTCTGTACCATTAGGTAGACTCAATAGATTATTGTCAAGTTCATTCCGAGACCGAAAGCCGCGGTCTGCTATCGCTTTTTTGCCAGAAGAAGCAAGCAGACCTTGACCTGCCATCAGTGCGCATGCCCATAATGGCGAGCCCTTTGTCGAGAACATCCCTAGCTGAAAGAATGTCCATCGTCTGAGGTGGCTGAGGTGGCGACAGTTTCTGTAGAGTAGAGATAAGGGAGGGACGCTTTTTTGTGGTTGATTGATGTAAGTTGTGCGATCAGTATCAGTGCAATTGAGTTTTTGTGCATACATACCGGTAGCCGTTTGCATACGAGTGATACGGCTACCGCTCTTTTCGAACTGTTAAGGTCCCGACGATTGATTTGTTCGGACGATTTCTGGATGCTTGGACGATTTGCCGACGCTTGGACGATTTCTGGACGCTTGGACGATTTGCCGACGCTTGGACGATTTCCGGACGTTTTGAAATATATATGCCCATAATGCTACATAAAAAGCCTGATGACGTATACGGCTATTAGAACTCAGGCCTTATCGAACGATAGGCGAGAATGCGCGACATTTTGCCGAGTATTCCTGGTATTTCACCTCTACCGGTAGAGAGTCGTCGTTATCAGCAGCAGGTCATCGAACATCGATATGAATGCACAACGAGCATAATTGTTATTGGCCTCTAATCTTCATTTTTAATTTTCACCGACCTTTTGTGACGTTGCTTTCAGTCACGCCGATGACTAAACTGTTTCGATATTCTTATTGTGTGGCAAATGTGCCGGGAGAACACACCCTTTTCAGTCAGGGGCAATCAATATGATCCCCACACAGCATAATATTTAGTTGCGTCGAACCCTCAGGAATCATATGGATTGCGTAATTTTCACCGCCCCGTTTGTGCTCTTTTCCGTACTTTTTGTTTTACGTAGTTCCACGATACGGCTACACTGTTGGCCTGCTGTTTCCTCGATGCTCTTGTGAGGCAAGATGTGTGCTCCAGGAAAAGTATTGTCGTAAAGTATGCGTGTGTCCGTAGTCCTGGTATGTCACCTCTACCACCGGTAGAAAGTCATCAGCAGCAGGACGGAAGCAAGGAGGGGGCCAGCAGGAGGGCACCAGAGAGGTGCTGTGGCGTGATCGCAGGCGGGTAGGTTGAGCCAAAACAACCACCCAGCTATGATGCTACTAGTACGACAAACGTGGTCTAGTAGTAACATCACAGCTCCACTGCAAGAGTAATGATAGTACTACTAGCTACAGTTCCAGTACGTAGAGCAGCATGCTAGTAGAGTATTACGCAACAATGTGGGGTTGGAGTACCAGCACTGTAGTGGCAGCGAGAGTGCTAGCAGAAAGCAGAGCATTGCTCTGGAGTACTAGTGAGTTACTGCATCATACCGCCCAGGTGGTGGTGGCGATGGTTAGCTACTAGTATTTCTCTAGTAGTAGTACTGCAGCAAACCTGTCCGCGACGAGGATTGCCTGCTGGGACCGCCTTGCCAGACCAGCATGTGGATTGGGCGCGGCGCTTCCTGTCATGATGTAACGAATTTAAAAGCCATGGCATTGCACCAACATGCTCATCATTGGCTCACTCATCCATGTAGTGGAAAGACTGCCTCTACTAGCTAGCAGTCGGTGTCTTTTTCATCATGCTGCTCTACCTAGTAGCCTCTTGCAGCAGTAGTTGCCGTTTGAGACATTCGAACAGCAAGCGCCAGTTAAGAAATCTAAGATTAAGCGTCTGGAATGAGCCGTCAAAAAGTATTAAAAAGCATCTAATTCATCAAAGTATGTGTTATCCGGCTGACAGCCAGACAAATAACTTGCACCAAGCGGACGATCCGAAGAGTTCAGTCCCATGCGTTAGATTGTGGTGAAGCGTGCCGAGGCCGTGATCCGCGGCGTTGAACCCTGTGGATACAACGGGGTCGGGTCGAAATGGTCGATTTCTTGACCACGTCATCCACATGTTGTTAAAAAGGGCGCTGGGCGGTCCGACGCGCCAGCCGACAACTCACATTCGTCAACCGATCCGTCGCCAAATCGAGGAAATCGATCAAGCGAGAAGAGCCGGATCCAAACAGGATTTCGATCCGACCCCACCACAAAGTCCATGACAAACACAACCTCATCTATAGAGACAAAACCCAGCAGACCTTGCTCTATTTGACTTTTCCAATTCATAATGATCGTCCACAGCAATCCAGCAGCATCAGTTTCATTTGTGCGATTCCTCTGCCCCATGCAAGGGGATCGTCGTCCCAACGAGTGCAGCATGGCCAATGATTTTTCATCGTCTTACAATGACAACTCATCCTCCTCACCTACAGCAAAGATGGAATAGTGGGATTTCGTGTCGAGCCAATTCGGATACTCCCAACTCCCCGACCAAACAAGCAACAGCGTCCTGCTAAACATGATGACGACGGAAGCCGCGCAGTATCGCCCCTCAAAAAGCGTCGTCGGGTCGTGATCGACAGTACCAGCAGCAGCATCAACAACAGAGGCATGAGTTCCATGGACCATGCACTTTCGATTGATTTGATTGTCGGCTACATTATCGGATTCCTTCCGTGGAAAGACCAATTCTCCAGTTGCCGTCGTGTCTCCAAAGTGTGGAATCAAGCGTCACAATCGTCATCAATGCGATTGTTGCTGATTGGAACAGGTAGCAACAATAGCAAGCAAGGGCAATATGCTATTGACAACCGACTTCCTCTCTGTCTACTACCCTCCTGCTTGGAGCGATACTACAATGAAGTGACTTGGGAGACGGCTTCGAAGCTTCCGGCTGACGACGCATCGAAAAAAGTCACTAGACTGGATATTTATGGAAACGGCACTGGAGATTGTGGATTTCAAGAGAGCGAGTCGATACTAGATCCCAGCCGGCTGTGTCACTTGGAAGAGCTTCAACTTCGCTATCTGCTCAGGGACATAATTCTGCGGCTCATTCCATCGATTTCTGCATCTCATTGGGCTGGTCGCCCTGCCATGCCACGTTTGACCAAGCTTGTCGTTCAAGAGTGGGGAAAAAATAAATTATCGAACACGACTGATTTGCTTCAAAGAATTGTGCGGCATGCACCAAATCTACAAGTGTTGCATGTCATAGGGTGGGATTCGTCGTGGCAGCTACAAGATCTGTTTCCGCTTGGGCATTCTCTACGCGAGGTGAGCCTTCTTTCCTTCCCAGCTTCCACCCCAGCGGAAATGAGGGTAAAAAGGAGTGGCTTGTTTCAGCACTTTCATGATCAACATCTCAGTGATGTTAGCAGTAAGACATGGGAGGACTTTTACGTTCAAATGCCGCGTCTTGTGCGTTGGACGGTCGCCACGAATACTATCTGCACATCATCCATTTCTCCGGGGGGGGGGGGGGGGGGGAGCCTTAACGAACTTGCAGCAGATTTAAACTACTGCTCGTCGAGGGGGGTCGAATATCATGAATAGTATCCACGCATCATCACTTCTGCTCTGATTTTCAAGGTCGCTTCTTCTACAACGACCTATCATCATCCCTTCTTCTTGTGGCCAGGGCGGCGAGCCGCCAACAAGAAACGATTCATACTACATGCGATAAAAGAAGTTGCAAAAAGATCAGGGCAATATGAAGCAGTTCTAAAGCTAACCAGTTTAAGGCGGGTATTTACTTACGGGGAAGAAGCGACGGGGACTACTACTAGTCGTAGTAGGTACCGGTAGTTGCGCGTCCCACCACCACGTTCCTTGTCTACTACTATGCGATTCTCAGCAGCCTGCTGGCAAGTAGTACTATCCATTAACATTTCTTGTACTTCTTGTACTACTACTACTAAAAGAAGCTCACGAGCTCCTACTTGTTACGTTAGAAATACAATATTATTATTTTTTAGTCTCGTGGCTTTTCTTCGTCATCACCACTAGTATTCGAATTGTCACCGACAATTTCCAGGGCCGCATCAATGAGTGCTACTAAAACTTCTTGGAGGGAAGCATCCGTCGTGGTTGAAAGTTTGTAGGTGGTACTTGTACTAGCATTTTGTTCCATATATTCTGGGGATTCTTTTTCCGTTATCTGGTATGATTGCCGAACAAGATAATTATTTTGTTGACAAGGGACACCCCCACCAGGTCGTCGATGCTGCGTCGTGTGCTGGTGGCGAGGACTACCGGCGTTGTCGGAGCGCAGAAGACTTGGCAAATACGTCGAGTTTACATGGATCAAGCTGGGTACTAGATCCTCATCTTCTAGGATGAATAGAGGTGATTGAGAGCTTCGACGAGTACCTCTGCTACCATCATCCGACCGGGGTGGGAAATGGCTTGCTTGCCGCCGAGCAGAGAGGTGCTGCAGAGTCCTTGATGCCTTCATGATTGCCGGTTGTTTGCTATGGTATTTTTGGTTGTGTCCACTGCCAGAAGTGGGTAGCTGCCCTCGCATTTTAATGATGAGTTTGCTGTGAAGTCGTTGGGATTTTAGAGGAGTGCCCTTTTGTTTCGGATGCCGGGTGAGATCCTTGCATCATACAAAAACGTGATGAGAAACTTCTTCGGTGAGAATGTCCACCATTTAGTGGCGCTTTGTGGTAGGTTTTGCCGTAGTATCCATCATTGCCATATCTCCGAAAAACTGAGAAAATGAAGTTCTCTCATTACTTAACATCACCAGAAATTTCATTAGATATGCCCCACCTGTTTTGCGCATGAATCATCACTATCCCTGCCATGTCTAAAAAGTTTATCGAGTGTTCAATGCAAAGCCAGTTTCGATCCCGAGTTCCACGTCAGTCTGGTCAGCATAATTGTTTAGTGGAACAGAATCAATACCTGGTAAGAGGAATGCACGCACCACAATCGAAAAGCAAAGGCAATATGGATATTAATGCAGGGACAATCGAAATATGATCCCCACACAGCATACAGAACTGTAAATAATTTTTAGTTGCGTCGAAGCCATAGGAATCACGAATGCATAATTTTCACCGCTTCTTTCTGCTCTTTTCTGGCCCTTTCCATATTTTTTGCTTTGCGTAGTCATGATACTAGAGTAGAGTACGACAAGCGTGGTCTAGCATCACAGCTCCACCGCAAGAGTAATGATACTACTAGTAGCTACAGTTTCAGTACGTAGAGTAGCGTGCTAGTACTAGTGCTAGAGGAGTAGCAGAAAGCATGGCGTCGTTCTGGAGTACTAGTAAATAACTTCAGCATACCGCCGCCAAGGTGGTAGTGGCGGCGGTTGTAGCGACTATTAGTAGTTCTCTACTCTGGTAGTAATGTAGACCTTTCCGCGACGAGGATTGGCTGGGACCGCCTTGCCAGCAGACAGCACGCATCGTGACATTCTTGCACCAAGAATGTGCACATCAGCTGCATCGCTCACACATCCACCTCTAGCAGTCGTCCTCCGTTTTCAGTATGCTACTACTACTCCAGCAGTAGCCGTTTGTAGCAGTATTTGCCGTTCCAGACCCTCTGGCCGCAGCCCCGAATTGTTTCGCAATATGTCACCGTAAAAGTAACGATTCACAAAAGAATTGTAGAATATACCAAATTGTAGCCGGCGATTCCGAGAGGGGTTCCAAAACGAGTGGCCACAAGTTGAGTGGAAGCATGGAACCCTCTCGTATCCAATCGGCTCGTCCTTGTCGATTGAGAATCAACCAAGATTCCACCTCCGTGTGGTTGAACTTGTGATCCAATTCCAAGTGTTGTAAGGATGCATTGACGGGAAAGAGACGACTCCAATCGGCATTGCTAGTGTGCCATGTCTCCAACAGAGAAAGACCTCGAAGCGAGGGCGTAGTGTCCTCGTACGACAAGGCATTGGCGATTGCTTGTACTCCAGCACGACTGGGTCGATTTCCATCCAAACATAACCACTGTAATGTTGTACCGACAGTACTGGTCAATAAAGCTTGTGCCAATATTCCAAAGTGTTCGTCCTCGAGACCCAATCGACTCAAATTCAACGTTTCTAACGAAAACGTTGTAGGCAAAAGAAGTGTCTCAAGACCGTGGGTAGTCAACAAGGGTTGTTTGATTTGTTGTTCAGGATGACAAGAAAGGTGGAGTAATTGTAGCGTGTCCTTTTCGGCAATAACTTGTAGTATAGGATCCAAACTAGGCGGTCGACTACGCAAGACATAACAATCTTCCAAGTCCAGTGTTGTTAACTGAGTACATTCTCGGAAACGTTCCGCCATGGCCCACACGTCGGCATCACTTCCAAAGGTGATCGCCTCATCGGCATGATAGTGCTGGACCTGAGTGCCGACCGTCAAACTCGCCAAGGGTCCTCGTACCATGCCCATCATGGTCGGTGGCAATTGCAAGGTATGGGTGGCATACTGAGAGACTTGTTCGAGCATGCGTACAATGTCGGCACGTGGTAAATGTTCTCGAATTCTACGCAAAGGAAAAAAGGATTCTCGATATACCACCGACTCGACGCAATGATGTTTCTGCTGGAGGGCTTGCAGCAGCCGATTCAATTGTTCCACCGATTCACACTCCGACGTCAAGGCGAGAGTCGTCAAGTCTGGATCACCCTCTTCAATTCGGGTAATCAAGGACTCCATACTGTGTGAATAGAGTCTGCAGTGGTGCTAGGGGCGGTAGTGGTATAGTGAAAAAAGTAATGGCAAGATTTCCCAAACAGTGAAAGTCATCATCATCGTCATCGTCCCTTTCGTTCGGCTTCGTTCGTTCCCGCGCTTTTTCGACTCGGTCGAATGCTGGTGTCGGACGGTCGGAAAGGTCTGTGGCGCCTGTCTGCTATGCCGTTGAAATGAATGACTCCGTGGACTCTTCATTTTGTGCTTCCACGTGTTTGGCCAGAAGCAACACGTCACATAAGAGCACGGGCTAAGTCCCGGTCAGACGGCACGGCGTACAAATTTTTTCGAACTCTGACCCGCGCGCAAGGGCTAACTCCCCGATAAATTTTGTACGGAACAGAATCTGACGTACAGATCCGACCATCTGAACGAGGGGGACAGATCTCGCGTACAGAATTTTGATTCACACGACAGCAACAGCACAACGAATATTTTTACATTATCGCATTTAAAACTCATCTCATCTCTACCACTATCTTTGCATCATCCACAATGATAAAGACCCCAAAGTCACCACAAGTAGCTAGCGGGTTAGGAGGTCAAATAAGTAGCACAACTAGCTAGGAGGTGGTCGACTCGTTTGACTAAGTCGCGCAGTTTCGACGCGCGAGAGCAGTTTGAACGAGCCGTTCTGTCATGGAGCGATAGCCTCTGCGCGCCCTCGTTCGAATTAATAGGTTATGAGACAAAAAATCGTGGTCGGTTGATTAGTTTGACCAAGAAACCGCGTACAGAAAAGGAATCTGTACGCGCAGTCTGACCGCGAGAGATAGCCCGTGCTCTAACAAACGAAAGATTTGTCATCAACGACATCAACAGCCATCACCATGATGCCTTGTGGTGCTTTTTGTCCATCCAACATCTAACTACTACTTGTGAAGAAGCTAACCTACAGAAGCATCATGGCGACGATACGGTCAACAGATAGTGGCGGCACGGCGATGCTGCCAGCAAGAAGGTCGCCCTCGCTACACTTTTTCCCTCTCGCCCCGATAGCAGTGACTGGATGGCTGATTCTTCTTTCCTTGTCTTCGACGCACGCCTTTGGTTTGCAGGCAACTGGTAGTCGTCACCATTATACCACGCCGTTATACTCTCAGCCGCAAAATAAGAAACAATCCCCCATTTTGGAAGAAGACGATGAGGCCCCTGCAGGTATTGCTGGAGCCGAATTTTTTGGTGGCAACAAGGAAAAGGAAGAATTTTACGATGAAATCGATGAACAAAATGCGGCCTCATTAGCGTTTGAAAACACACCAGAAATTACCCGATTTCAACGATTTGATGACCGTCAAGTCTTTGAAACTCCAACAGTGGCCAATTTGGCGAGTGCGTTGCAAAGTCAAATCAATGCTCTGTTATATCAAGGAGCGGCACCTCCTAACCTGGAGTACACGTATGCTTCAAAACTGGATTGGACGTGTCCCTTGCCTAATATTGCCAAGTCTAGCAAGACGCCACTGCAAGAGCTAGAGCAACACGCTTTGCCGTTTTACAAGGCGGTCGATTTAGCCATTGTGAGTGGTCAACAAACGTCGGACAATCAAGTCGAATTGCAATGGGAATTGTCCGTCATGTGGCCGACCTTTTGGGCACCACGGATCTTGTTATTGGGATCATCGACTCTTACCTTGCAAGGAAACAAGGTTGTGGCACAACTAGACAAGTTGGTGGATAATGGTGGTGATTTGGTAGGAACCATTGGTAGACAAATTGCTCCACGCTTTTGGGATTGGTATCATATCGGCATGACACCTTCGGCGGAACTTTTGCCCCGAGTCAATCGCAAGGAACCATCCTTGTTTGGAAATTATCAAACCTATGATATTCCAGCACGATGGGTCGTTCAACCAACCGTCCTGGAAACGGGGTCGCGCGAGGATAGTACAGCGACTTTTATTCCCAATCATGCCTTTTCATGTATCATCAAGACCATGGGACCGACTCGACAACGTTATGTAACGACGAGTCCCGTGGAAGTGCAACTGGTACCCCGCTCTAGTGACGGAAAGTTACAATTGACCTGGAAGATTCCCTTGTCGGTGGAATTTCAAACCAACCCGGAATGGCCCATTGCCGGTCCCGATGAGGAAGCCACACAAGGAAGTGAACCTGGTTGTGCCTATGTCTATCAACCCCGACGCAAAGTGGCAACTGTACCATTTGGAGGAGAAGCCCAAGATGTCGAGATTTCTCAAGTCCGCAAGCAACTATACGAGCAAGTCCTCAAAGATGGATTTCGACCCAAGTTGGATGCCAATGGACGGCCGATCTTTTTCTTTTTACAAAACTCGGCCAAGGCGTGCTATACCAATGAGGGTTTGGGAATGTGCGTCTATGAGTGGCGGGCGGAATTCACAAAGCCAAATGAAGTGGGAATTGAGCTCGAACTACAGGAAGCTTCTGTCCTACGAAACGGCTTTAGTCCGTAGTTGTAGCAATGTAGTTCTTCGCATTGTCTAATATAGATACTATACTGCATAAATATATAATATGGCCCGGCGCTGTTCCTGTATGTTGTTTCCCCATGCGCAACTTAGCATTGCTTGCATTCAGGAGGCGCTGCCTTGTCGTCAGTTGCTCCATGCAACTCCACGAAGGTGGGCAGAGCCTTGCGTGCCTTCTCGATATCCCGTGGGGATGCTCCCGCGCTAAGCTTGGCCCCCATATTGACCGCATGTGGGCTTGCAACAAGCTTGTTGCTCAAACCCAATACATTTCCCGTTGGTTGCTTGGTGCGCTGATACACGGCCTGGCAAAATCCATTCGTTTCGGGGGGAATCGAGTCCATCGTGTCGCTTGAAGTGCTCTTACTAGGTGTCATGGATGACACGTCGGTAAAGCCCGGATTGAGTTCTGTTCTCGCATCTTCTTCAGTGTGGCTTGTGCGCTCGGTATCCTCAGTATCCAATGTATTCTGAGTCTTCCTGGAGTGCCGAGAACCCTTTGAAGTTGTGCTCACATGGTGCGGTGGTGGTGGCGGCGGCGGTGGCGGATCATCCGTCGACATGATCGCTTGTTCAAGGCGCTCCATCTGTAGCTTCAACGAAGTGATTTCCTGTTTGAGACTGGCATTTTCCTGTTCAGACTCCCAAGCCCGCCGCTCGGCCTTTTGCACATCAGTCGTTGCAGCAGAGTTCTTCATGACTAGTTCTCGCTTTTCGTCATTCAGTGCCTCGATCATTTCTTCGTATTCGGTACGAAGTTGAACAAGCGTCGATTGGCTCATGGTGTCGCGGGAATACGACGAGTCGCGATTCTCATCAATCGTATCCAAAGAACCCATTCTAGATAGTTCAACATCATCCCGTTCCTTGAGCTTGCGACGAAGTTCACGCGCCTCTTCCGTGGCCGATTTGAACTCTTTTTGCAATAGATCCAACTGACTCTGCAGCTTGCTATCGGGTCCACCCCGACCGCCCAACTGTCGTCGGTATCGATCGTTCTCTTCGGAAAGTTTGAACCGTTCTCGCTCCAAGCTCCTGACTTTGCTTTCCAGTTCGTCAGTATCCGTCGACAACGTGTTGATGCGAGAGCTGGCAAACTCCAATTTCTTCTTGTAAGCCGCGACCTTGGTCTTTGCTTGAACAATAATCTGTTCCTTGCTTTGTTGTTCCGCCAAAAGCTGGTTCTGCAATTCCGAGAGTTCCTCACGAACTGCATCCAAGTCTTGCTGGGCCTTGGCACGAGCGTCCCTGAGCATGCCCTTTCCTTTCGTCATCAAATTTGCGATGTCTTCCTCTGCGGACGTTTTCAATTCCGAGATCTTCGCTTCATACTCGTCCCGCAATTGCTGGATATTGGCTTCATGGGTCTTGAACGATTCGTCCGAATTCTTCTTGGAAGTGGACTGAAGTTCCGCCAGTTGCTTTTCAAAGTCTTGTCGGAGCTCTTTGAGTTGACGTTGGTGCGCCTCGTCCGATTTGCGCTTGGCCCGACGCTCGTCTTCCAACAAGCGATTCATGTTGGACTGCATCTCATCCAACTCTTTTTGGGCCTTGGAGTTCAAAATTTCACACGTAGCATCCAAAGTTTTGGATGATTCGACCGCCGCCTGCTCGACCATTTTTTGAGAAGCCTCCAACTCTCGTTCCAGCTCGGCGGAACGATCTTGTAGCTTTTTGATTTCAAGCTTTAGCATCTTTTCGCGATGCTGAGCGGCGCCCAAAGACCCTTGGATTCCGTTGAGAGTTTCCTGGGAATGGAACAGGTCTTGTCTGAACTTGGTGGACACTTCCGTTTGCTCTTCCAGTTGGGCTGTCAAACGGCAGCGGGTGGTTTCGAGTTCCTCTTTGACTCGTGCCAGTTCATTCGTTGCTTCATCAAGCCGATCTTCCACCTGACGACGAGCATCAATCTCCTCTTCGAGGGATTCTTCGAGAGAGAAAATCATGTGTTCGGCATGGGTGAAGCCTTCTTCCATGTTCTGCTCGTTGGACTTGGAAGATTGAAGGCTGAGTTGAGTATCACCCAGCACTTCGCGTGTTTGCATCAACTCCTCTTGAAGGCGCTCCGTCAGTTCCTCTGCGGCCGTGGCTTTGGATTTCCAGCCCTCCAATTCCTGAGTTAGATCACGGATGTGATCGGATTGAGATGCGATATCCTTTCCGTTGCGATCGTTGAGTTCATTGGCATTTGCTAGAAGCTTCTCCAGCTCCGTCACTCTGCCCTGCGCAGTTTCAGCTATCTTGGTCCACTCTTCCACTTGGCTGGAAAGTTGAGATTCGGTCTCTTTCAGTTCTTCAATTTCCGAGTTGGCAGCCTTAAGCTTCTCGCGAGCGTTCTGAACAAGATCCATGCGTTGCTTGGACATGGCTTCGGCATCTTCGGCTCGACTGGTCATATCGGACAAATCCGCCTCCAAAGTACGCTCCCGTTCTTGGCATTGGGCAAGCTTGTTGCGAGTAGCATCCAGTTCCTTTCGAAACTCTGCAATCTGCCCGACCAGTTCTTCGCATTTGTTGTTGGACTCCTTCAAGTACTGAGTGGCTTGCCCCACCTCCTTTGACAATCGATCCTCATTTGCGCGAGACTCTCTCAACTTGTCATCGACCGCATCGAGCTGATCGTTCAACATCTTGACACGTCCTTCCAGAGACGTGGCAGTATTAATCCATTCATCCACTTGGACACGAAGATCCGATTCTTGTGCTTTCAAAGCTTGTATCGAAGCGTGGGCGGACTTGAGTTCTTTGCTCGTTGCCTGGAGCTGAAGTTGGTTCTCCTTGTTTTCTTGCTTCCAACGGAAAACATCTTGATTGAGCTTGTGTTCCCGACTCTTGGATACTTCGAGCTCACTCGATCGGTTACGAAGTTCAAGAGAAATCTCATTGGTCTGGTCTTGAAGGGCCTTGGCTTGGTCCAACCACGAGGCCAGTTCCGCCTCCAAATCAGATTCGCGATTTCGAGATTCCTTCAGCTCTTCGCTGCATTGATACAATTGCTGCGAGACGTCTTCGACCATGCCTTGCGTCAGTTTGATCTTATCCATGGCCTCGGATACGTCGTTACGAAGTTTGCTTTCACGCTCTCGCGACGCGTTGAGGTTACGCTGAACAGTCTCGAGTTGATCCCGGGTGCCCAAGTATTGAGTCTTGTAGCGATCACCCAAACGTATGGCGTCTTCTAACTCTTGCTCCATCTTGGTCACAGCATCGTCTTCCCGTTTGTCGGCAAAGGCCCGCAAGCGCTGGTTTTCACTGCGGAGGCGAAATACTTCTTCCTTGAGTTCGGGATTGAGTTCCGACAATCCATCCCCGACACCGCCATTCGATCCCGTATTCCTTTCACTGCACGACTCGTGCTTTAGACGCATACGAAGCTCTTGGATTTCTTCTTGCTGCAACTGATAGGCACGTTCCAAGTCACTAGTGGCATCGTCCGAAGTCCATCGCTGTTCCTTGACTTTCTTCAATTCATCCAACGATTCGGCCAAACGAACTTCGGCTTCCACGGCGCGGGTTTTGTAGTCCTCCAACTGACGCTTGAGTGGTTGCACATTCTTGAGCTCCGTTTCCAACCGAAGACATTCTTCCACAGACTTGGAATGTGCTTCTTCCTCTCGCTTGAGAGCCTCCCGAACGTCGTTCAGCTGCTGGACCTTTTCCCGATACGTTTGCAACCTTTCCTGGGTTTCAGCGAGTTGATTCTTGGTATGCATCATGAGTTCCATTTCATCCTTGACTCCGGCTAGTTCCGCTTGCGCTTGCGATGCCTCCATGTATTGTTGTTGGAGTTTGGAAAGTTCCTGTTTGAGGGAATTCAATTGCCCTTGATACGCTGCCTGCGTATCTTCTTCGCGTCGTCGAGCCTCGGCCTCCAACTTCATCATTTCATTGCGAAAGGATGCCGCCGACTGTTCCAATCGCTGGGAGAGTTCTTCTTCTTTGGCTTCCTTTTTGGCAAGTTCCTTGGCTAATTCTTCGTTGGTCTCCTTGAGAGCCTGGAACTGTTTTTCAATCTCGGCCGTATCCCCCAAACCAGGAGAAAAGAAGGACTGATCGGTGCCGATAGGTACGCGTTTGGGGCTTGGCCGTACTGGAGATTCGGCTGCAAAACTTCCAAAGGCTTGATCAAAGCTACGACGCGGGGACTTGGGCGGAAGCACGTTGGATTTGTTTTGATTGCGACGATGACTCGAGTTGTTCTTGCTTCCATCGTTGGGCGACAAGAACAAATTGCGCGGCTTTCGGAGATTCGGCGCCTCGGATTTGCCAGTCGCTGTCGATTTGGATTGTTGAGCAATCGTCTCCGCATAGGGAGAAAAAGGGGACTGCATCATATCTTCACCAGGAGACGCTCGTTTATGACGCGAGGCCGGGGTATCCAAGGGAGACGATGCCGCCAACGATGGACTAGAAGCAGCCCTAGCGGACTCCAAAGTGTGTTTTTCCGCGTTAATTGTAGTCCCCCCGGGTGTCGTCAACTTGCTTTTTGGATTGCCCCCTGACTTGGACGGCGTCGGTCGAGATTTGGTTCCTGATTTGCTGGGCGTCCGCATGGCTGCCGCCTTTTGTCTTTTTCTCCGTTCAATCAGACTCATCAAGGATCGTTGCGTTTCTGCCGATAGTCCCATGATACGTTCAATATATTCTTTGCGGAATTGCAAATCGTGATGACTCACAGCTCCATCCAACAAATTCGCCAAGGCCGCATGCGGTACATGCCCATTCCATTTGTGGGGCGTATCTTGGACGGGAGGATCTAGCGATTTCTTTTTTCTGTTGAGTTGTCGACGCTGCGTCATTCCAAGAATCGTATCCCAAATATCACCCGAATGTCCCATGGTCGTTTCGCCTCCATCGTCATCATCGTTCTCTTGACCACAAATCTCCAAGGCGACTTCCAAAATGACACTTTTTGTCGTTACAAAAACAAAAGGAGCAATGAGACCATGTCACTGTCGGATCTACCTCCAAAAGCAATAAACAAATCGTACCATGACAAATTAGGATCATTGAGAACATCCACCTTTCGCCCCTTGGCTTCTAGGTGGGCCACTTCCTGTTCCACCGCAGGAAAAGTGGCAAGCCAACTCGTCAAGGCCGCGAGCTCATTCCGCTCTTGAACGCTCATCTCGTCAAGACTCCCTGTCCTATGCTACTTGAATGTTTTCCACAAGTCTTTTGTCGCACGAATAGTATCTTTAAAGTCAATGAGTTGACTAAAGGTGTATGTGGGGTGCCCCAAGAAGATGATGGTTGTTGTTGCTCTGGGAGAGACATCACACAACAACGACAAGCTCATCCGGCGCGCCGTGGTATGTAGAGAAAACGGTCCGTTTGGATTTCAAACGATGCAAAGTTTTGATTGGCTAATGGTAGTCGTCGTGCGCCGCACGACGGCGCCCGCCACTTCACGACGTCATCATTCACAGGGCGGGAATAATTCAAGCTCTCACATGTATTCTTTTATCGGAGACGGAGCTCGCAAGATAGGGAATGGGTCGACGACCGTCGTTCGAGTTTGGTGGCGATGTTTCTACTTCTTTTGAAATGTCTGGTGCTGTGTGCGGTGGATTGTTGTTGTCTTGGATCCTTCTATGGTAGATTGATGTGCGACAGAAGCGGTCTTACAATACTACTTGTCGTTGCTACTACTAGTAGGGAGGTCCCTCCTGTTTCCGGATTGAGGAGGACGTGCTGCTGGTGCTGCAATTAGAAGAAGAAAAAGTGCCGCCACCACGTTTAGAAAAAGAAGCGCTGCTTCAAGAACTAGCGGCAACAGAATAACTCCTAGAAGTAACTACTATTAGTACGGTCCTTTCCTTTCTAGTAGAAGGCTGCATGCAGTTTCCTCCTTGTGGTTCAGCAGGATTGTTATGCATCGCGACGTCGTCGTCAGCCATGATCGATCATCATGATCGACGGCCATTTATTGGTGCCATATCCCGGCGGCGGGGCCTCTGGTGGGATAGAGAAGGAGCTTAAGTGCAATAAGCAAGAGAAGCACAAGAATAACCCCTAGTAGAAGTAGCTACTAGTAGGCTCGATCTTTCCTGCTGCTAAAAGATTGCATGCAGGTTTCATTTTCGGGTATGGATGATGGGTTTCTTTCTTCTCTAGTAGATACACTTTAGGATCGATCGATGATGTTCGACGACCATCTCCTGCTGGTACTGCCATCAGCATGTCCGGCGGGGCCTCTAGTGGGAGAGAGAAGGAGCTTCTACTTGCTGCTTCTCCGGGGTCGCCACTGGTAGTTGTTTGACTTTTATGACGTGAGAATCCTACCGTAGCTGGCTGGAGTCGCCGGTGCCGCCGGATCATTACGATACCCTAGGATATTTTAGACATGATTCGTACGATACTCGACTTCTCCCAGCAGTCTTGCTATCATAACGAAGATGACTTCCATCTTCCACCATCACCCAGTCGATGATGGTATCTTTTCGGCACTTCGCCGCGAATATGTCGGTGCCCAGCTGCTGGTCCGTGGACGGAAGTCCGTGGTCGACTCTCTATCCATTGGATGGCTTCGCTCTGTTCGTAATTTTGATTGGAAGTTGAATGAGCTCTTGAGTTTCTCGGCTCGGCATCTCATTTTGATCGTTGTTTCGATTGGCTAGCGCTTCATTCTGTCTGCGATTTTGATTGGAGGGCTATTTGCGTTTGTTCGAAGAATGGCAATAGTGAAGCAGTTGGCGTTGAATGCCCGAAGCGGAAATGATGATTTGATCCTCATAAGTATATCCAATGACCATGTTCAAAACGGACATTAAATCGGAACAAACTTTAATAGCAGAGGAGATGATTCATTATTGCCCTATTCGGTGAGGTGGCACAAAAACGGCGGCTTCGACACGAACAAGTGGATTACCTCGTTGTTATCCACAACAAGAGCGGAAGGTAGACGAAAGACGCTCCAGAATCAATGGACGAAAGTTCCTCTACAAAGGCATAAAAGCTATTTAATATTATTGCAGCAAGTTAGCGCGTAATTTCGAAATTATCAAAGCCCGCTCCAAAGGAACTCGAACTGCTCGCACGAACCAGCTTTCACTTAACGCTAAGTCCAAATGTGGAATGGGGACTGTTGGGATTCTACCACGTACAAATGGTTTTCTAAGATATGCCCTTAGGAACGAGCTTTGTTTCCTGTTCGCATACCTTGCCATATTTCGCAGCGAAATGTCTCATTGGGACAAACAACTCGCTAATAAGAAGGCCGCCCAGCAGTTTCGGCGTAGTGGAGAATTCATAATTGTTAGCGGATAAAATCCAGTCGAGAGAATTATTGGAAGGCCCCATAAGTAATTGGTCGAACGCATTCTTCCGTGGGGTCCCCGGAACCTTTCTGCTGTAGTGAAGTTGGCAACTCTCGTGACTGTGAGGTGGTGATGGCTCTCCTTTCCAAAAACCCCTTTCAGAAGGTCGGTCATAAAATCAGCTCGTTGAGAAACTTTCTAACAGCAGCACCCATCAAATCAGTCAATCTTTGAACCCACAAACTATAAAAATGGCCTTGAAGAACACGAATAACACCCGCAAGGTCCGCTTCTGCGAGGACGACCAAATCAAGGAAGTTGAAATTGTTGAGAATGACGATCGCGAAGCAGTCTGGTACACGCGCCAGGACCTCCAACAGATCCGCCAGCAAGGCCGAGTCGAACTTGCCGATGAAGCTTCTACTGGATGCGATAGCTCCATCTTCTTCAAATTTGACCAAGAAAGACAAAAGGAGTTTGTTGTTGCACTTCTCAAGCAGCAAATGGAGCACCGCCAGATGGGAATGTGCGACCCAAAGGGACTCTTCCAGTTTTCCAAGGCGTTCAGCAAGAAAGCTCGCCAAGAAGCGCTCAAGGCTGCCCGAGATCAAGAGAAGGAGGTCAAAGTTTACCTCTCGGAAAAGGAACGAACCATGCAAATCCTTGACAGCGCTCTGGAGCTTCTTGGCTGCGAGTTCTAAGTTTGCTTGTCAAGTGAATTATACACTACTTCCTAGAGGCCAGTCTCAGAGCGAGCAGGTCAACAACCTTATCAATAGATCATATCTTCGCATACTACAGTACTCTCTGTTGTTATTCATTGATTCAGTATCATAGTGTATACTCATACCCCTTCTCAAGACGGAGTTGCTGTTCATCATGATTAGCACCCGCTCATCTACCGCTGAATCCCGCCCACCCACAGCTAAACCCGCCACGAGTGAAAAGGTTTCCTCGCGCGAGCAGTGGGAGTACCGAGGCCCTCCGCCAACGACGTGGTGCACCCCCAGCCATTGGTCGATCGCAGTTGGCGCCGCCGTCATCCGATTGTATTTCTTCGCGTCATCAACCCTATGCAATAATACTATTAAAGGTACTACTACTATTAAAGCAGCGAAATAGTAGTAGCTAGAACTACTTTTCGCTATTATCTGTACAGCCAAGTAGGAGGGAGAAGCTAGGGACCGTTAAGCGTGGCGAAGCGACAACGCTATAGAGAGAGAGACTTTTTTCTATGAAACAAGGACGAGCCACGACCAAAGAGGCTAGTAAAGCAGTTAGAGCATAGTAAGCGCAGGAAGCCATAGCCACTACGGTTAGTCTATTCCAAACATGGTGCCTGTTGAAGCTGAACTACTGGTATCTAGCTAATAGGAAAGCTCCATCTTAACGGTAAAGGTAGCGCCGATGCAAATAACCAGCAACCAAAAGGAGAAGTTCGGCTAGTACTAGCTAGAGCCACGAGCATCAAGCACCGCCCTAGAAAGGCTGCATTGATTGCACCGCAGATCGAATCAACTTTTCCCCGTCCGACTAATTCACTGTCAATAGAGACCGATGCTCTCTAGAAAATCCATTCCATTCCACGTACTACGTTTACATGGGGTCCACGGCTTCTCCCGTTCTTCTCGGTTTAGTGGACTCGCTGCTAGTATCCGCTAGGCCACATCCAAAAGCAATATTCAAAGAGGCAAAGGCGGCGGCGGTGGAGGAGGAGGCGAGGGCGGCCGCGGAGGTGGCGGCGGCAAGAACGAGTCTGATGAGCGGGTTGCGGTCAAGGGCGTCGGTCCGCGGCTGGTAAATCGGGTTGTGGAATGCTTTTCGGCGGCCTCGGTGCTACTGCGGCGGGGCAATTGCAAAATTGCTGGATTGACCTCGGGCGAAAAGGCAGCCAATTCTTGAAAGCTGCCACTTGCCATGGCACTGTTGCTCGATAAGCGCCTGGTGAAATAGGTGGGCACGGTGTCCTTGATATAGGATGTAGGCCTCATGGATGGTGCAGGTAAGAAAGAATCCGATGAGCGGGTTGCGGAAAGTGGTGATGGTCCCCGTCTGTTAATTCGAGTAACAGGGGGTTGTTTTTCGCCGGACTCCGATCTTCGGGGAAGTTGCAAGATCGCATGATTCACATCAGGCGACAAAAACGCCAACTCTTGCATACTACCACTGCCCAAGGATTGTGACATGGTGCTGTTGCTCGACGTGCGTCGGGCTGCATAGGTAGGAAGGGTGTCCTTATTTATGGGAGAAAGTGAGTACTGGTTGTCTTGGGCTAAGGAAGTTTGAAGAGTAGGACGGATAGGTATTGGAGAGAACTCGGGGAGAGCTCCCAAACCGATTGCAGAATCTTTTCCACTAATACCCCCTCCTCCTTGCTGCATCATCGTACCAATACTAGCCGAAGCAGTCGAGGCATCAGATCCTCGCCGGGCCACATAAATGGGTTGGACATCACTTCTTCGATTCGGCAGAAGTAACTTCTGAGCATGCGTCAATGGTGCCACATCTGGATTTCCGTGTGGAATTTTTTCGCCAGCTTCCATTGACGGATCATTCCCCCCTCGGCCACCATTTATATTGGTTGTAGCAGTTCCGGCCGTAGCTGCCACCTTTTTGGGAGCGTCACTTTCCCAACGTTGTTGAGGAAGATTCTTATGAGGATTTTCAATGGCGGGACCCAATACGTCTAATGTCGTGCCGGCCAAGTGATATAGCTCTCGATGGAAGCTGGGCGTGGTAACAGTGGGAGGAGCCAAGCCATAAAATGATGAAGGCGCCGTACTGGCAGCATGGTCGGAAAGAATACTGGGAATCCCTTTGCCACGTCCTCCCAACGTACTATTAGTCGACATAGAATTGGAAGAAGAAGAATAGGTAGGACCGATTCGGGCTTCCCCTGGAGGAGGGGTCAAGGACAAAACAATGGACTGCTCGTTCCCGCCCATCGTTCCAGATGTGGAGTGCAAATCAACGCTACCGGTATAGTTTGTGCTTCCAATTGACGACGTTCCTGTATAAACCGTCGAATTCCCCGTCGTCCCATTCGTTCCAACTGACATTAAGTCATGTTCCACAATGCTTGAAAGACTCGGCATACTGGACTGGGAGTTGAAGCTGGTCATGCTGGTAAAGGACAATCTTGAGATCCCACTTGCCAAAGTAGACGATGTCCCTGACTGTCTAGTATAGGAGGACCGTCGAGCAGCTCGATGATTGGAGCTACTACCCCCACCACCATAATAGTCGGGAAGTTCTTTTAACCGTTCCAGTGAGTTTCGTTTGGCCACAGATTCGGGAGAATTCAAGGGATGGTCATGATCCTCGTACTCAAGCGCATCTCCGTCATCATCATGCTCCGTATCATCATTTTCGCGGTCCGTCTCGTCGATAGCATGTATTATCGGCCGATCATCGCCCTCCAAATCCACCTGAATATCAATGACTGCGCCAGGTTTTGCCTTTTGCGATTTTCGCTTGGATTTTTTGACTTCAATCTGAGCGGGGTGGTCGTGTATCATCGGATCTTCTGGGTCGTGCAGGGACTGACTACTATGATCTTCTGAAGCAAAGGCCTGAATCATTTGCTCTTGTCGAAAGGCTGCGGAATTACTGAATTGAAATGAGTCACTAGATCCCTCGTTCATGGCTTCTGGGACCACGCGTAGATTTTTCTGTGGCCGAAGAAGTCGAAATGGGCTCAGACTTCTCGATCCACTCCGATTATTATTCCCCCCTTCCGGTACACTCTTTCGAGTTCGAATCGGGCTCTTACTCTTGCTTTTCCCCTTGTTTTTATCATCAGAGCTGACAGCATGCCTCCGTCGGCCACGCACAGGAGTCAGTTGCTTCTTGGGGGAGCCGGTGGAAGTCTTCTTGTTGCTAGACGCACCAACATTTGGGGAGGACGCTGGTGCCGATTCCTTCATTATTCTGTGGTTGTTATTGCTGCTGATGCTGGCAATCGTCGTCGTAGCTACCGATATCATGTATCGATCCTTCTTTCGAAAGCAAATCCAGTGAGGGAAGAATTGTTGTTCAATACAAGGTTGCGAGCCGCAGTAACATCCTATTGTCGATATGACCATCCCTGTTGGATGCTACGGGTGAAAACACAAACATCACATGACCCTTCCCTCCATGCTGCTTCCGATCCAACAGAATGCCCACCACCGAACGACCACAATAATCTGAGTTCTCATAGTCCGGCTTCATTTAATAGGGTCATTTGATAGGCATTCATCTTCAGCCCTCTTTATGTCGGGGCATTAATCAACAATGTTTTTTCGTTCGCGCTATGCAGTCGCGGGCGATGTACATTGAACTCCCTGGAATCTGGTACGCACATGGGCTTATACCGACACTGCAGAGCGTGCCTGAACGAATCCACTAAGAAAAGGTGAGAAATGAGGCATAAATGAATTGAATTGAAGGTAACACTATTTCTCCCCAGGGTTGCCTCGCCTGGCATCCCATCCGTTCCTCTACCCTTCCGCACTATTTTACGACCTCTAGGTACGGGAGAGCGTACCGGTAGCTGCCGCTACATAATGTGCACTTTCCAGTTAGCAGTCTCCTTCGCAACTATTGACTCGAGACCTAGGTGGAAGGCTTACGGCAACGACGCGATGCTACTCAAGCTCGCATGCTGCTTTTCTACTACTGTGCTAACTATCAAATATTGCGTCGCATCCAATCATAATAATGATACTAATCATCTATATAGTAGTCTTCGTAGGAGACTTATGAGTCTCGCGGAATTCTTCTTCTTGTTCTTCTAGTTGTTGTGGAAGTTGCTGTTATTGCGGTGTGCTGTGCGATGGAGTAACCTTTATGAATCTCGTTGATACTTACGACTGCTGTTGCTCTTCTCCCATACGCAAGACTCTTCGTTGCACTGGCAAGGGAGTTCCAGTAGCTGCTTGACACATTTGCACTTGACCTTGACAATTGCGTTGATTGCCCCAATACAAATGAATCAACATACATCCTTGAGCGGCATTGTTGGGTGAACAGTACAACTTGAACGACAGTTGTTCTTCGCACGTTTGAGGTGGGGGATTGGCCACCAAGGAAAAGGATGGCAAGGGTTCATCCACCAGTTGTAATCCATCAAAGTAGAGTGAACTAGCATCCGCTACGGGGACAGCAGGAGTGGCGGCGGGAAAGACAAACCACTGTAATGGATGATTGAGTGCGTGTGAGAGATGAATTCATTTTCCGCATTAGATAAAACGAGCCGCAACTTGCGCAGTACTTACCGATCCACCCGATTCGTACCCAGGCACACCTCCCAAGGGAAAGTGGCCTCCACCCAACACACGAGTCATACGAGTACCACACTTAACCATAACTTCGTTCAGGTTGAGGTTACAACCGTATGGGGTCGTGGTGCCTTCCAAAAAGGGATAGGAAGGACAGAATTGTTGATAGAGCTTGACAGCACTATTGTAACTAATGTGTCCGACGGCCTCACAAAAGATGGAGTTGGCGACTCCCTCAGTCGTCCAGTCTGTATTGGTATAATCCACAGTGGTTTGGGTGCCACACGCCAAGTCGGTGGCTTCTTGCAAAAAGCGTTCATGCAATCGACGCGAAACCGGATCAACTGGGATTTCAATGGGCTCGAGTTCCACCAAGACCGTCTTGGAGGTGGTAGCCAGACGCACACCGGTATATTTGTCCACCAAATCGTTTGTGGGGGAAGCGCTGACATCCTTGGCCAGTCGGGCAGCGGCAAAGCTGGTTCCGATGTTGCTAATCGCTAGAAGAAACGCAAAGATGGACATGTAGATAACGCCCCGCTTCAAACTCATGGCTTTCTTGTGTTCCTTTTGCCAGCTTTCAATGAGAGCTGCAGATTTGACTTGTTCTTCCTGAAGGGAGTGCATGATTTTGTAGACTTTTTCATTGTCCAAAAAGCCTAGATTCTGAGAATCCATGCGACGCAAGGCCTTTTCGGTATCATCCAAATAGCCCTTGCTGTTGCGATCATAGAGTCTGGAGACGGCACTCATTTTCAATTTCTCATCCAAATCCATGGGAGACGATCGACGGCGATTCGATGGTAACAACGAAGGGTCCATGGTGACACTGCGACTCGAAGGAGACTGAGAACGGGATCGATAAAGACCGGTGATATCGACGGGTCGAGAAGGCAAGCCCTCCTCGATCATCGTCTCAATGATATTATCCGAACACACAATTCGAGAAGGGCTACCAGAGTTCGAGTTGCTGGAACTGTTAGTACTCGTGGTAGGAGTACCACGGTCCTCGAGAATCTTCTCGAGGGGTGGGGTAGAGTCCGACATGTTATCCTTGGATAGGAGGTACGACATCTTATTCTTGTTTGTGCTGGATAGGAGGTTGCTTTCTGCGGAGGTACTCACAACAGCAGCAGAGGTTCGAATGAATAGAGTCTGTTGGAGGGCGAAAAAACGGAAATTGTATGTGCACCTGCTGCCCGCTTCCTATCGTGCATCTCTTGGCAGCGTGACGGATGGGAGTATAATTTTGGCAAGACATGCGTTGTGGTGTCACACCATCACCTGCGAAAGCAACCGCGGAGAAGCTCCGTCTCTCCGACAGCGTGGCGGGGAGAGCATATATGGAACGGTCGGTGGGCGTCGCGGTGGCAAGGCTTTTAGACCTCTCTAACAACGTTCGGCAGCAATAATTCCCCTCTAACGACAGGGCTATAATTAAGAAGCTTCTTTGGCCACTTATTCAACCTTCATGCCGAATATTGTATAAGTCGTTTAGTCGGGAAAAAATACGGTTGAGATAACGTAAATGCTCCTACTATTTCGTTTGAATCGGAAACACATTCAAAGAATTCTCCTATGTGACTATAAGGCTCATATTAGATATTTCGCATTGGGATCCATGACACTCCGTTGCCTTCTCCGGCATCCTATCGGAGGACGACACGTCCAAACGATTGGTGGCGAGAAAGAGCAATGCCACGTTGAATGCGAATACGATCGAAGCGTGTCCAAACAACCTACCCGTACGTGCGGCAAGCAGATGCGAAATGCGATTACTCCGGGTAAAATCCATCATCATTGGAGGGAGTCCATGTGTGTTCCTGCTTCCACAAGACCTCTCACAAACTCATCGGCTCTGCCTGCCCTTCTGCCAATGATGATGACGACAATGCTGCCGTTACTAGTAGTTAACACAAGTCGGGGAATCGGTCTCAGGGTCAAAACGAGAAAGTCTTCTACAACCAGCATGACGACGACAAACGACAAGAAGCTCTCGTCGAAGGGAGAAATGGGTGCTGCTGGCTTCAATCAGTCAATGACGAGAAGTATTACATGGAATGATCATTGTTATCAGCAAATGCCATGTTCTTGCCAGCACGTCTGCCTCTAGGACACCATCGCATTGCGACTGCTTTGAGTCTTTAACGTCTTCTTTTGAAAGTAGCAGAAGAACTGCCGACGACGATGATTCATGATTCATTGAGTCGTTTATTCATTCCCTGCAGCATTACTTTTTATCATTCGACAACTAGCAACGAGCACATCGTCATGATGATGCTGACCTGCTACTACTGCAGTTGTCTTTGCATGGGAGGAAGTTTTGTTGGCGAAGCACTAGATGGTAGCAGCCTCCAAATCACAACCACCAAAATAACCAGGCAGCCAGCAGCGACTGGGCATTAGGGTGCGTCACAGAACAGACCCAAAACACCATGGTCGTCCTTGCCATTCCTTGAACAGAAGTTCTCCCGCGCTCCCTTGCTAGCTACAAACACTTTTACCAGGAGAGGAAGCAAAGTGCCGCCTTCCGCAAAGGATTCCTCGGTTTGGGGCTTCCTGCAGCCAATAGCTAGTATTAAACAAACAAACAAAGTGAGTTTTAATAGTGACAGTGGTAGAGCGGCACCTACACTGTGGAAAAGGAACACGCACGAACAATCCTCATTGCCCACATTACTCTAAATTCGAACTACTAGATCCCCTTTGATCACACAATTTTAGATCTGGATTGTGCAAAGGATGCAATCGCCTATCGTATGAAGAGTTCATTGTTTGTGGACTAGATGGCTACTACATAGCATGAAAGAAAGAGTCGCATCGGGTCCCGGTCCCATATCTTTCCTGGATACTTATGATTAAAGGTAACATAGGTAAGTATTGCTGTTGTTGGGTTCGCAAAGATACAGGAGGTGGCATCAACTCCGGAAGCCAGACTACGGTACGGCCACTTGGAAGTTGTCGAATTGGAAGAAGTGCACCGAACACCCACTTTTGTAGGCGAGGTCGTTCCTACAGGGGAAAAGGAATTGCTGTTACTGCTGTTGACGAAGACGACGAGTTGTTGCACGGAGCCCCCGTCTTGATCCCCATTCTTTGCTCCACGAGCAAGGAATGGTGAATGATGCTGCAGCGAGGATCGCGAAAGAAATTATGCATTATTCTGCTGTCCGTGGCAGCAGCTGCCGTCATGTCCTTGATCTCGTCAGACAAAGCTCTGAAAGCCACGGTGGCGGTGGTGCAACCCAAAGATGATGCCCCCGTAAATAAGGGCAAAGAAGCTTTCCGTCAAGAAGATGTCGCCGCTCGCGATCATGAGGACGATCCACCTGCTGCTATTGTTTCAGAGACTTTGTCCAGTCAGCTATTATTGAGGGAAAGTCCCAGAATTGAGGACAGACACAAGCTAGAAAAAATATACGTGATCCATGTTGGGTCGACGGGGCGGAAAGCATTTACCGATAGATGGCTCGCCAATCAAACCAAATTGCCCTATCAGTCAATTACCCCTCTCCCGATTCCCACAGGTGACGAATGGGACTGGATGACGATATATTTGGAGGTGGCTGCAATCATTGAAAACGATATCAACCATGAAGGAGTCAAGAACGCAACCCATCATGGACTGCCCCTGATTTTACTAGACGATTTTAAGTTCGCAGACCCAGTCGTACCCACCTTGGAACGTTTGGAATCTGCCCTTGAGTGGATTCCCGACGACTTTGACATCGCTAGAATCGACTGCTTGCGAGGTGGTGATATCGTGGTATGGCCGAAAGAATCTCCGGACCGAATACTTCTGCCACCCTCTAGTGGCCATGGTGGGCTGACCCCACGGGCTGGGTGGCATGCCATGTTATGGAGGCCCAGCCGGCTGGGTCGTATCAAAGCGGCCCTGAAAAAAGCTAAGAAGGACTACGCTTCGATGGAATGCATGTTGGCCTCGAACGAGGACGCCTACTTGAATTCCTACTGCGTGAACTCCAAAGTTAACAACTTTGTTCCTTTTGGATGTTTTCATCATTTGAAATACAACTCGGAACTTCCGACGGTCGAATCGCATTCGTCGGGCAATGTGTGCGGGCTCGGCGCCCTTCCGCCGCCTGATTTTCAGAAAGCTGAAAAGCCCATTGCTGTTGCGACCACATTTCTTAAGGTTACCGTCAACGGAACGACCTATTCATATCGTGCCATCCCACCCGCCCGAACAAGAAAGGAGCAGGACACGAGTAAGCAGAGCTTGTCGTTGCCTCGTATCGTCTTGGGGGTCACTAGTATGAATCAAAACTTTATACGAAGGCAAGCCATCCGTCAAACCTGGGGCAAGGATGGTTGGAGAACCTTTTTCATCGTGGCTGGGCGAAACTTTACGGAAATTCAGGGGGAATTCGAGAAATATCGAGATTTGATCTGGCTTGATAATGATGAACACAACAAGTTCCGGCTCCTCAAGACAATGGCGTTTCTGCATTTTGCGGAGTCTATCATGGACGAGGATATGTTTGCATTCAAGACAGACGATGATGTGTGGCTTAATTTAACTGATATCAAGAAGGAGTTATCCAATGGAACAATTGACTATTTTGGCAGCATAAATGAGGGGGTACGGCCAGTTCGATATGTTGGCGAATTTTACCGCAAGTGGTATATTTCCTTTGAGGAATACCCACGTTCGGTATACCCTCCTTATGCTTCGTGGGCGGGGTACGCGACGTCGGCGCGGTTTTTGAAGTGCGCCGTCGAAAACATGCCGACTATGCTATGCCTTTGGGTAGAGGATGCAGCCGTTGGTCTTTTGGCGGAATCGTGCCACGTAAATGCTACGACTGCGGATTGGCGGGTCCTAGAACCACATTTGTACACGAAGGGCTGGAATCATCTATCACATCCCGTTGTTCTCCGTGCCTCGATCGAAAATCAGTTTGGCCTGAGAATGGGGCTAGAGTGGAAGTTTGACGAAGATGGCCTGAAGTGGCAACAAGCCTGTCCACGGCCCTAGTACCAGTCGGACTTTTATAGCAAGTGGTATGTGTCCTTTGAGGAATACCCACGTTCGGAGTTCCCTCCTTACGCCGTGGGGACGGGGTACGCGACGTCGGCGCGGTTTTTGAAGTGCGCCGTCGAAAACATGCCGACTATGCTATGCCTTTGGGTAGAGGATGCAGCCGTTGGTCTTTTGGCGGAATCGTGCCACGTAAATGCTACGACTGCGGATTGGCGGGTCCTAGAACCACATTTGTACACGAAGGGCTGGAATCATCTATCACATCCCGTTGTTCTCCGTGCCTCGATCGAAAATCAGTTTGGCCTGAGAATGGGGCTAGAGTGGAAGTTTGACGAAGATGGCCTGAAGTGGCAACAAGCCTGTCCACGGCCCTAGTACCAGTCGGACTTTTATAGCAAGTGGTATGTGTCCTTTGAGGAATACCCACGTTCGGAGTTCCCTCCTTACGCCGTGGGGACGGGGTACGCGACGTCGGCGCGGTTTTTGAAGTGTGCCGTCCATCATATGCCAACTATGCTAGGTCTGTGGTGGGAGGATGCAGCGGTTGGTCATTTGGCGGAATCCTGTCACGTCAATGCTACGAGTGCTAACGTGGAGACCGAACCCATTATTTTGTTTGGCGGTAGGGATCAGGCATTTCCGATTCCGTTTATTTTCCACCATGCTTCGATCGAGAACCAGTTCGGCCTGCGCATGGGGCTGCAATGGAAGTTTGAAGAAGATCGCCTGAAGTGGCAACGATACTGTCCACGGCTCAACCAGTCGGATTACTAGTGTCGACCGACACTTTACAACAATTACGAACCAAAGAGCCTCGGAACGCTGTGGCTGGGCTTGGTGGCCGCAAGTTGACACTGCTTCTTCCTGTCCAGGAGCGTCATGATTCCAGGACAACGTATGGTGATTTCACTTGTTTTGACCCATGTGAATGCATAGAAGGCTTCTTTGCAATTTGCATTTTTCATCTCTCTGCTCCGGACGATTTTTATTCAAGGTTCTACTCCAAGAGAAGCGCCCTCGTCGTCACAGTGGGGATGCTGGTATCAGGAAAGTCCTCTGAGTATATTTGTGGCCTACAGGCCTTGTCAATACTGCCATGAAGTTGTAATCAGCGCTTTGAACACCCCTCAGTCCCCATCGGCTCCCACCGACAGTTGCGTGTGCACTGGAGATGTGGAGTACATTATGACTCCTCTCCGCAAGCCAGCTTTGGTCTCCACAAAGTCTTCGCAAGGGTTATGAGGTGCGAACTGGCTTTAATCAGAAGTACGGCCGAACAGGCGGCGGCCATGGCTGCCATTGGTCCTAGTAGCCCCGAGAGCCCTGATGTGCGGATTGTTGGAATCCAACTGGAATCGTACTAAACACCGGCAGCTGCTCCTGACAAAAACCTGTACGCCTTTTCCTGGATCGATGGATCGGGCACCGTTGAATGCTATTACGAAGGGACATGGATGAAAACTCGTCGATTGGTTGGGTGTGATATAGTGTAGGAATGAATGGTTTAATGTCATGACAGTCCGGACGACAAGGTCGTCGGAGGGAGACAACGTGTGCAAGGATGGTTGCCTGGAGAGCCTTTGTCATCGTGGCTGGGGGGATCTTCACGGAAATTCAGGGGGAATTCGAGACGTATCAAGATCTGATCTGGCTTTCCAGGGATGAACACTACTGGTTCGGCCTGCTTTCCAAGACAATGGCATTTCTGCATTTTCTATCATGGACGAGGATATGTTTGCACTCAAGACAGACATGATGTGTGGCTTAATTTGACCGACATCAAGAAGGAGTTATCCAAAGGATTCCTCGCTTTGGGGCGTCTTCTTACATTAGTAGTATTAATAGATAATAGTAGCGGAAGTACTAGAACAGCACGTACACTCCGGAAAGGCAACACGCACGAACAATCCTCATTACTACTAGTACCACCACCACGCTAGTACTCGAAAGTCGCTCGTAGATCCCCTGCTTCTTCGATGGCCGCATCATTCTTGTGATCTTACTACTAGTACCCCCAGTGGATCAACCTCTACTACCGGATTATGCAAAGGATGCAAGACACGACGGTCGTATGGAGAGTTCTGTTGTGCACTAGCTCTTTTTGCCAATTGGATCATCCTCTGGTTGATTTTATTTGAAAGACGAGAGTGGGATCGGATCTAGTTCGTACCATAGTACACCATGCTCTCACCTGATACTTATAATTAGAGGTAACATAGGTAGGTACTGCTGTTGTTGGGTTCAAAGATACACGAGTAGCGTGAACAAAAAACGTTGAACTATTTTGCCTGCACAACACACACAAGTATCGATCCCGACGGCGAATCCCCTTCCGTATGTTGACCCATCAACCGCTTTTGTTGTATTCGAGGCCGTCCCTGCAATTCGTTGGGAAAAGGAATTGCTGTTATTGCTGCCGAAAACGACGAGTTGTTGCACGGAGCCCCCGTCTTGATCCCCATTCTTTGCTCCACAAGCAAGGAATGGTGAATGATGCTGCAGCGAGGATCGCGAAAGAAATTATGCATTCTGCTGTCCGTGGCAGCAGCTGCCGTCATGTCCTTGATCTCGTCAGACAAAGCTCTGAAAGCCACGGTGGCGGTGGTGCAACCCAAAGATGATGCCCCCGTAAATAAGGGCAAAGAAGCTTTCCGTCAAGAAGATGTCGCCGCTCGCGATCATGAGGACGATCCACCTGCTGCTATTGTTTCAGAGACTTTGTCCAGTCAGCTATTATTGAGGGAAAGTCCCAGAATTGAGGACAGACACAAGCTAGAAAAAATATACGTGATCCATGTTGGGTCGACGGGGCGGAAAGCATTTACCGATAGATGGCTCGCCAATCAAACCAAATTGCCCTATCAGTCAATTACCCCTCTCCCGATTCCCACAGGTGACGAATGGGACTGGATGACGATATATTTGGAGGTGGCTGCAATCATTGAAAACGATATCAACCATGAAGGAGTCAAGAACGCAACCCATCATGGACTGCCCCTGATTTTACTAGACGATTTTAAGTTCGCAGACCCAGTCGTACCCACCTTGGAACGTTTGGAATCTGCCCTTGAGTGGATTCCCGACGACTTTGACATCGCTAGAATCGACTGCTTGCGAGGTGGTGATATCGTGGTATGGCCGAAAGAATCTCCGGACCGAATACTTCTGCCACCCTCTAGTGGCCATGGTGGGCTGACCCCACGGGCTGGGTGGCATGCCATGTTATGGAGGCCCAGCCGGCTGGGTCGTATCAAAGCGGCCCTGAAAAAAGCTAAGAAGGACTACGCTTCGATGGAATGCATGTTGGCCTCGAACGAGGCCGCCTACTTGAATTCCTACTGCGTGAACTCCAAAGTTAACAACTTTGTTCCTTTTGGATGTTTTCATCATTTGAAACCTGACTCGGAAGAATATCCGACGGTCGAATCGCATTCGTCGGGCAATGTGTGCGGGCTCGGCGCCCTTCCGCCGCCTGATTTTCAGAAAGCTGAAAAGATCAGTGCCGTGGCAACCAAGTTTAACGTTACCGTCAACGGAACGACCTATTCATATCGTGCCATCCCACCCGCCCGAACAAGAAAGGAGCAGGACACGAGTAAGCAGAGCTTGTCGTTGCCTCGTATCGTCTTGGGGGTCACTAGTACAAATCAAAACTTTATACGAAGGCAAGCCATCCGTCAATCCTGGGGCAAGGATGGTTGGAGAACCTTTTTCATCGTGGCTGGGCGAAACTTTACGGAAATTCAGGGGGAATTCGAGAAATATCGAGATTTGATCTGGCTTGATAATGATGAACACTACAAGTTCGGTCTGCTTCCCAAGACAATGGCGTTTCTGCATTTTGCGGAGTCTATCATGGACGAGGATATGTTTGCATTCAAGACAGACGATGATGTGTGGCTTCATTTGACTGATATCCAGAAGGCGTTATCCAACGGAACAATTGACTATTTTGGGAGAATACTTGAGGGGACACAGCCTATTCGAGATAAAAATCACTTTTATAGCAAGTGGTATTTGTCCTTTGAGGAATACCCGCGTTCGGAGTTCCCTCCTTACGCCGTGGGGACGGGGTACGCGACGTCGGCGCGGTTTTTGAAGTGTGCCGTCCATCATATGCCAACTATGCTAGGTCTGTGGTGGGAGGATGCAGCGGTTGGTCATTTGGCGGAATCCTGTCACGTCAATGCTACGAGTGCTAACGTGGAGACCGAACCCATTATTTTGTTTGGCGGTAGGGATCAGGCATTTCCGATTCCGTTTATTTTCCACCATGCTTCGATCGAGAACCAGTTCGGCCTGCGCATGGGGCTGCAATGGAAGTTTGAAGAAGATCGCCTGAAGTGGCAACGATACTGTCCACGGCTCAACCAGTCGGATTACTAGTGTCGACCGACACTTTACAACAATTACGAACCAAAGAGCCTCGGAACGCTGTGGCTGGGCTTGGTGGCCGCAAGTTGACACTGCTTCTTCCTGTCCAGGAGCGTCATGATTCCAGGACAACGTATGGTGATTTCACTTGTTTTGACCCATGTGAATGCATAGAAGGCTTCTTTGCAATTTGCATTTTTCATCTCTCTGCTCCGGACGATTTTTATTCAAGGTTCTACTCCAAGAGAAGCGCCCTCGTCGTCACAGTGGGGATGCTGGTATCAGGAAAGTCCTCTGAGTATATTTGTGGCCTACAGGCCTTGTCAATACTGCCATGAAGTTGTAATCAGCGCTTTGAACACCCCTCAGTCCCCATCGGCTCCCACCGACAGTTGCGTGTGCACTGGAGATGTGGAGTACATTATGACTCCTCTCCGCAAGCCAGCTTTGGTCTCCACAAAGTCTTCGCAAGGGTTATGAGGTGCGAACTGGCTTTAATCAGAAGTACGGCCGAACAGGCGGCGGCCATGGCTGCCATTGGTCCTAGTAGCCCCGAGAGCCCTGATGTGCGGATTGTTGGAATCCAACTGGAATCGTACTAAACACCGGCAGCTGCTCCTGACAAAAACCTGTACGCCTTTTCCTGGATCGATGGATCGGGCACCGTTGAATGCTATTACGAAGGGACATGGATGAAAACTCGTCGATTGGTTGGGTGTGATATAGTGTAGGAATGAATGGTTTAATGTCATGACAGTCCGGACGACAAGGTCGTCGGAGGGAGACAACGTGTGCAAGGATGGTTGCCTGGAGAGCCTTTGTCATCGTGGCTGGGGGGATCTTCACGGAAATTCAGGGGGAATTCGAGACGTATCAAGATCTGATCTGGCTTTCCAGGGATGAACACTACTGGTTCGGCCTGCTTTCCAAGACAATGGCATTTCTGCATTTTCTATCATGGACGAGGATATGTTTGCACTCAAGACAGACATGATGTGTGGCTTAATTTGACCGACATCAAGAAGGAGTTATCCAACGGAACGATTCACTATTTCGGGATGGAAAGGAGGAGTCCTTCCGAGATAGCGGCAAGTGGTATGTATCTTTTGATGAATACCCGCGTTCGGAGTTACCTCCTCACGCTTCGGGGGCGGGGTACTCGACTTCGTTGCGGGTCTTAAAGTATGCAGAGGTGACTACTAGTAATGGCTCGTAAACATCTTGGTCTTGCATGTCTGCAAACTCAAACTTAGACACGATAGGAACAGCATCGATATAAGATTGTATAAACTAGTAGTAGTTGATTGGACAAGAGATTTAGCCAGTTGCATGCCAAAACCGATACTCGGAAACATTCGCTAGAGCATAGAGCGCTTGTCGACAAGGCCATTGTCATTATACCTACTTGTATAGGCCATGGACAAAATTGTAATGGAATGCTACGTGTTATTGGGTATACTTATTTGCTGTTTTGCCACAGTGCACCAGCAGTCGTCCTCGTCGAAATCATTTGTTCGTGCTGATCCGTATTCCCTCACTCAATCTTGACCAGTGTCCCCGGAAGGTTTTGATCTCCCCTAGGCGTCAAGTATCGCTTGCCCAACAACAAGAATCCGATCAAGACAGCCGGTTTTTCCCAAACTTTCTTGAGAATGGACGTGCCCAGGACCAGAGCCACAATGATCACAATCAAATAAGGATTTTTGTACAGATAGTTGAGGGCACTCACGGTACCACCTCCATAATCAATCAACTTGTGCGCATCCTGAATGGATTTGGTCATTAACGTTCGCCATTGATCCAAGGTTGCTTGGACAGCTTTGGCCATGGCATCATCGTCCTTCTTTTCTTCGGATGCTTCGCCGCCAAAGGCTGCCATGCATGCCGTGACATCTCGGACGCCATGTTCCGTCACAAAGGTTCCCGTCGGTCCATGCAAGACGACCATACATGGAGCTCGAAAGGCCTTGAAGAGAGGAATCAATTCGTTTTTCTTTTTGAGCGCTTCGGGTGTATCCGAAACCGCGGCCGCCCATGGCATGATGCCATAATGTTGATCAAATTCTTCTTGCGATTGATCCGACGAAACATAGATAATTTCTAGCTGGTTGGGGTGTTTCTTCCCAGCAGTGGTTTGTTGATAAAACTTGACCAACTCGGGCGTGAATTGAGTCGATACACTGGAAAATTGACCGCCAAAATACAGAGCGACAAATTCCTTGTTTTTCAAAGCCTCTTGTAGGGGTACTTTGACAATCTTGTCTTGAGCGGATTTTTTCCAAATATGCGTGCCCAAAATAGCTTCAAAAATGGCCATATTGTTGCTGCTGGTGGTCGTGGCGACAGCTTTACTGCTCTTGTTCTTCTTGGGATTGGTGTTCGTCATGGTTGTCGTGGTAGTGGAACTGGGCATTCTGGGAAAGGAATTGGAGGTTGAGGATGGCAAGCAAGATGGAGGAAAGCGTCGTGTCCTCTTCTATTCTAGCTAGCAAGATGAAAGCTGTTGTCGTCGTTGTCGCGAAATGAAATTATGACAGTTGCCACAGCACAGAAACAAGAAGGGGCAAACCAAGAAAGAAAGGATGAGATGGATGGATGTTTCTGTCCGTCTTGAGGTTTCTCGCTTTCCTCGAATGGGTTTCCGTCGCAGTCGTCACCACGCGTAGAAATACGACCGGGCTCGGAAAGGATGACGAAGGATTCATTTGTTGATATGCCCCCTCTGCCTGGACGTGCCTGAGGTACGTACGTCACAATATCTGCGACGCTCTGACATCATCATTACTTAGCACGGGTCATCGGTCATTTCTAAATTATATGTGGATACGTATGTGTGGTGAGTACCTATCAACTAAAGATGGTCCGCCCAGCGACTTTTGTGACTGTAATCGCACCGTCCGTATTCGCACCGCCGCCTCGCAAGAGAACCAAAGATGGGTAGAGTTCGAACTTGCAGAAATAAGAAGATGTGTGCATACAAACGACGAGGTCATTGCTCTCTCTCCTCTTGGAATCGTCGTTCCTTTTGGACCCAAAGTGTTGAATCCTTGGCAGTATTGCTCTGCTAGTAGTAGACTTGCTATCCAGTCTCCCCCCTCCTGGACCCCAGCAGCGTTGTCAGTAGGGAGGCTTTGCTTGGCGACAAGACCGCTAGTAGCAGAAGATTCGACAAATGCTATTAAAACACCGATCTACTGCGAATGGTGGTAGTCCTACCGTGTCCTACTCGCCTTCCAACTTTCATGCAAACAACAATAAGGAAATTGAGTTGGGACGACTGTTGCCCCACAAACGACTGTTCGACCGCGGCTACTATGACGCTGATAGCGACGATAATGACGACGATGACGATCAGTCATTTGACAATGATTCTCATGGGAGCAGCAACAGCATTGGCCGAAACTGTCACTATGGTCTCATGGACCTGTTGGTGACGGCGATTTTAGTTGTGGCCATTCCGACGATTATTATTAGTTCGGCACTGGTCCTATTTCCAGCCGAACCATCCGCCCTACCATCCTATCCTTTGCTGTTTACATCTCCAACATCACAAGTCCAAATTGAAAACTTTGTCAACAATGGACCTGCCATTATTCTCAATATTCACATTACTCATCATGCTGGAACGACGTTGTGTCATGTCATCGGCCAAGCCGTGGGGGCTCCTGGTCGGTATTGCAATGTACCCAGTGAGACGGACATTTTGCCGCCTGGCTATGCCTTTCCACGTCGTAAACCATGGAGTGGACCCCAAGCAACGGCCCATCATATTGCTCAAGTGCGTCAAGCCTATCGATTTGTTTCGTGGGAATTCGGAAGTTTGCCTCGATTACCATTGAATGTGACGGATTGGGAACACCCCCATTTAATTTCTCTCATGGTCATTCGACATCCCTTGTCGAGATTATTAGCGGCAGATGCGTACACGGCACAACATTATCCCTTTGTACTCTCCTACAGTAAACAAGGTGGGGAAGGGACAGCACAACAAAGCAAGGACGATTGGTGGAAATTTGCCAAGGATCCGTACTATGATAATTTTGCTTTACGACGACTCGTGGGAGCCACCAACACTACCACCATGACCCGAGACCATTTCCTTGCGGGGCAACAACTCTTGGAGAGATTTACCTTTGTATTGGATCAAGCCTGTTTACCAGACAATTTACGTGCCGTGGGTAATGTGTTGAACATCACAATGGACGATGATCGTCGCAAAAAAGATGGACGAAATCTCATGGCCAATCCCAAGCTCTTGTCCCTGAAGGAACGTTTTCCCTTTGAGGATATTTATCACTTTGTCTGCAACAAATTTCAATATGATATCCAACTCTACGAATGGGCACGACCAAAAAGTTTGGTCCAATGTTTGCGAGAACCTGCCATGTAAAAAAGGCTTCGTCGAGAGTCGAGTCCAGGAACATGTTGCTGTTGCCGCAAAGTATACTCATGAACAATCTTGAGCGTCATCCATGTCCTACTAGAGACCTTGAACCGACTGATCAGGCCCCTTGATCGAACCTTCCTTGAGGATCTCGTCGACGACGATTCATTCCACAGCGGTGGGCTCGTTGTCGTACAACATTCAGTATCATTGTGGAGTGCCGGCGGTACAAAAGTGCATGACTTGTCGGTTCCAAACCAAACGAGGGCAGACACTTCAAGCTTTGATAGTAGCCACGCGACAAGCAAAAGAAGTCCGTCTAGCAGTTGTACTACTGCTACTATCGACGACCGCCGCTGTGCCCCCATCCTACAAGCTACTACCTCTGTTATAGCAGCAGTACTACAGCAACGATTGGATTCTATAGAACCGCAATTTATCATATCAAAGCGACTACATGAATCTATCGATTCAAAAAAATAAACGATATGGTACCAGCCTATCTTCCCCGTTGCTCCCCAAGTTTGGTGGCCCCATTGTTCCCCTCGACGACTCCATTGGAGGACGACCATTACAAGAAAGTAGGAATGGTTTCCTCTTCCAGCCGTTGCCGTGTCTTTATCGGATCCACCGGCGGGCCCAGCTGCGCAAAGAGTTGCTCAATCAATTTGGCTTGTTGAGCCACTTGTTCCTTGAGCTGAGCCATTTCATCCGCCGCGTTTGTATTTGGAGGCGAAGGCGGCCGTGAAGATGTTGCGGAGGATGGCGACCAAACGGATTCGTCCAAGGAAAAGCTTGGTTTCATGTCGCGATTCGAGGACAACCTTGGATGAGAATCATTCTTTTCTTCCTTGGGCGTTCGAAACGAAAATCCTTTGGAGGCACCGTTGATTCTTGTTTTATGTTCGGGTTCCACCTTCTCCGTTCTATCTTCTTGTGGTTGGTGTTGTGGTTGAGTCTTGCTCTTTGTGTTGCGTTTCAACAAGTCTTGTTCATTCCAAAAGACATCTGGATGATATCCTGAATAAATGGTCAACAAAGCTTCATTGTATTGAGCCATCATGGTCACCAATGGCAATTCATTGGGAACATTTCGAAAGGGATTTTCCAATTCGCGTGCGACTTCATTGATTCCCGAAATACAAAGGACGGTAAAAAACGACAAGACGGCCCCCAACCATACGTCATCCGTATATTGATCCATCAAGAAGGGCACAGTAGGAATCAAGACCAATATAAAGATAATCGCCAATTGAGCATGCACAAAGGGAAAGGGAATAAACATGATTTTGCGAGCATGATTGTAATAAATCATGCCGTCTCCCAAAAATTGAAAACACCTCGAGACAATCGGCGGTCCAACTTTGCCCATGCTTCCAGCCAAGTGTTCTCGAATCATGAATTCGGACAACCAATTCCAACACAATTGTGTCTTGGCATACGGTCCTCTAGCAATTTGTAAAAATCGAATCTCCGCATCGGATACTCCTCCAATGACGGGCAATGGACGACCCGCATTGTATCTTGTTTGTTCTTCGGGAGATCGTCCCATGCCTAAAAAGGCCCATACTTTTTCCCGCCAATGCAACCATCCTGTACTAACTTTGATCCAATAATCTCGGTCCGGATCCAAGGTAGGCCAAGGCGAGCCAGGTTCATAATACGTCAGCGGCGATTCGCTCCCATCAATATCATTCCGTAATGTCGACAAGGCCACGGCAACCAATAAACTACTCAAATGTACCAATTCTTGTAAATACAAGGGCGGTGTCCGACCACCCTGTAGACTGGCAAATCCTTGTTTGGGTAATGGTGGGGAGGATGAATCGTTCTTTGCCGACTGAGGAGAATGAAATGTCGCTAGAGGTACAGCCGGATCTTGCGTATAATAGGCCTCCCAACCACCATCCAATCGAGGGCGACCCCACAAGAGAAAGGGTTTACCCGTGCCAGGTTGACTTTTTGGTGTGTTTTCTTGGCCATGTGCGTCTACAGCCGATTCATTTCGTTCCAAAAATTGTGCCGTCGTCGTTTGGTTGTTAATGGGTGGAGGTCCAATACGACCATCGTCATCTGTATCACTGTTGGTGTGATGACTGGCACCTCCTAATCGACTAATCTCATCGGCACTATGAGATCGAGAAATACTTTCACCCCCATGACTACTTCTCGACGACGAACGGATGGACTCCAACTGTTCACTCATTTGATAGCGTATCTTCTTTTTCTTGTTGGTAGTAGTAACGACAGGCGTGGGCACAAAGTTGATACTCTTGTGAACAGCTTGAACTTTGCGTTTGATTTTTTCTTCTTGCAACAAGACTTTTTTGCGATGATGCAGAGTGGTCAAGGCTCGAAGACTATTATTCGAGTCGACTTGTGCGGCAACGACAGCCGACAGTCGCGAGGCGTCTGAAAAGTCGACTCCTCGTTCTCGATCTCGTGTCAAGTACAAATGATTGAGTTCGGGATAATCAAAGTATGACGGAGGTTTGATGTGCTTGAAATGATCGCATTGAAAATGATACACGGCGGCATGCACCGACGCATCCATAAATTTGGACATCATTTGATTGACTGAACTGCAGCCTTCCCAGTAACGAGCATATCCTTGATTGACTCGAAAGACCATGAGAAAACTGGCACTCGCCACAAGAGCACCCACGGCATACGGGTGTCCCAGATTTTCTCCAAAGGCCGCGTCGGGTCGATACAATAACTTCCAGAGGAAATACACGGCCACACTTAGCAGGCTAGGAACAAAGGCTCGATACACGGCGCTGCCATGCAATTGAAGAATCAAATTCAAGCCAAAGGCGGAACGATTATAAGTAATCATTTTGTGGAAGCGTTAGTAGAAAAGAAGAGAGCAATGATAGTAATGATCATGCGTCCGTTGACGGAGAGTGGGAAAGATTTGCGTCTTCTCCTTTTCGTCCACAATCCACGCGACGGTTGCTCTCCTCGCTTCGAGATCTCAAGACGAATAGATAGCTGGCTAGCTGTCGGTGGACTCAAACTAGCAAGATGACGATAGGATGATGCTATGATCTAAGCGTCAGGATATGGCATTCTCAAAGACTTTCCACCTTTGGATCACATCATCACTTCTACGAAATTTTGCTGAAAATCGAACTTCGCGAATTTCCTTCTTTTCGATAGATGTCGGAAACAGGCGAATGTCCCTTCCTTGGACAGGCTGGCGGGCGGGCGCGCACCTTGCTAAATACCGTTCACAACCGTGCGTTACGTGGTTGCGTGACGTCATGGGAGGGAATTTTGTCTGTCCGTCGCTTCAGCACACAACGAACCTGTGTAGAGGACTCGTGCGTCCAGAAGCTACTACTAGTAGAGCACTAAAGGACGCAGCAAAAACACATGCATTTCTCTACTCTAGCTAGAGGAATAGTAATAGTAGTAGAGGACGATGGAAGCACACATCCAAGACCAGAACAAGGACAGACGGCGACGGAGACCACCACCATCAAGAAGTCGTCGTCGTCGTCGACGAGACGACAACGGCTACCGGTAATACTACGTCGCTTACGACGATGATAAAAAACCAAGCTATTCTACGTATTGGTACTACTACGCGCTTCTTTGACCCTCTACTGACTAGCTAGTAGTAGAGCAGAGAAGAAAGATTTTTATGGAACGAGCAAAAATCCTTACATAGTTTATGAAGAAACGCAATAAAAAGAACCAGTCCCCGGCGGTTCTTCCATTTGCTCTAGTACACAACAAACAGAAAAGTTCATAACACAATCGGCACCACCCGCATCGTACTAGTAGTACTCCACGGTTAGTAATCAAACAACAAATTGGGATCCCTGGGCTTGGGCTGGCCAAACGGAACGTCCGGTGTTCTTCCCCGTGGCGGTCCACTGGTCGAGGCATCAAAGCCTCCAGGTGTCGCACCGCCAGAAGGGGGACGGCCCCCCGAAAAGTTTTCCCGTGTGCCACCGCTAGTAGGAGGACGAAAGCCTTCAGGCGGGCGACCCCCCGAAAAGTTTTCCCGTGTACCACCGCTACTACCAGGACGAAAGCCTTGACCTCGAAAGTACGAAGCGGATCCAGTAGGAGCACGGCCCACGTTTCGACCCAAAACGGGAGACCGTTTGAGTCGCCAAATCTTGTGGCCTTCTTCATTGATGCCATTGGCGTCCACGTCGTGTGAAATTTGAATCAGTTCGTCGGGACTTGCAATGGACACGCTGGCCGTAAAAATAACCTTGTTGGTAGCCTTGTCGACTTCATTCAAGAGAATCGTGTCGGGTGGAACTTCGGTTAAGACGGTGTAAAAGGGAGAGTCGCCGTCAATAGGGTCGAGTCGAATGGAGCGTTTGTTGGATTTGCCGACACGGGTACCTTGCAACCGGATTTGGTGCGTACGGCCATCCGGGTGCATTAGGACACTTGTCATGGTACATGTACCATTTCGATGGAGGTCATAGCGCATACCACCCGAGAGCATGGGCTTGGCCTTTTCTTCTCTCAAATTACCATCAATGACTTTGCAGTATCCTTGCCAGTTGATTCCGTCGATTTGGTTCAAGACCGGGAACAGATCAACGAGCGAATCGCCGGTTTGGTAAGTAGGATATTCCAGTTCCCCATTGAGCAAATAGGACATGCTACCGCGCGAGGTACTGGAACGATCCTTGGCACGTCGCAATCGAGCGATTTGATGACCGTCCAATCTTGAACTATTATTTCCCATTTCATGAGACACTTGAATAACCTCGTCCTTGTAAATCGATAAGCTAGCAGTCGAGACGAGCTTTCCAGTAAAGCGATCAATCTCACTCAAGAGAACCGTATCCGGTGGAAGTTCCGTAATGATCATGTAGTTGGTACCATCCTTGTCGACTGGGTCAAGACGTAGGGGTTCTTGGGCGCTTTTGCCTCGTTCGCCCTTCATTTGGACGTAGCGGCTGCTGCCATCCGCGAGCGATGATACAATCGTCAAGACGCAGGTACCGTTTCGGTTCAAATCGTACCACATTTTACCGGTTGCTTCAAAGTTCAGCTGGCGCTCGAGATCTCCATTCACAAAGCGGAAGGTTCCTTGCCACCCAGTGCCTTCCATCCTGCTCAAAACTGGGAACAGCTCTTTCGTAGACGAGCTGCTTCCGCCCGTCCAGCCACCGGCAGGCGTGCGAATTCCGGGAGTTCTTTCGTAGGTGCCTCCAAAGCGTTTCATTCTCCACACTTGGTGGCCCTCGACGGGCATGCGCACACCATCTCCAAGTTCATGTGTCACTTGTACCAACTCGTTGCGGTCATTGGAAATAGACAGACTAGCCGTATAAATGACCTTGTTCGTGTCGCCATCAATTTCGTTCAACAAGATAGTGTCGGGAGAGATTTCCGTCAAAATGGTGTACACGGAATCGTCTTCGTCGTCGACTGGGTAGAGGCGCATCGAGTTGGAATACTTGCTGGAAGATTCTCGATAGCCACGCATTCGCACTTCTCGAGTACGACCGTCGGCAAAGTCCAAAGTCGTCGTCATGGTACAGACCCCGTCTCGACTCAGGTCATAACGCATGCCACCCTGGAGCAACATGATCGAGTCCGGCTTGGTGTCCCCAATAATGTAACGACAGGTCCCCTGCCAGTCAATTCCAGTAATCTGGCTCAACACGGGGAAAGCATCTCGGAGCTCGGGTTCCAGGAGACGGTCTTGACGAAGAGGCCCGATGTCACTTTCCACAAAGTCCGGATCGTCAATCACGTCTCGACTGACTTCCCAGCTGTTGAACTTGTCGCGGAAGCGATCTCTCATTTCCTCTGGGGAACGATTCAAGAGCCACAACTGGTCTTCATCGTATCGACTGCGGCTACCGGGCTCGGTCAGCAATCCGTTGATGCTTCGACGAACGGCATTTGTGCTAGCACCACCCTGGTACATGGGCCCACCACGGTTCAAGTCGGCACCTCGTGACCAGGCCGACCGTCCTCCTCTCACATCTGGCGTACGGTCAGGGGCTCGACCAAGGAACTGGTCACGGTTGCGCCACTCTGTTTCCATTTCATAGCCGTCACGGGCCGGTGCCAAACGCCAGACTTGGTGCTGATCAATGGGCATGCGAGGATCGCGCCCCGATACTTGGTGAGAGACTTGAACCACTTCATTATCTCCGGCCAAAAAGAGACTGCTCGTAAACAAGATTCGGCCCGTTTCGCGATGGACTTCGTTCATTATGAGAGTGTTGGGAGCCACTTCAGTAATGATCATCGAATGAGGCAAGCGATCCATATCCAATTGAATAGGCGATCCGGGCCCATTGACTCGTCCGCCACGCATTTCGATCGACTCAACGCGTCCGTTGGTTCTTAAAAATGTTGTCAAAACGACAGATCCGTCTTCATAAATATCGTAACGAGTTCCTCCATACAACGCACGAGTAATGCCGGATAGTCTCAAATCGCCATTGACTTGACGACAATCGCCTTCCCATGTCACACCTGCAAACTTGGACAAGACAGGATAAATGCGGCCCAGGTTGCCCATTGCCGGTCGTCCTCGATAATTTCCGGTGGTAGACGAAGAGGAGGATTCGGATCGGTAGGAGTTGGATGGTGTAATTGATTGAGGAATGCCCGTCGTGACTTGAGTTCGTTTCACTCCGTCAGACGAAACTGGTTGCGCAAAAGAGTTTGACGACCTAGCATTCTGGTCAGCACGTAGAGATGATGACGACCCCGCAGCGGCAAGACGCTGCTGTTGTTTGCTACCAGGGCGGGCCAAAGTCCAAATTTGATGGCCTTGAATGGGCATATCCATGTCTCCGACATCATGCGAAATTTGGACGAGTTCGTCGGGATTGGCAAGCGACAAGCTGGCTGTCAACACAACTTTGCCACTGAATCGATCAATTTCATTAATCAAAACAGTATCGGGGTCCAACTCGATCAATTCCATAAAATTGGGATCCTGTTCATTCATGGGATCAAGTCGAATGGTGCCGCCTTGTCGTTGGGAAACCGAAGCTCCTCCTCGGCCATACCGATCATTATCCAGTCGCTGCCCTCGCATTTCAATGCGACGTCCGCCCAACGTAATGGTCATGAAAACATATCCATCCGGGTCCAAATCATACCGCAATCCGATGGGGCGTTTTGTGCTTTGACGGCTTGCGGGAGAAACTTGTAGGTCGCCATTGACATATTGAAGATGACCCTGCCATGGAACACCTTGAATCCGACTCAATACAGGGAAGAGACGTGCGATGCGTTCATAGTACTCATCGTCTCGAAAAACTTCTGCATCGTAGACACCGGCGGCGGAATCTGGCGCTTTGTTCTGGTAATAGCGCTGCTGCTGTTGCGCTTGTCGACCAACTTGGTTTGGATTCGAGAACGTAGAGCCTGGTGGCGGGGGAGGCGGTCTAGCACGCGGATCATAAAATTCGTTTCCTGGCATACCCATTATGCGCTCTCCCGACATGGGAACGTCGCCATACATTCCATTGTTCATGTTATTATTTCGACGAAAATACTTTTGAATTTCGGGGTCGTACCCTCCGCCGCCAACACCAGCATTGTAATTATTCATGGGAGGCGGAGGTGGGGGGATGTCAAATCCACCTCCTCGTCCGTCCATGTAAGGATCAAAGACCCGGTCGGGAAATTGGTCAAATTCGTTTCTTCGGCCGCCTTGGAAATACGGTCCTCTACTAGCCGCCGATCCGCCATTCACAGAAGCATCACTGCCGCTGCTAGGGTAATAGGAGGAGTGTAGCACTACGGCCGCTCTACCTGCCTCTCGCAAGTTCCAGGGCTGATGAAATGCCGCAGATCGTGTCGATAAAAGAAGGACAAGAGCTGCCACTCGAACGAACCCTGCGTTCGACTTCACGACGCCCTCTGACACCGACCGAAAGGTGTCCCCCCTCCTCCGTTGCCCCCCACCGGCTAGTGCCATTCTATTTGAGATTTTCATTGTTTTGATTGATGATGGTGATGTGATGGATACCCCCCGGTTCCTCTTGGTCACATCTATTTCAGTTTCAGCGATTCTGTGATGTTCGAAGAGAGGAAAAGATGTGATGGGAGAACGTCATCCTCGCTATGGGCAACAGGACGCCCGCGAAAAAGCCCGCGCCTTTGCGACGTTGACCAACTGCTCCAATCGAATCCGCGCCACGGAAACAGCTTGCCGGCCGTACCAGGTATTCCGGTACGATACAGGTACGCCAACGCATGCAATCCTAAATGACGTATGTCATTTTTTGTTAAATAGCTCCAGCTGTTGAAAATGACGTATTGACGGTGCCAGATGGCAAAAGTCGTTAAAGCAAGTGGCCGTTACCCTTGCTACATAGGCAAAAGCTAAATCGTTGGAGATTTCTCGCTAAAACCCCCAGCATGTACGGACGTGGCCGCCAATGAATATCGAGTGTATTCATTCGTTGGGGCGGGCTGGACTGAAGGATGGCTGACGTCAGATGAACCCAAGCTCCTTTGTCTCTCCTACAACCTACCACCTTACATACATTGCTTCAGCCGCGACTGCTCTAACGGTAGTAGCGACTATAGTGGTACACACAACGATACGATTCTAACTACCTGGTACATTTCATTGCGTAACATTTGAAAGCCCTTGAAGCAACCGGGTCGACCCCAAGAAGATTGGACCGTCCTGCTGATTTCAGAACTCTGCATACCATTGTCGATGTAAAAAAGCGAAGCCATTGGTCGAATGCCATAATGCGAACATTCATCACTAAAGTAGTAAGACGGACGCCTACCGGTAGCTAGAGTAGTGCCTCGATCGCAAACTCCAGATATCATCAAAGCAAGTTCTTTAAGTAGTTATCATAGACCACCACTGCCGCATGGTGTTGTCAGCCGAGCCGAGATCGACCACGTTCCATACAAAGCCTCCACCTCCTCTCACCATTTTCTCCTTTTCGAAGATTTTGGCTTTTTAGTACCATCGCCGGTATCGTCAGGTTTGGAGTCCTCCTCTTGGAAGGAAGAATCCTCCTCAGCTGGGCAGCTATCAGTGACATTATCCCATTCGTTTTGCAGGTAAACTACTCCAGTTAACAGGGGAAGTTCATAGTCGCAAGTGCTTCCGACTGGGACTCCAGTTGCATTGCTGCCCAAGTTCTCACAGTCGAAACTGAAACAGTACGCAGTGTAATTCGCATAGCCATAACCACTGCAATTACACTGGAACTCATATGGCACGGTATTGCAAGAGTTACAAACGGTGTCGCCGAGCATCATGGTGCATTCCTCTGCATACACTCCGTATTCATCGTAGCTGTAGCTCCAACAAAGTGGTTCAGGAATTTCTTCCAAATAGGTCTCGGTGATATAGACACAATTTTCATATGCTTTGGCCATCATACCGCCATAAGAGAGATTTCCTTCCATTGTCCAGCGTGAGGTGTACGTGAAGCAAAATTGATTCTCCAAATCCATGTCTCGGCAATAGCATAGTTCCGAGCGATATTCACAAGATGCAGTTCCCATGTACGTAGCTTCGTCGACTTGGCTACAATCACACTCTGCACCCAAATACTCGTAGATGTCACAAGCGCTTTGAAGTCGACGATTGATCCCAGCATCTTGTTCAGTTTCGAAAACAGCATCACCAGCAGCAGGACCCGGCACCGATTGACGATATGCCAACAAGCCGACATCTGCTTCCACCCCATCATTGTTTTCGTTCCTGGTCGTTGATGATTTGAGGTGAGTGTTTCTTAGCGGTTTCAGTGACAAAATCTCTGCGGGGTTCTTGTTCGACGGAACATAGGACGTAAGCAGCTGCTTGCCTAGTCTTCGGGCACGATCAGCTCGTCGTTGCTTGTTAAGCAAGAACCGCTTGCGGTCCTCGTCGGCACCATTCGTCGTCGAAGTGAAGAGGATCTGCGCCAAAATGGCCGAAGAAAGAAGAAGTTTCATGGTTGGTGTCTTGTTGCTGATGATTGCAAGAGATTGCGAATTTATGCAAAGAGCGCCCAAAGATAAAAGATCGTGTCAAGAAGATACCAGGTATCATTCAAATTTTTGACGCAGGTACTACTCCTCTCGTAGTACAGCTGGTACTGTAGCGTCCAGTAGGCACAAGCTTCGCATGTGTCAAAATTGCTTCGCAATAGTAATGAGCAGTTTGCGAATGCATCAGGATGGGTACCCCAAAATGCTTTCTTCCGTGCGTCAGTCTTCTGGTCCATTTCGAAATAGCGCTGATTTTCCAACTCACAAGCCGCCCCCCATGGCCAATGCGAACGCCCATCAACATCCCTGGCCAAAATAGTAGTTAGTAGCGCGTTCTCCCGCAAGACTTTAGTATGGAATAGTACCGACTTGATGACATCAAACACCACTGCCTCCTTTGATGCGAACACGATGATGACAATCGCGTCATCATCCATTATTACCACCGGCGGGATCAAGAATAAGCGCATCGTTCGCAATTTCAAGAAGGCTAATACCACTATTGCGAACACGGTCGGTCTGTGGTTGTTCTCTCGCTCTCCATCGCCGTTGTCAAAAAAATGCAAGGGCAACAACCAGACACCAAGCTCTCCAGCGCTTTCCCGAAAAGAGGTGGGTACTCGTACTATGAGAAGCCGTTGCACCATTGTGAAACACAGAGGAAATACAACGGCGCCAAAAACGTCTCGGAGAAAAAGATTTTCCCTGACAGATAGCTGACGTCATGGAAACCAATATAATACCTTATGCTATTCTACCTACCGCCATACATACGTGGGTTTTGGATACGATCTTGTGCAAAGCACCAAAAGTGCACGTCTGCAATGGCCTCGCGGGCAGTGCCGAAAAAGGGCCTACGAATGCGGATCGGCCTTTTGGAGAACTCATTCGTACGCCGGCCGATCGGAGGGAAAAAATTAAAATTTACATATTTATTCACGAATATAAGTATTTCTATTCTTACAGGCTGTTATCTCTAGTTTCCATTTCTTGTCGCACAGACGCGCGCGCCCCGATGCAAGCTAGCACCCCTAAGAGCATCCGTAGCGGTTAGGGCTATAATGCCGGGCTATTTCTCCCCGAGCTATTTTCTTGATGACGTGGAACAGGGCAAAAAGTGCATCCGTAACCATTGCACACCAAAATGACTCCCAGGACTCGGCTATTTTTCAATTTTTGGCGGGAGATTGGATCAGAGTGAAACACATGAAATTTAACTGGTTTAACTGAGCCACAGGATCATCGGCATTTCCCGCCCTTTCCGAAACTCTGTCCACAAGACCCACAAAATTCATTTCACACAACAGCAACAACAACAAACTCATAAATTACTGGCACTGACCACCCGTCCTGCTCAAAGCAACCAGTCACAGAGCCTGTTTTAACGGGATCGCCTGGTTGTGTGGGACGCTTTGGGTAATTGCTGGCGGCTAGCGGAGGGATTGGTCAGCGTGCACATCGGGTCCAAGACCCGCTGCAGACCATTCTCATGGCATCCGCCCCAACAGTAAATTTCAGCATGAAGAATATCTCCACCGAAGAGAGGCGCCTATGGGTGCTGTTTGAGCTTAGTGTTTCCTGGCAGGTTATAATGGCTGCAACTGGTATTGTACCGGTACCCATTGTCCTCCTAGTCCCACCACTGATGATTGCTAGAGTACTGCTGATGCAACGAATGAAGGTACAACATCAACAGGAACAAATCTACAGAGTGATCACGGCCACATGCAAGAATGAAAGTGATCCCAACAAAGTTTGCAACTTAAAACGAATGCAAGCCAAGGAGGAAGAGGGTATCAATGGGAAAAGAAGGCGGAAGAGTCGCCTGAACCGGGAACGTGCTGCCAAAAATGTGTATGAAGATTATCTAGCTGATGAACCCATCTTCAATGATGAGATCTTCTCACAAATGTTTGGGATCACAAAGAGACTGTTCATTGATGAGCTGATGCCTGCTGCCATGCGTCAATATCCCAAGACGTTTGCACCAAGTAGAGATGCAGCTAATCGACAGCCTATAGATGGTAAAATTAAAGCTTTGAATGTATTGAAAGTCGCAAGGTTTGGTACTTCCTTGAGTGCATTCATGGACTACTTTCAAATTTCTGAGAAATCTGTCAGAGATTCTGCAGCAATGTTCTTCCATGCCATTGCCAATGACGCAGAACTCAATGCAAAGTATTTCCGGCCCATGACTCGTGAAGATGCACAAAAAGTCATGGCAATGCATCAAGCCCAATTTGGGATAGAGGGGATGGCTGGAATGATTGACTGTACTCACTTTCGGTGGAAAAATTGTCCCAAAGCTTGGTCAGGACAGCTTACTGGGAAAGAAGGCCACCCAACAATCATCGTTGAGGCTGCCTGCGACTACAATGCATACTTTTGGCATTGCAACTTTGGGTTTCCAGGATCAATGAATGATATTGACATCTGGAACCGGTCTACTTTGTTGCAAGCATTTGAAAATGGAACTTGGAAGGAGTGTGTCGACCCACTCCACCCATTCACTATTGGAGGCAGGCAGTTCAATGAGCTATGGTTTCTAACTGATGGGATCTATCCAGAGCTGAGCCGCTTTGCCAAAACCATTACAGAGCCTCTCACAAATAGAGAAAAGAACTATAAGACTAGATAGGCGGCAACCTGGATGAATGAGTCAATAGCCTTCTTTGGAAGTTTCATTCGAGAGAACTCCTCATTCACCAGTGGTAGCAGCTTTTTCATCCACTTGCCTTCATCTGGACTGTTGTCACCAGAAGGGCGAGGAATGCGAGCCTTCAGGGCCAGGATGACATTGACTCCTTTGCGAATTCGTTTCCAATGGCTCATGATAGAGCAAGTGTTTCGGTTGGTGTCAGGATGCTCCTTTTTGAAGAACTCAGAAATCTTTTCCTCAAATATTCCTCCTGCACTACGCTGAAAGTACGATGAAATAGTTGTAGTGGAAATAATTGTGAGATCTAAAGTTATCGCTGATTCTATCGCTCCTAGATCACCAGAGTCTTTCCTCAACGCATCCGGTATGCGTTGGATGCAACTCCCACTGATCTAGCTTCTCGGATCTCTTCAAGGTCTATAGCTAGATACCGTTGGAACTCCTAGTTCAGTAGTAGACGTCGACGGCTCGCCGCGCTCGCCGTTGTCGTCGTCATTGCTCGTCAGCCGCGCCGGCCTTGCCCGTCCGTCCGTGCGTCCATGGGCGTTCGACCAAGTCGACGTCGGCAGGTATATATCTAAGGTATGTTGGTACTACACATAGGCCATTGTGTGTACTCATCGTTCGAACATTCTAACGTTGCAATGTTACAACGTTCTAACGTTCTAACTACTTGTTAGGTCTAGAGGGGTATTCTAGTGTACTGCATGCGCCCCCATGACAAGGGCTTCTAAGAGCTCACTCGTCAGTAGCATCGCGTTCCTCGTACAGATGCAGATTCCGGATATTGTATGTTTGTTGTACTGCTCCTTTCCTAATGCAAATAGAGCCATTGTCATTAATGTACACGATCTCATACGGACCGCTATACGGATTTGTCCCATACTTGCGGGATTGCTCATTGCGGACCATTACCTTCTGTCCTACGCGATACCGGTAAACTCTTCGCGTCTTGTTTTCTGCTTCGTTATTTTGGATAATACGAGATTGTTTTCGTTCCTTAATTAATTTCCAGTTAGCTTTGAACCGGGTGTTGAGAATAGCATCGCGGCCAAACACCAGCTGTGATGGCGTCGCTTGCATTGTTGTGTGATACGTTGCGCGTACTGCGAACATAGTGGCTGCAAGGACTCCGTCCAGTGACTCCGTGTCTTCGGAGTTTTGCAACTCGAAAGTGCGAATCATGTTCCCTATGGTTTGGTGAACTCGCTCGATAATTGAATTAGCCTGCGGGTTTCGCGCTGTAATTGGCTTGGTCATTACGCCGTAGTCTTCGCGCACCATTCTTCGGAATTCTCCCATGAATTCAGTTCCGCGGTCATAAATGATCTTTTGTGGCCACGGGTATCGTGTGAACCACGCCATTTCGGCCGCACTGGCTATCGAAAAGGCTTCCTTATTTGCTATGCGTACCATCTCGAACCATCCGGTTGCGGGATCTATCATAGTGAGACACCATAGTTGTAGTGTCTTTTTACTACCTAGTTGTTTTATCTTATATGGACCTATCAGGTCGACACATAGCGTATCCCAAGGATCTATTTCCGCCGCCTTGGGTGGAAGATGCCCGTACTTGATTGTCTTTCGCTTCGTCAGCTGACAGGTCGGACAGGACTTGCAGATCCGCTCAACATCGCCGCGGATGTTCTTCCAGTAGAAGTGTTGTCGAATCGTTTGTTCGGTACGCGTTTCTCCTGGGTGACAGAGCATCTCGTGATACCACTTGACGCACCGCTTCTGGAGACTCGTTGGGAGAACAATCTTGTCCTCGCGTACTATTAGTTCTCGCTTCTTTCCGCCCCCACGATAGACTTTAACTGAATATCGTGGGTTTGTGCGTACTTTAGCTAATAAGGCGCAGTCGGCATTCTGCATGCGCGCTATATTTTTGTAAGTGAGGGGGAATGCATCGCGCGGTAATTCGTCGCCCGCCAAAAACTCATTTAAGTGAGATTCGGGGAAAGCTCTATCGTCGAGGTCGAGTCGACTAAGTGCGTCCGCAACGACGTTGTGTTCGCCCTTGATGTAGACCAGCTCGGGGCCAAACTCCTCAATTAAGAGGCGCCAACGCATGACGCGCTCCGTATTAAATTCTTTATACGTAAGATTTTTATGGTCTGTGAAGACTCTGATTCGCTGTCCCAAAAGGATATTGCGAAATTCTTTAAGTGTTTCGACGATAGCTAAAAGCTCTCGTTCCGTCGTAGTATAGCGCGTTTGCGCCGGGTTCAATTTTCGACTATAGAACGCAATCGGTTTCCCGCGTTGCGATAACACTGCACCTAGCTGAGTATGACTAGCATCGGTGTGTATCTCGAATGGTATGTTGAAATCGGGGTATGTTAGTAGTGTCTGCTTACTTATAATTCGTTTCATCGTGTCGAAAGCATTCTGCTCGACCGGACCCCATTGCCATTTGGCTTCTTTAGAAGTTAGCGCACTCAGTGGGGCTAAAACTTCAGAGCGGCGAATCCACATGTCGCGATAGTAGTTAACTACGCCTATGAATTTGCGGAGCTCGCGTTTGTTAGTAGGTGCCTTCATGGCATGAATAGCCTCTACTTTCTTAGCGACTGGTTGGATTCCATCTCGTGTTATCCAGTACCCAAGGTATTCCAGTTCGCCACGGGCGAAGAAGGACTTCCGGGCGTTCACCTTGAGGCCGGTGTCTTTTAGACGTTTGAAAATGACTTCTAGTTTCTCTAGGTGGTCATCAAAATTGCCTTTAGTTAGTTCTAGTAGATCGTCAATGTACACTCGTACGTACTCTAGATCTTCAAAGAGGGTGCCCATTTTCTCTTGGAAAATGTCGGGACTATTTGAGAGCCCCATCGGCAAGCGTTGCATTTCGTACTTACCCCAAGGAAGTACGATAGTACATAGCTTCTTACTATCTGGGCTTAACTCTATGTGGTAATAACCCATGTTGAGGTCGAGACTCGTCGCGTACTGAAAACCTTCTAGCTTCATCAGTAAGTCCTGAATCTTCGGGATTGGATACGGCTTGCGTTTAATCCGTTTGTTCAATTCTCTGAAGTCGTTGATGAATCGAACTGTTCCATCCTTTTTGGGGATGATAAAGGTGGGTGCACCCCATTCGGAGCGGTTCACCTTTTTGAGTACTCCGACTTGACAGAGTCGTTCGACTTCATCGCGGAGAGTGCGCTCGTACGCTTTCGGTACAGGGTACGCTCTAGCATGGTACGGCCTTGCACCTTCTACTAGTTCAATATCATAGGGGGCCCCACGCCATCGGCCGAGGGTACCATCGAATAGGGTCTGGTATTTTGTCAGTAGCTGTTCTAGCTTACTCTGCTCATCCTTACTAAGGTGAGTTTGCTCTCTAGCGATGCTACGTGCATCGGCTTTCTCGTACTTGGCGTCGAGAATTTCCTTGACGCGGTCCGACATCTCATCGACGTGTCCGCGTTCATGTACATGATACGACATCGCCGCCGTCGCATCTATTTCTTTCATTGGCATACGTGCATCGTCCCATTCTACTTCCATAGCTTTGAAGTCGATCACTAGACCTAGCTCTTGCATGAGGTCTCTGCCTATAATCATATCGTAGTTACCTAGATCATCTGCTAGGTGAAAATCCCACTCGATCAATCGATCGTCGTGTAGTTCTGGTAGACTGAGTTGCGTGGTCACGCGTTCAGTACACTTATAGCTACCGCTCATAGTCGTGAATACAGTAGTCGCTTTTTGGGTCTTTATTTTTAGTTTGCTAGCACTGCTCTTCTTCCAGAGACAGCCACTACCGCCAGAGTCAAGAAGTGCCTTGACGGTTACTACTTGTTGCCGACGTCCGCCGCGTTGGTTAACACGTGCAAACGTGATAGGTACTAGATGACTGGATTTTTGTCGTTTGTTTGAGCCTACAGTTCGACTACCTCGAATCGTGTTCAATAAGTAAAGCTCGCGCTCGCGCTGTGCTTCCGCCAGACATGCATCGAGAGAGCTGAAACTTCGAGATCGCCCTGTGTGTGAATTTTGCAAATTTGGTGTTACGCTTGAAATGCCATTGCTATTGTAGAATGATTCCATATATTGGACATCATCCCTATGGACAAAACTAGTGTAATCGTTCAATTTGTCACTATTAATATTATTGTATTCACACGTAGTAACCGGCTCACGCCATCAATTCATGTCGGTGTCGCTGTCGCTGCCGCTGCTGACACTGAGTTTGTCGAAATCGATGCCGTTGAGATCATCCATATCGTAATTAAAATTATCCATCGAAGGAGGGTCTTCGGCCTTGCGCTTCTTCGCAGATTGTTTGACCGCGTTTTCGACCATCGACTTGATGTAGGCATGAAGCTCGCCTGTTTTCTTCTTCTTTTCGCCATCACTATCGCTGTCGCTGCGGCGCCAAGTTTTGTTTTCGAAGCGGGCCTTTTTGAAACGACCTGCGACGTTCGAATGGGCAGCCGCCATCTTCTTTGCTTGATCCTTTAAAATGAGGCAATCGTGGGTAGCATGGGTGTTGTTAGCGCCATGATAAAGACAATCATACTTGGCCTTACCGTCGGTTCCCGTTCTCGGGCCTCCGCGCTTCCTCTTCGAGGGTTTTTCGTCATTCGACTTGCCGTTGTTGTCTGCCTTCTTACTGAGGGCTTCATTGATCTCCTCGGTAGCTTCCAGCCGTTCGCAGAAGTCTACAAAGTCTTGAACCGTGTGGTCCACGGGCTCGAATCCCTGTAGGATCATCTCTTTGCGCCACTTGGCGGGGATTCCAAACTCGCAATTCTCCATGAGCTCGTCGTCGGGAATTTTGTTTTTCTCGCCTTTCTCGTCGAATAGCGCGAGGTACTCGTTTAGCTCGCGGAGCCGAGCGACATACGCCTTCATTGTCATCGTCGGGGGCTTTCGGCAGATCCGACGCATATAGCGTTTTTGAAGTTGCACCGCGCGTTTTGGGAGAACATACGCCGTAACCGCGTGCAAACTTTTCTCGAAAGTCTCAGGAGTTTCGGCTTCGAGTTCCGAGGCCTTCGCGTTGAACGCAGCCAATACCTGGCCTTTCAGCAAATTGCGTGTTAACGCAAATTTCTGAGGTCCCGTAGTTAGGTCCTGACCCGCGATCACATCCTTAAGTCCGATGAGGAAAAGGAACCACTCTTCGGGTGTTCCTTCCGTGAAATGCGGTTGTTTGACGCGTCGCGTCAACGATTTTTTGTCCTTTGGGTCGATACGCAAGTCATATTGACTGTACGCCCCATCTTTGAGCTCCTTCGGCTCGGGTCTTTCGATGCTGACCGGTGCTGATTTGAAACCCTGCTTCTCGGCAGCGGTCTTCTTCGGGATGCTGTTTGCAATCTTCATCTTTAGCTCACGCATGTAACGTGGAGTGTTAACACTGTGCACTACGCTGAAAGTACGATGAAATAGTTGTAGTGGAAATAATTGTGAGATCTAAAGTTATCGCTGATTCTATCGCTCCTAGATCACCGGAGTCTTTCCTCAACGCATCCGGTATGCGTTGGATGCAACTCCCACTGATCTAGCTTCTCGGATCTCTTCAAGGTCTATAGCTAGATACCGTTGGAACTCCTAGTTCAGTAGTAGACGTCGACGGCTCGCCGCGCTCGCCGTTGTCGTCGCCATTGCTCGTCAGCCGCGCCGGCCTTGCCCGTCCGTCCGTGCGTCCACGGGCGTTCGACCAAGTCGACGTCGGCAGGTATATATCTAAGGTATGTTGGTACTACACGTAGGCCATTGTGTGTACTCATCGTTCGAACATTCTAACGTTGCAATGTTACAACGTTCTAACGTTCTAACTACTTGTTAGGTCTAGAGGGGTATTCTAGTGTACTGCACTCCAGACTGATTGTTTCCCACAATAGGATCTTCCGAGGCTTTGATCCAACATTTGGCCACAAGGAGATCCTCAGCTGGTGAAAATTCGGCACTTCTTTGCTGAATAGCCACCAAGGCTACAGCCTCTTCCTCATCACAGTCACCCATCATGGCTGATGGCTTGGAAGTTGCAATATGGCTGATTGATGTGTGAGGAAGGAGAAGCGACTTGTGCAATAGCACAACAATACGAACCACTTTTGGCAGTTAGAATTTGAACAATAGGAACTCAAAATTTGAAATCCAATCCACTCAACATTCAAATTTGAAGAGGATAATACTGTTGTGGTGAAGCAGTGCTAAAAGGAGTAGCAGTGATGAAAGGAATCTTGACAAGTAGTAGTGGGTGAGTTCACAATCCCGCAAGGCCAAAGCTTGGCGGCAGAGTGGTCTTTGATGAGATGAAAGCTGTATTCAATGTTGGATATGTACATAAAAATAGCTTTGTGCGGGAAAAAATAGCTCAGAAAATCGCTCTGGGCTATTTTGGGGGGAAAATAGCTCGGAGCTAAAAAAAATAGCCCCCGGGCTATTTTATTTAGCACGAAAAATGCCCGGTACGGATGCACTTTGGCGCGCGAAGCTAAAATCTGGGCTATAATATAGCTTTTAGCATCACCGCTACGGATGCTCTAATATCTAAGCTATAAAAAAGGTCATCTAAGCTGTAAAATAATATAGCCCCCAACCCAAACCCTAATCCTAACCCTAACCTTACATATGCCCTAAAGTCATTTGGGGGCTTATGTTATTTGTTCTTGGGCCAGCTCCAACGTGTGGGAGGACAGCCCTTACAGCTCAGATGACCCTTTTTACAGCTCAGATGTCCCCCAATACATATGCATCCACGGATATATTATATATTTCTTATAGCTCAGAAAACCAAATCTTGCCCGAAGCTACCAGTAGAAAAGGGCGCCCTACAGTAGTACCTGGTAGCGTCTGAGGGGACGCTCCGCATCCTCATAAGCATCCTTTCATGATGTTTGTAATGTTCCAATCCTTGTCTACACAACAGCGCAACCGCAATCGTTGCACTGCACATTCCCGGTTGCATCGAACAAAGAACACGCGCTTCCGCAAGTCGAGGTGCATGCCCCCTGCACAACAACCACAGAAGTGGCCAGGGACCGACCAAGTTCTTCGTGTTGCAGGCCCCTTTGGCGATCGTCACGGTAGTGGCAGTGAAAACGCCAACCTGGTTGCACGAATTGTCTCCTTGACAAGAGAGATCCCCAATTGTTACGGCAGCGCCTGGAACAGCAGAAGCAATCGAGTTGCACGAATAGCCGCCTTGACAAGACTGCTTGCCAATCGAGGTTCCCGTGCCGTCATTAGCAACTGAATGACAGGCATAGTCTCCTAGACAAGAACTTTCCTCAATTATTACATCGCCTGCGATTCCTTCGCACACAAAGTTTCCTTGACAAGAATTGGGGCCAATACTTATTTCAGTGCCTTGATGATAGTAAGCGATACCGTTGCACGCTCGGGCTCCGTAGCAGGAATCGGCATAAATGAAAATGGAAGTGCGTTGCGAGAGAGCAATATAGGTGCATGCCTCAGATCCTTGACAAGACCCGCTGCCAATCGATATGGAGGTGCCAAAATCCCTAGCAAGCGAATAGCAGGCAAGATGTCCATTGCAACTATTGGTGCCGATACTTATTTCAGTGCCTTGCGTTGTAGCAATTTCGGCGCACGCAAAATATCCATTGCAACTATTGGTGCCAATAGATATGGAAGTGCCATATTGCCATGCAATCCCGGAGCACGCTCTCTCTCCGTTGCATGAATCGGCAGCCACAGTGATGGATACGGATGGGGTTCCAAAAAAGTTACAGGCCTCTACACTGCCGCCATTACACGATCTTTTGAAGATGGTGGCTTCCCACGAAAAACTACATTGAGGGACACAACATGCATCGGCACCTGCCAATGAATCGCACCAAGCTTGAACCTCTGAAAGAGTTCCAGTACATGAGTCTGATGTAGGGCCACATGATGGACTCTCGCCGGGCGGGATGCTTGATTGCTCCGTTGGGAATTCGGATGGAAATGTGCTTGGAAAGCTTGAAGGCGTGACACTGGGAGAGTGGGTAGCTCTTCCGGTTTCTATTTCGTAGAGCCCTCCGCTTCTCACCGTGATATCGAGTTCGGCAGCCACCACATTGGTTCGTTCGTCCGCTAGAATCGCAGCAAGATTGGTCGTCCAAATGCTGCCAGTGAAAGTCATGGATGTTGTCATCAAAGAAAAGTCTTGCAGAAGTTGCCTTGGTGCGCCATTTTTACTTGCGAATTCTTCCTCATCGTCCTGTATGCCACGTCTCAACAGTTCGCGACGGCGAAGGCAACCGTCTAAGGATGACTGGTCGATGAAAACGTTGGAGACTTGAATGTATTGTGGCTCGCACGGGAAGCGTTCCAGTTGTTTCCTCGTATTGAAAGCATCGGTAAAATGGGCTGCCATTTGGTTCAAATCCGCTGCTGTCAAACACCGGCCATCGGAGCGACGAGCGTAAAAGGTCAAGGAAATTGTTGCTGAGGGACCCGTTGGTATCAAAGCACAAGGAACCTCAACTTGGACCGGCAAGCCGCAAATCGACGGATATTGCGTCCAGGGCAATGTGTCTGGAATCAATTTTTCTAGTTCAGCCTGTATCGCCCCCAAGCTCGGAGCACTTCGCTGAGAAATCGAGGAGGTGCTATCGCAGATACATGTCGAGCCGGCCTCTTGAAGTCGGCGTTGCCCTGATAACTGCGAAACAGGTCTGGTGCTGGCTTCGCGAAGCTTTCGATTGAGTGTGCTGTTACCGAATATCGGGATCGGCGTTCCGAGGGCTTGACAACCCCGACATAGGCCGTTAACAGTGAATGTAGCACGATAATTGAAACATCCTTGCATATTCTGCTGCAAGTCTCTGTCGTGCCGCCGCCCTGCTATTGACGCCCGTTGCAAGCTTCCAGCGACGTACGTCAAGGCGATGGAATTGCGGAAGTATATGTCACAGAACTGTTCCACTAAACCATTGTATATCTTTGCAATCGCATCGCCCAGGCCTTGAAGATGATCTGGATTGTTGCCAACCCACTCGAAAGCTGAGAATGCAAAGTTGATAGTTGTTGAGAACGGCGTCTGTTCGACGCAATCAACTCTCTTAACGCCGGATACTGCTCCTGTAACTGTGATCGTGTTGCTTATTTTGGCCACCTCTTCCTGGATAATCTCAAGGAATGAAGTCTGCTGGAAATCGGTTACAACTTGAACCGATCCAATCGGGCAGAAGCATTCCGATTCTATATCCTGTCTTGTCATTTCTTGCAAGAGCCGAGAATCAGACATCGAAGTTCTACCGATCTTGGCGTCAGTGCTGATCTGATTGATTCGTCTACGACTATCCGCCGCGTCATTGAATATCAGTTCTGTTGGACACCCGTTGCACAAACCAGATGATTCAAGCAGGAATAACCCTGTGTCATCAGCTACTTGAATAGTTGGAGCAGTGGTAGGATTGTCGGTGATGTTGTTTCCGGATACGGACGACGACCAGGAGAACGTAAACGTGGAGTCTGATGTGGGCGCTGCAGTTGCTGGCAGGTCTTGGAGTTGGCGCCTTGCCGTCACGTTGGGGTTACTGTCCACGCTGTTGTAAGCAAAGTCGAGATATACCTCAGTCTCTGTGACAAGGCCAAAAAGAGGGTTACACACCGTGGCGTTACCTCCACCAATCAGCCTGTCCAATGCATTTGCGTACGCTTTTTCTAGGATCTTTGCTGTTTCGAGAAGATCAAGGGTGCCATTGCCTTGGACTTCGAGCAAGGCACTGCTTGCGAAGGGTGTCCCAAAGTCGCAGAATGTTGTATTCCCAATGCATGGTTCTTGCAGTACGGAGAAGTCAAGAGCCTCGGTGACATCGGCTTCTAGAGGAGCGCGCCGCGTCACGGCGAGTCTTCGTATAATTAGGTGCTAGATTGACTCCCGCGGTCGTATGATCCTCGCTCGAGAAATCAGGGAATCCGTACACGCTCGTCCCTAGCAGGTCGCAGCCGTAACAGACCAACAAGACTTCCATTGTGAGTGGTAGGCTTGTGCCACTGTCCCTCAACTCACCAGTTGCAACAACCTTGGCGCCCGTCACCTTCAGCTTATACGGATCGCACACCGTACTTCGGAGGGCATTGTACGCATCGACGTATGCCAAACCGATCATGTTTTTATTGTCTTCAGATAGCGCCGCAGAAGCCCCACATGTAATCTGGAGCTCCAGGGTGACGTTTCTCTTGAAAGTCGAGCTTACGTTAGTACAAGGATAACTATGGGGGACAAGGCTGACAGAACTTTCATCGTCCACCGCGACCATCTCATCTGAGCCCACTTGTTGGATGTATGTTATCTTCAGCTGGAGTCGCTCCTCTAGAGTGGTTTTGAACTGCTCGATCGTCGGGACAGGTGCCTCGGCGACCACGGAGCCGATGGGACAATAGCAGTTCGACTTCATGCTGGTGGCGTTGCTATCTTGAAGCGTTCGCCCTGGACAATCTTCCATTGTGTCCTGGAAAGTTGCTGTCAGGCTTCGTCTTGTGGATACTTCGTTGTTCACAACAAAGAGATCCCTTTCGCAATGAGAACAGACCCCGTTGACATAAAGGATAGCTGTCAGCTTCTGACCATTCGTGGTAATAGCATCAATGGGTCTGCTAGGTGATTCCGATGGAGCTGTTGATGCGTTGTGCCCCAAAAGCACGGCATCACCTCCATTAATATCTGCAGCAGGAGACGAAGCAATTTCTGGCATTTGGCAAGAGTTAATGTCGTCGGTTTCGTTTAGCCGACGACGAGCTTCTTGGAACGCGACGCTGACGGTCTGGAAGAACCTGACATTGGTGTAACAAACATTGGGATCATCATTAGGCGGCGTGTATAGATCGTTGAACGTCCTCAGCGCCCTTGAACCAAGCAATTCGCTTGAAACATTTCTAGCTTCTTCCGTGTCCGCAAAAGTGACTTCCACGGCCGAATGGAAGACTGTTCCGAAAGCACACGCAGCCACTTGGAGATCAGCGCAGTCTAGTAGGGCAGGAGCTACCGTAGCCAAACTGGCACCGAAATATTCCGTAAACTCTGCCTCGGTAGGACCTCGGTTAATTGCGACGAAAGCGGTATTGTTCAAGTCCTCGGGGCACAAGCATGTTTGCTCGGGTAAGGATCCTTGCACCGGAGAATCGAACAAACCAATTTTGTCGACCTTGCAGGCCTCTGATTGTTTGCAACGGAGAGTCCCGAATACTTTGATTTCCAAAGTCAACGAGGAGCCAGCACCCTCAAGTAACAAAGAAGGAGAGGTCCCTTGAGTAAAGATCTCGACGCCCGAGACTTTGCGGTAGTATGGATCACAATACCGCTCTGCCAAAGTCGTGTAGGAGGCTACTAACATATCCTCGAGTTGCCCCTTGTCATTTTCGCTCAACAGAAGAAACGTTCCATTGGCTACATTACCCACGCAGTTGTCTGGGCTGTTGAGCTGCAGGAGAATATGGAAAACAAAAACGTTTTCTTCCGAGAGAACACAGTCGATTTCTTCTTCTTCTTGGAGTACTCTACTCATGGCGGCATCGTAATAATGTTCCGCGTGGTCGATCTCGTTCTTCTTGGAAATCTCGTCTACACCGTGGTCATTCCGCTTTCTGCCGTGGTAGTATGGTTCAGCGCGAATCAGCTTGGTGGTGCTGGTTACTGCTATATTAGCTAGGTTCCAGCAAGAAGAACAACAAAGGAGAACGAGTGAGGAGGAAGAAATTCAAATTGAACCCGCTGATGCATGGCCGGAGCGGCACTTTCTCAAGCAAGAACCTACCACCAGATGACGATTGCGGGGCCAGCTGATCGGTATGAATCGCCGCAGAACTCGTTCCATTGAGTATAACAAGAAAATCACAAATGGCCGCGAATACTGTTCCAACTATTGCTAGTACCAGCATGATCAGGCCCACCACCACCCTCCTCCTCACCCCCACCACCAGATACTCGAGGAGTGACGCAAATAGTAGTTTCGAGGCTTTCGCGGCGACCTGAAGAGAGAGCAGGAAGCGAGAATGATGGCGGTGAGGCTACTATGCTTTTTCAACGCCGGCTCAAAACGTGATGACCGGCCGGCCAGCAGGAGCTTGCTGATACACCAGCACGACCACTTACTAGCACTACTAGTAGTAGTAGCCCCTGCGAGGACTCGTCGTCTTCCATTGTTGAAGAATCGTCACTGCTACTACTAGAATGAACTCTTCCAACTGGTTCTTCATCGTACGAATTCATAGTAGAGGTGCTTTTCGAATGACTTTCCATGATGGTATCGTTTTTGTTCGCTCTTTGCATTCCGAAAAAGTTAGAGGACGAAAAAGAAAAATTGGCACCCACCGACATCCGACAAGTACTATGAACGAAACTGAACAAACTCCCGCCAAAGAACTCCCTAATAAAGTAGGGAACACAACGAATTGCCGTTATTTGGGAGGGGCTTTTCAAGCGTTCTTGCTATCTGGCTCCATAGTCCCAACAATGTATTATTGCCCAGCAAGCTAATCGGAACAAAGTGATGACGACGACGAAGGAAGAACAGATGGCCAAAAGAGCAAAATTCCGGCATTTTTACCCCTTCCTTGCCAGCTGTGGGGAAAGGGGGAGGGGCGGTGCACCGCAGGTGCGCCAAAGGCCTGCCATTTGCAACTCCGATACAGCACTAAAACTTCATAGCTACAGTACTAGGGCTAGTAAAAGTACCTGCACAGCTCACCAGTCACCTGGAGTTAGTAGTAGTAGTGGCTAGCTGCTGTGACGAGCTACTATCACTTTTACTAGATAGCCAGGAGTCAATACTACCGTACTACTAGTACTACGACTACTAGAGTAGCAGCCGCCGCACTACTACTAGAGTATTACCAAAGCACCAGCTACGACCGAAACTCCGACGAACACAAAAGTACACGAGAACACAGAACCTGGAGGACTGTCGGAATCGTATACAGGACTTCATTAGTCATACAAGTCCATTATACAGAAAATGTTTATTTTTCCGCACTACCCGGCAGTAGTTTGCCACGTTTTTTGCACGGTGGGATGCCGCTTCCGTGGGTACGTTCGGAAAATTATACAACTCTTGGTTCCACAATGTATAATTTTCTGGCCAACACGTCACAGCACGAGTAGCAGCTTCATTCCTCCTCATTGGCCACATTCAAGGAACAACACGCACCACCACCACCACCATGTCGGCCAGCAGGGGGCAACGAGGACACCGAGGTGGTCGCATTCATTCTCAACAACGTGAGACCAATGACACTGCACCAACGGTTGGCGATGATCTTGCACTACCAACAGATCTAGTGGAGAGATACAATGAAACGGCATCATTCGCCCACAATGACAAAACTCGGCAGGATTACCGCAACCGAATCAAAAGAATCGTCACTTTCTGGAAGGAAAATGACCCTACATACTACGCTGTAGGCGTTTGCAAAGTATCAGAAGCAGATCTTGCAGATGCTACGAAGTATCACTTTGGCAAGACGGAGGACATTGTCTACGAAGGGCTCAATGAGAGCTTTGTTCTACATTTTCTTGTATGCAATAAGCACAACGATGATGGCAGCAAGCTAAAAAGCCTCCAAGATTTAAGGAAGTACAAGGATGCCATAATGTGGGGATCCAAGATGGCGGGAGTGCTACTACCAGTGAAGTTCTTCAAGATGTTTGATCAATTCCTCGGAAGGTACAAAAAGGAGTTCAATAAAGAAAAGAAGAAAGGGAATGTGGATCAGACCGACGCTGATCCTATTTCAATATCATTATACAGGCTGCTCCTGAAGTATGCTATTGATTCCAACAATACATTTGTGTGGTTCTGGATGCTTGCACAATGGAACTGTATGGCTTGGTGCGCTTCTATTGATCCACTTGGTTTTCACAACGTGAAATTGGGCGTTGACTCCCTAGTAGTTAAATATGACGATTCTAAAGCAGACAAGGCGAGTGAAAAACTGTCGGAAAAGAATATCTTTGCCAATCCCTTCCAGTGGCAGGAATGCTTCTGGACGGGGATGGGAATTTGGTTAGCCTTGTGTGAAGGCGAAGGGCAGACTGGTGATTGCTTCTTTCTACACAACGGCCTCCTAGAAGGAAATGCTTCAAAGAAGTATGCTGAACAGCTTGTAGGGATGATCCAACCTCATCTTATGACAGTTGGCAATCATATCAATATTAAAAAATTCAACCCATACGGCACTCGCAAAGGATCTGCAACCCATGCAGTATCGGGAACTACTATGCCACCATCAATTCCCTCCATTGCTCACCGGGGTGAATGGAGCATTGGCTCCGTACTGGATGTATACTGGCACTTTGGCAGTGTTGGCGATCAGTACCTTGGCAGAATATTAGCTGGCTTGGATCCAATGTCACCTAACTTTGATGTTTTGCCACCACATTGGAATATTTCCGACCCAATGTCAAACAAGTTTGTGAAATGAGGCATGACCTTGACGTATAAGAATTTAATGGAAAACAAACCAGCTTATACTGCACTGATTTTGCGGCTATTTGCGTGCGTGGTTTTTCATTCCGACGCCCTCATTGGAAAGATGTCGTGCCATTCTGGGCACGACTTTACCAAAGTCGCCATCCTCCACGATTGAGCCCTCCTGAAGGAACTCAAGAGTCTTGTGACCCTTGAAAAAACTGCAGGGGTTATTGAAGCTCCTACGGGCATTCCACCGCATGTCATGCATGCACGTCAGCTTGAAAAGCTGGTCGAGCAAACGGGAAAATTGATGGCAAATATGGACCACCAAAACGAAACGTTGGTAGCATCCATGGTGAAGACTCTTGAAGAAAACGCCTTAGAGGCAGGTCACATTACAAGCCATCGCCTCACACAAATTCTAGAGAGGCATAAGAACGACCAGATGGAAGCTACAAAGAAAGAATTTGAAAGCATCAAGGCTTCAATCAGGAGACTGCGACATGCTGGCGCTAACCATGACAACAAAGATGAAGAAGGATACACTAGCCACACTCCTACTTTTCAGGCGGCAAATATTTTCCAATATGGCGGGAAATTCCATCCTGTTCCACAAGGATTCCAATTCCCTTCGGCAACCCTGCGACAAGGCCTGCAGTTGTGGCTCAAGGGTCAGACTGTGAATGCAAATGGAAGCCAATGCATTCGTCCATTTTGTTTGTTGAGTGCTCTGCCAACCAAAGAACTTCAGAATCGCTATCGAATCAACTGGGTGCCTATTTTTACATATTTGGAAAAACACGCAACCACACAGCTACCAACTGACACACGGACAATGAGTGATGATGCTGTTGAGGCCTACTACACCGAATGCCTTAATATTTTGAAGAACCGGGTAGCCTATTGTTTCAAGACTGGTGGGTGTGTCAAATGGAATGTGTCTAGCTGGTTTAACAAGATACAACCATCGTCTATTAAAAAGTCAGGAACGGAAGAGGACAAAGCCAAGCTGGGCACCGAGGCAACCTCCTTCAGGAACCGGCCGCGAAGTGGTGGCGGCAGCCGAAAGAAAAGACACAGCACCACAACCCCTTTGTATCCACAGCGACAGAAAAGAAGAAATCTACAACCGACCAATCAGCTTCAAAGGCAAAGGCGCCGCAACCATTCATCCAACCCCTCGTCCACCACAAACAATGCCTTTCCGGATTCTTTTGGTGGCATGGAAGATCTTGACGAAGAACAACGCCAACGAATTGCAGATCGTGACTGTGAGATCAGAGAGCAAGCCAACCAGGAAATGCGCCATGAAATGATAGCTGCTGGGGCAGAACAACTTAGAGTAGGAGATGCTGCTGGATTTGATGGATCCAGGCTCTATGTTGGACCGACTGGAGCTACTGGTGTGGAGGTCAATCGTGGCAATGTTTCAACATTTGAGCTACGTGCATATTCGCAGCAGCACCTTACACAACATGTCCCACAAACTAGAACCTCAGAGGTGCAGAGAAAAGTACCGGTGTCAAAAAGCCCTGGACGATGCTCCATTGTAGGCTGTCAGTGGAATAATTTGGCCCCTGACCATTGTTGCCATGGTTGCAGTGTTGCTGGTATCCACAATATGTGCGCCCAGGCAAATGGTCTGACTTCTACAGTCAATGAACTTGACATGTATTGCAGTAAAGAATGTCAAACAGCAAAGGAGCCAAATCCAAAGTAGTAACTTACTAGTGTTAGCTGTTGCGTCGTTTTGTCGTCTCGTCGACGTCGTTTAAACTTTGAAGTCCACCGCACCGTGCGCGTGACTAGTCCAAGTGGTCATCCGGTTAGTCTTGTATGTCGAGTCTGATTATTATGCACCATGTGTATAAAATTCCGACTCACACTTTAAGGTACTGGCTGAAATAGTACTAAAATAGGCGTGCACTCTCTCTCTCTCTCTCTCTCTCTCTCTCTCTCAGCGAAAAGTGCGCGCTAGTAGTACTAGTACTACTAGTGCCTATGAGTGCCACCGTCGCAGGTAGGACAATGCACCGAAGGTTTCCCTGCTTTACAGTCCTCTTGGTAGTAATAGTACTACTAGTTAGCACTGAAGTAGCTACAGCAGGGTAGTAGCTGCCGTCCTCCAAGTAGTTCATTAGAAATAGAGCAGGCATGACCTATGATGTTGGAAGAAACGTACTACTACTAACAAATTGAAAAGATCACGTCGAGAGATTTATTATTCCTATCACGCTATAATTCATCGTCTTGCGGCGGCATTCCATTCTCTTGTTTGGTTGCCTCACTAGCAGCACCAGGTGTGCCAGTCTTCTTGGCGGCCACATCATCGCCGTCCTTCTCTGGGCGGACTACGGTTGCCCTCCCTCGACCGTCAACTCGCACTTGAATATCCACAGGGTCTGGTTTGGATACCTCCAACGTTTGGATTCTTGGTCGTCGTTCATTCACCAGAGCCGACGAGGAATGATCCATGACGATTTTCAATTGCGTTTGCTCAAAAGTGGTTTCCATAGAGTACTCATTCGATCTAGGAAGACTAAAGAGCATCCACCGGACACAAAATTGGTACTGATGGGCGACCGAGGATGATACTGTTGATGATCCCTCGTCCTCGTGGCTGGTGGCCTCCTCGGCTGACGGATTTTCTTGTTCATCCACCAGCAGCAATTCCAGTGTCAGTCTCCACAGACTTTTCTTCGCCGTTGTGGCTGGGTCTCGGTCATCTGGCAACGTTGAATCCGCGTCTTCTGACAAATCAGTAGCGTCATCCTGCAGTTTCTCTGGTTCCAACACGCGCATGGGGGGATAGGCTGAATTGCTGCTGCTGTTGCTGGCATTGATTACTTCCTTGCAGTCATAGTCGTAGATTTCATAGTGGATGACATCTCGTGTGACCCAGTCTCCTACCCGATAATCCAAGTATATGATATTGGTAGTGTCGGTATTCTGGATAGGATTCACGTCCTCTGATTCGACGTCGTCGTCGTCGCCCACATGGCGATAGTGAACGTGAGGACCATCAATGGCAAACTTGAGCTCGAGTGGTGATAGCTTCCGTTTCGATTTGGAAGCAGCCTTTTCCGTGGAATCTTGTTCGCCTGATGGACCGGAATGGCTGCTGCTTGGGTCATTCCCTTGATTTGTTGTGCCTTGTTTGCTGCTGCTCAGAAGCAAGGATCGAAGAACGACGACCGAATCGGGAAACAGCACAGGAACGGCCACGAGACAAAGACAAACGAACGTGAAAGAAAAGAGGGTCCACAATCGGTGACTGGACATGAGTCAGTTGCTATCGCCACAAGGGGATGATGATATCAGATAGGAGGATGCAGTATATAAGCAAAATGGCAATGGGATATGGAGCTGTGTGTTGGAGGGAAGATTGAAAATGAACCGCGAAATCCCCGTCGACGGAGTGGCATCGATCATTTTCGTTCGGACTGGGTTTCTCCGCTCGCGTGGCCCGTCCCAAAGCATCAAAAGTGCACGTCGGTAATGGCCTCGCGAGCAGGGCCAAAAATGGCCCATGACTGTCTGTGTGTGGATCGGCCTATATCGGAGGACTCATTGTAGTCCAATTCTCTAGCCGCTGTAAGTTTTGTTATTGAGAGCACTGCCAGTTTTTCATTCCGACGCCGCCCGATCGAAAGGGACACAACAAACGAAAGTCTCTTGTGTGAACTTAGTCTAACAAAGATGCAGCAAGTGGACACACAAAGTGAGTTATTCGAGGAACCGCGATAAGCACCATGGCAATAACTCCACCACTATCAACCCGGTGGCGGAGTTCCGTCCTGTCGAAAAGACTATTCATGGGAGCAATTACCCTGTATCTTTTGTCGTTTCTTTTCATGGTAAATTTATCGACCCACGACGCCCCAATGTCCCACCATGCTTTGTCACCAGGGCCAAACTTATCTTCTAAACGACGCATCTCCCATCCCAAAAATCTTGATCGCCCCATGGAAACAGCCTATGATCGACTCGACGAAATGCGAGAACATCCTCAGACGGTGGGCCGCAATCCAATCGACAAGACACTCGTCAGAACTGAAGCAGGCGTTGATATAAGTGATCCTAGGCTTTATTACCAAGGCGAAGACTTGAAGGGGGATTCTTCAACTGCCACGGTCATGGGCATGGCCACGGGATATCACCTGGATGTCTATGAACGATTTGTAGGCTCCTTGCGCAAGACAGGATTCAAGGGTAATATTATCTTGGGAGTGTCACCCGACGTTTCCCAAGAAGTTTTGGTCTACTTGAAGTATCGCAATGTTACGGCAAAGATTATCCGTCTTGAACCATGCTCCTTCCAGCAGACGAAGGAGGAATATTGTGCCTACCCCTATCTGGATGTCAAAACTAGATGGAGTCGATTTCCACTGCAACGAGACTGGCTAGAGGAGTGTCCGTCTTGTACGGGCCCCATCCTGACGACCGATGTGCGAGACACTTTTTTCCAGCTGGATCCATTCGGTCCCGGCTCGCCGGTGGTCAAGGGATTGTTTGTCATGGAAGAGCACGCAAGCCAGCGCACTACGCATTGGTTGACGGATGTACCCTTTAAAAAGTGCAAAGGAATTCACTTGGACGAGGTCATGTTGTGCTCTGGTACGACGGTTGGTACTCGAGTCGCCATGATGAAATATTTCCAAGTCATGTACGGGGAAATGAAAGCCTGGGCGAGCGATCCACATTGTCATTTCGCTTTCCATGGTGATGACCAAAGCATACACAACTACTTGTACTATAGCGGACAACTACCGTTCGCCACTGCCTGGCCGAATCGAGCGGGTGGCATTGTCAATACGGTCGGAGTGGACGGGGCCAAAGCCCAAAAGCAGCACGTCAAAAACCTGCAAAAGCAAAACAAAAAACTCACCAAAGCTGAAGCCCGAAGTATTCCGTTTGAAGGTTCATCGGACAAGTTCTTCTTGGGGTTGGAGTACAACTTGACGAATGCTGACGGCTGGTTTTCCGAATTCGATGGGTCGACATCTCGTGTCATCCATCAGTACGACCGCTTTGCGAATTACCTCCAATTTCAGAAGTGGTTGGACGCGCGTGGGCTTGCAAAGGACCCAATACCGTCATTGGAATAGAAGTGGTTGTTGTAGGGCTTCCAACTTGTCATCTTTTCTATACTATCAAGGTTGGGTCATGGACTCACTTTCTTTAACCATCCATAGCATGCATCAGGAAAGCGACGACCAATGCGACCAGAAATGGGGGGTGTCGCGCGAATGCAAGCGGCGCGAGCAGCGGTTAGGACGCTTCGACCCTTGCGACTACAAAGCGCGCAGGGCGGCACCTCACTTTTTGTTGCACTCAACGCACGCGTTGGTCGAAATTTTGGCCTCTCTCAAATGATCTGCATCCAAGCGAATGGAATTCCACCCCAATGTACACCCATCTGCACCACAGAACCAGCAATTCGTCAGAGTCAACCTCAGAGATAACAAAGCTACAATCCAGCGAGCAAAATGACAATACCCGTCTTTCGACACAAAACAACGTTTGCGTCGCCATACCAGCCAGCTGCGGCGCAACGAGCGAATTTCTTTGTGATTCGATGCCTATTTGCCATTACGGTCGCAGCGTGCCTCTACTTGATGTCTACAATAAGCAATTCATTGAGTACTCCCCGAATTGAAAAAGGTCTTCAAGGAAATCCAGCAGAGATACTTCCAACGATAGAAATCCATGTGGCGGAACAGACGACTCGCCCACCAAAGCCAGTGCCCAAAACAAGAATTCCAAGACCGCTCGAGACATCCTTTCAACGATTACCAGAGATGCGATTAGACCCCCAAATGGTTCTGAAAAATCCAATCGATACCAGTCTCAAAAGGACCGAGGCAGGTGTAGACCTTAGCGATCCACGTCTTTACGAAGCCATTGACTACAACGGAGACTCATCCACAGCCACTGTCATGGGCATGGCCACGGGATATCCCCTGGAAGTTTATCAACGATTTGTTGGCTCACTACGCAAGACCGGATACAAGGGTCATATAATCTTGGGAGTGTCGCCGGATGTTTCCAAAGAAATATTGGACTATTTGGCCTATCGGAATGTAACCACCAAGATTCTCAAGCTCGCCCCGTGTACATTCCAAAATAACACAGACTGCCCGTATCCCTATCTGGATATCAAGACTAGATGGAGTCGATTTCCGCTGCAACGAGACTGGCTAGAGGAGTGTCCGTCTTGTACGGGCCCCATTCTTACCACGGATGTGCGGGACACTTTTTTTCAGCTGGATCCATTCGGTCCCGGCTCGCCGGTGGTCAAGGGATTGTTTGTCATGGAAGAACACGTGAGCCAACGCACTACACATTGGTTGACGGATGTACCCTTTCAAAAGTGCAAGGGAATTCACTTGGACGAGGTCATGCTATGTTCTGGTACGACAATTGGTACTCGAGACGCCATGATGAAATATTTCCATGTCATGCACGAAGAAATGAAAGCTTGGGCGAGCGATCCACATTGTCACTTTTCTTTCAAAGGGGACGACCAAAGCATACACAATTATCTTTATTATAGTGGACAGCTTCCGTTTGCAACGGCCTGGCCGAATCGAGCAGGTGGCATTGTCAATACCATTGGGGTCGAAGCCTCCATTGCCGAAAAAGAGTACATAGCCCAAATGAAACAAAAGAACACATCTCTCCGCAAAAAAGATTTGGGTCTCGAATACAACTTGACAAATTCGGAGGGATTGTTTACCGAGGCAGATGGTTTGACAATATCTCGAGTCGTTCATCAGGGGGACCGCTTCAAGGACTTGTGGAACTGGGTAACGAGGCATCAAGAGTTTCTCCAAGATCCCTTTCCAGTGAAGTCATAGCATGGTACTACAAGTAGGGGGTAAACAACGGGATGATCACAATGATGGGGTTGGCGATTTTCGCTCTCTTGGCAAGTGCTTGTTCCTATTCGTCTGTAGTTTGGGTATTCTTCCAGTCTTACTAATTCGTCGTCGTAGTAGTAAGAACAACTCGTACTTGTTGAGGAGCAAACAACAACAGACTACGCCAGCAGCTACCATGCTTCGTTATGAAGCCACCACTAGCTAGAAAAAGTATGGAATGCCCGCTACCGGTCTTAGCTATCGAAACAAGAAGAGCGCCGTTTTGAAGTGGCGAATCGTTTGGCGAACTTTGGCGTCAATTGGATGGATACGCACGCGTGGCGGTCTATCTTTCGTGCCGAGAGTCTCTTTCTTTTATTCGTTTGCTCTCATCGTCAACGGCGCCGAATGAGAGAACGATGAGGGTCGCTTTGGCATCCAAACGACGCTACGTCGTCCAGTATCGTCTTGTTGTACTCTATAGTAGCTGGCTGCTCTGAAACAATGCTATGATATGACTCTTGGAAGCCAATTCTTTCTTTGTGCAATAGTCAGCCTGGCATCAGCATGGATCATCTCGTCGACTACGACGACGACGTTTGGACGAGTTTATGTGTCAGGCTTTCATCCTGTCCTACAACAACAACGACGACAGCATGATGGCAGAGCGCCGCAAAGACAATTTAACTCTTTTATTCATGCTACTCAAGGACACTCTAGTGGGATAGTGGTGGAGACCAATCTCACTTTGCAACAAGAACAAGGTGTGCCTCGCGAATGCTGGGAATGGATTCAACGACGCGTACAACAGCATTCGAACGAGGCCGACCAGCAGCACGAGTTTTGGAATAAGTCATCATTCTGGCTCAAGCCACTCTCGCAACACAAGGGGGCTAGTTTGGGATTTTGCAACTCCTTGTATATTGTTTGTCCCCTGGATAATGCAACGACGACGACCCCGAAACTAATTCTCAAGGTCTATTTCGACTTGGCGCAATCTCGCATTCAAGTTTCGGGCCATCCCGCGGGAGCTGTCGATGGTTTATTGGCTCAGCTACAACTAGGACCCCATGTCTATGAATCCAATCACAAGGCTCTGTTAATGGAATGGTTGGAACATGCCACGTCCTTGACAGAAGACATGATTCATGCCCAAAATGCCACGACATTGCTGGTCCCTGTGGCACAATCCTTGGCTAGACTTCACACACTCCAAATTCCAAACCACAACAATGAATCTACAAAATCTAAACCATGTGGCTACAACAACAACATGTTGTGGGATTCGATTCATGTCTTGTTACCTGGCATTTCAGATAGAGCGACGCGCAACTATCTCCAAGAACAAGTCCATTACCAAAAAAACCGACTGGATGCTTTGAAGTTACCCATGGTGAATATTGGTCACGGAGATTTTAAACCTTCCAATATCATGTTGGTGCCACAACAACAACAACAAGTAGTACCACGTGATGGTAGTGGCACTACTATTACGGGCGATGGTAGTAACAACATTCGATTGATTGACTTGGAAACGGCAGGATGTCATTATCGAGCCTATGATTTGGCCAAATTGTTTCGAACGACAAGTAGTCGTCCACATTCCAACAATCAAGAACTCTTTCTTCAAACCTACCTCGAGACAATTGCGGAAAATGATCCCAGCACAGTTGTTGCCATGTCCAATGTGGAGTTGCTCCAACTCGAGTCGGATTTATTATTGCCCATGACGTGGTTGGAAGCTGCCATTTTCTTTCATGCCTCTCAACAACCCTTGGAGAAATGGAAAGAAATGGCAACTTTGCGATTGGAGAATTACGTTCAGTCTCTAGAGAGCTTTGAAGCAACCATTACAAAGTATCAACAAGCTCGTCAGGAGCAACAAATGTCGCAATAGACAGACTTCTAACTAAACAGTTGGTCGGTACCATCTTTGACTTTAGTAGAGTATTGCGTGCGAGGAGATAGACCTAGCTCAGAAAGCCTAATGGGGGTAGACTACACACCAGTGGCTAGCTCCAGCGGCATCATTTCTGTCCGTCCCGCCGTCCAAGCCAATCCGATCCATTTGACTTAAAGGATCCGTTCGACTACTATCTCCCTCCAATGCGAGGTCGGGCATGCTCGCACGCTTTCAAATCGCGACTGCCGCCGCCGCCGCCTTCTTTTTGGACCATGATGCACCTTGATCGTCGTTCGTGAATAATACACCATACACCATTCGGACACTTGCAACACATATTCTTTTGAAACAACCTCGTCACTACTTTACAATGTACACTCCCATTTCGATTAGTGAAACTCTTGTCCATCATCATGACGTGGATAATCGTGTCGGATTACAAAGTCAAGATCACTCGCCGACACTGCGTCACGCCCCGGCTTCTTATCATCATTTAGAGCAAGCTCGTCACTTGAGCTGGACCGATCCATTCTATGATGGCAAACATGGTGTGGTAGCTGCCTTTGATCGAGACGCAGTCCGAGCTGGCAAGTGGTTCTTTTGGCGATTTATGCGAACCGCCTGTTTCTTGTGGGGTCTGAGTGTCTTGTACTGGATTTTAGGTCTTGTGGATGCGAAATACAACCCGGAGGAATCCGTGGTGGATGATATTTTTGGTGTGTATACGCTAGTGTTGGGTGCCTTTGTGGCCGTCATGGCACTGCGGGGACGTCAAGCCATGTGGAATCAACATGTCGCCGTCACGGTCGAAGGCATTCGCGTCGATAATGGCACCATGGTGACGGTCACTATACCCTTTGAGCACATTCAACGCATTGATGTCAAACCGTATCAATTTTGTTGGCAAGTCGATCCTCAACTACAAGCCGTGTCCGTACATCGAGCAGCAGCACCCTTGGAACAATTTTGTTGTCAAAAGACAAAGACACTGGAGTTATATGGCATTTTAAGAGCGCAAGAATTTGCGGATCTGGTCATGGCCATGAAAGAATCTCAAGATCAAGGTACCTATGAAGGAGTCGTGGAAGCTCGAGTAGAATTACAAGCAATTCCATCTACTACTAGTACTAATAACGGGGCGATGGTGACGGGCGTTTGATGATGATGATGATCGCTCGCTGCTCGGGATCGACTAGAGTCTGGCTAACCTACTATCCAATAGTAGTAGTAGAGCTCATTTTAAACGACACTTTACTAGTAGTATAGAGAGACCAAGAACATTACCTGGCTGGTAGTTAGCTACGTAGTGTTCACGGTCACGACACACATGCCTCGGTACTACCAAACCCCCGAATTGACTGACTAGTAGTACCGTAGCCTAATAGCCGGTAAGAGTATCACCACTCCTCCGTCGATGTCATCAGCGATGATGATGGCTGCCTCCAAGGTGTTTGTCACCACTTGCTGTTCTTGCTTCTTGGATGGTACAAATCAAAGATTCCTCGAAGGCCCATTTTTTGTCCCTTCCTTGTTGCACCACACCATTTCTCCTGGAAAAGATGGCGCATACTGCTGCTAGAGGCCTTCGTTTTGTGGGCATCTCCTTGTTACTATTAGTAGTGCTACTAATCGCTCCCGGTGCCTCGGCCGCGTCCACCACCAGCAGTGGTACGACTCCCTGTCAAAGAGGTAGTACTACTAGTACTAACTTCCTCTACCTGGATTTTATCCTTGTTTACTACCACACCTACTATGATGACAACCCTACTACTCCAAAAAGAAGTCCGCGACAGGTAGCCGCTCGTCGTCATAATCATCCTCATTGATGTAGTCGTACTGCTTGCCTTGTTGATGATGGTCGTGGTAGTAGGACGTCGCTGCTTCTAGTCGTGGGGACGAGAGGACGGTGTTACTACTAACTCCTCCCCTGCCTCCGCTGCCCCGCTCTCCTTGCACCAGAATCGACCCGTGGTCGAATTGGCGATAATGGTACGCATCATCCCCGATATAATTAGTAGAAGATGGACCACTCATAAGGAAGTGCTGGTGCTGGTGCTGGGGGCTTCTTGTCATCATCCGCCCTCGTGTGCCGCTGAAACTGTATTTGTCTTCCTCCGGGGGACGATTCTGAGAAACCGGCACCAGAAAATTGCGACGACCGGATGATGATGGTGGTACTTGTTTCACCGCTTTCACCAGCACCATACTACCACCGGGAGACGCCGACTCTTCTTCTCCAACAAGAGACGCCGACTCTTCTTCTCCAACAGAATAAGGCTTGAGAAAAATCTGCTGCTTGTTCTTGTGATTGGGCGGTGGCTTCACGATGTTACTAGGATACCATTTGTCATGATCGCTGCTGCTACCGTCGCTAGTACTGCTGCTACTAGTAGTACAACTAGCAGCAGTTGTCCCATCTTCTTCTCGTCCGTCCTCTTGTTGTTGCTCGTTGTAGTCCTCATTTTCTTCGCTTTCTTCACCCATGATTCGAGCAATCTCTGCTTTAAAGGACCACAATGATCCACGTGGCTTCTTTCGGATAGTTTTGCCCACAGCACGAGAGGATGGTTGCTCTTTGTTGTCACCAAGTTTCATGACTTTTTGTTCAAGCTGGTGGTACTTGCGTCTAATAGCGGACATCTCTTCTTTCTTTGCTCTCTGCGCTTCTTTTTGTTGCTGTTTGCGAACTTCCCTCGCGGTTTTTTTACGAGCTTCTTCGTCATCGACAATAATCCATACATCGCCCTGTCTCCTTAGAAATCGCGCTCCGTGTTCTCTTTGGAGCGTTTGGGTAATTTCCCAATACAAGAGTGACGCCGCCGCATTACATCCGAATAAACTACTGTAACGAGGAATGTATGTCCTAACTATGGCACGAAATAGGACATTGCCGGGATGCTCTGTGGCAGTCAGACCGCGGCAACACAAAATGTCTTTCTCCGTAGGAACAACACCACCAAGAAGGCTAGCAGGTTTAACCTCCTGATTGTATGATTCCTGTGGGAATGCGGCTTTACTATTCAGCAACGTCGTATTGGGTGTGTCTTCTTTGGTGGAAGAAGGGTGACTGAGATCCGTCATCGTTAGCAGAAGTACAGGTACGGATGGTGGTAGTATGTCAACAACAATAACAACGCGGCTTTTTGTGATCACGGAGTGTAATTCCCGGTGGTTTTTGAGATAGTTTCGTTTTAATATGCGCGTGAGCGGAAGCTTGGGAACCCCGCGACGTCGACAGGCCCAGCACTTCTTGGTTTGTTTCTCTGTTATTCCAGTGATGGATATTTTGTGCTCTCTAATATGCGCTTTGCCGGGCTATGTGCGGTATTCAACCAGTCGATCGTGCTGGATGGCTTTTAGTTTGTCCGAGTGAGCCTACCGGTAATTAATAAATCGTCCGCAGGCTTTTCAGCCATTAGAAGACGATCGCTGAACATTTAAACGTCGGCGCAACCAAACGAGGCCTGAAAACCACGAAAAGAGGCCCGAATGTTATCGTTGACGCCGCTACTAGAGCGGCGAGCGCGTCCCCGCCGTGAGACCATGATGGTCTAAACTTTGCTGTCGTTGTTAGGGTGAGCCCATGATCGTTGATGCGAGTGTCTCAACTGGGTTCAACAGCTGCGGTTCTAGCTAATATTATGATTAGGAAGACCTAAAGTTGTCTCTTGATGATGCCGATGATTTTGCAGGATGTTTGCGATGAAATTGTTTTTCAATGATACTCTGTACCTTTTTTCAGGAATGGTCCCGTTCGGAACGTTTGGTTGTTCGATAACGTGGGGGAATGAACTCAAATGTTCTGTAATACTTTCCAAAATGGAGTCGAAGTCCTCTTGGTGAAAGCTTTGTATAGCCATCATCATTAAGATATCTGGCAGGGAATTCCATCTTGGCGGCCTACAACGGCGGCGTCGTGATCAGGGGCAATCACACCATCAGGCGGGCAAGATACCCGCTACCGGATCGATGCGACTTTGGTGATGGTTCCGATGGATGGCTGGAAGGGTTTCTTCTTCGGAGTGACTAGATAGACGGAGGCCGCCTGAATGACGTTGCTTTTCAAGGCGGTGCAATGCGGGTCGAGATGGAGGTTTCGATCAGTTTGGGACACAAATTTGCTAAAGATGCTTGGCTCGATTCTTGCACAAGGGATTCTGATGTTTGTTCGCCGAACAACATTTGCATGTCTAGATTTCTTCGAGGTATGCGTTGGCATAAATTGCGAAATTCAACAAGTCGTCGTGATGATGGTCTTGGCTGTGACCTCCAGAGTTAGTCCCCTTTTCCTCAAGTGATGCGATGGGGGAAACTAGCGTTTGTTCGCTTCCCACTGGTGTTTCGGTTGAAAGTGTGGAATTCAGTCTGGGGCGAGAAATTAATTCGTGATCCTCGGAGAGTTCCTTTGAGTCTGGAGAGCTCTGGGTGGCTCCCCGTTTTAAGTTGCGCCTCCCATTAGTAGATCTTCGTTTGTTTTACCCTTGATCTTTTGCCGGGCCATGCCCATGCACAATACCGGGTTGTCTCCCGCCATGAGTGGATGATGACGATAGGCTCGGTGGTCAGGCGATGACAGGCCGCTAACAAATTTGAAGCCGTAGATGCCTCGGAACTAGAGCCCCGAATGGACGGACTGACTCTCGGCATTAGACGAATTTGCAGGGGCGACATATCTAGTCGTCAAGGGAATAGCCGCTGTTGCTATGGGCGCCATTAACGAACTATGGCAAGGTAAATGATGTTGTCTAGTAGAAGTTCACTATACCGGGGTTTGATGGTTGCATGGTAGTAGATCGGCTTGACGACGACGAAGGCTCTGCTGGAAAACCACCTATCCAATACTAGAGAGCTCACTCAGCCATAAACACGGCACTCTAGCCGAGGGCTTCTAAATCGCTGGTGGAGAGTTCCTCCATTTTCCACCAAAATCAAGAATGACTTCTTAATACAAAGAGGGGTGAATGTTATCTTCTTGCCATTTCCTCGCTCTCTACTCGTCCTCGGTGGCAACACTCTTCGATTGCATACTTTTGGGAGACAATCCTAGAGAACGGAAACAAATAGTAAACCGGGCATCCCCTTTGTTTCGACACACGATGGATTCCCATACGATTCAAAGAAGGACCCTTCTAGACTCATGTGACGGCTTTCTGGGGTTGACCACATTGTTGAAAGAACTCTCCATCGGATGAGGATAGCGACTGAAGAATCACGCCCCCCCCCCCTTCCCCCCCTTTCCAGTCGAAGAAGAAGAAGGCAGTTTACAAGAATCGTCTTTGATAATAAATTCATTGCGCAGAGGCCATTGGAATCATTCCTTGTGGTATTTTCTTGACCATCTGAGAGGCTGAACGTCAGTCAAAAAGAATGTCCTTGTAGTTCCCCGGCGGACGAGAGTCTGCAAGCATATATAGTCAGAGCACCACTCCATCGAGGTCATCTGCAATATAATGATGCCCCCAAGGTGTTTGGCGCCAATTGTTCTTGCTTGAATACAAACCAAAGATTCCTTGAAGGTTAATTTTTTGTCCCTCTGTTTTGCAGCACAGCATTTGTTCGGGGGGAAATGAGGCATACATCGCAATATTAGTCGGGCAAATGAGGACAAAGAAAAATCCGTGGCATCAATCAGCATAATGAGGGGTAAATAGAGAAGGGTGAGTTTATTATTGTTGTTGTTGATCATCACACTCGAGACATTGACTTGCTTCATCATTGTCATCCTTTACTGCTCTCTACTGGTAGCTAGAGAGAGAACGAAATCCCCCTCTCGTCGTCGCGTCCCCCTCTAGTACTACGGACAGTCAGTACATTCTTTCGCGTGGTGCTGGAAGGAGTCGCGACCAATAAGTAAGAAATCCCGCCTACATAAAAAGAGAATATGGGCACAGTGCCCTTAAATATGCGCAAAAGACTCTACCGGTATGATGACGACGACCCTACTACTCCAAAAAGAAGTCCACGACAGGTAGCCGCTCGTCGATGTACTGCTCCTGCTTGCCTTGAAGATGGTGCTGGAGGTTATGATCATGACCACGGGCAGCAGAGGAGGAAGAAGGAACATTTTCGGAGCGAAGAGAGGGAGCTTTACGATCATCATCTTGACACTCGTCGTGGTGGTCGTGCTGGTAATAGGACGTCGCTGCTGCTGGTCGTGGGGAGAGGACGGTGGTACTACTAACTCCCCAGCCTTCGCCGCCCCGCTCTCCTTGCAGAATCCTCGATACGTGGTGTAGACCATTCATGTTGTTGTCGATTTGGCAATAAGAATGGTCGTACGCATCATCCCCGATATAATTAGTAGGAGAAGGACCACTCATAAGGAAGTGCTGCTGGTGCTGGGGGCTTCCTGTCACCATCATCTGCCGTCGTGTGCTGAAACTGTATTCGTGTCCCTCGTCCTCAGGGGGGAGATTCTGAGAAACCAGCGCAAGAAAATTACGACGACCGGATGATGCTGGACTCCTTGATGATGGTGGTACTTGTTCCACCGCTTCCAGAACCATACTAACACCGCGAGACGCTGGCGCTTCTCCAACAGAATGAGGCTTGAGAAAAAGCTGCTGCTTCTTGTTGTTCTTCTTGTGATTGGTGGGCAGTGGCTTCATGATGTTGCTTGGATGCCTTTTTTCATGCTCATGATCGCTGCTGCCGCCGCCACTACTAGTACTGCTACTACTAGTACTAGCAGTTGTCCCATCTGCTTCTCGCCCGTCCTCTTGTTGTTCTTGCTCCTGTTCCTCGCGTGCGTGTTGGTGATCCTGGTGACCACGAAAAGTCATGCTAGCCGCGGGGGCTGTACTTGTAGTAGTGCTCTTATTACTCGTCCCTCCTCTTCCTTGCTTCTCCTCGTCTTCTTCGTCGCTTTCTTCACCCATGATTCGAGAAATCTCTGCATTAAAGGACCATAATGATCCACGCGGCTTCTTTCGGATAGTCTTGTCCACAGCACGAGAGGATGGTATTTTGTTGCCAGCACTACTAAGTTTCATGGTTTGTTCTTCTTCTTTCTTTGCTTTCTGTGCTTCTCTTTGTTCCTGAAGCTTCTGCTGTTTGCGAACTTCCCTCGCGGTTTTTTTACGAGCTTCTTCGTCATCGACAATTCCCCATACATCGCCCCGTTTCCTTAGAAATCGCGCTCCGTGCTCTCTTTGGAGCGTTTGGGTAATTTCCCAATACAAGAGTGACGCCGCCGCATTACATCCGAATAAACTACTGTAACGAGGAATGTATGCCCTAACTATGGCACGAAATAGGACATTGCCAGGATGCTCTGTGGCGGTCAGACCGCGGCAACACAAAATGTCTCTCTCCGTAGGAACAACAACATCAAGAAGGCTAGCAGTTTTAACCCCCTGATCGTATGATTCCTGTGGGATTGCGGCTTTACTATTCAGCAACGTCGTACTGGGTGTGTCTTCTTTGGTGGAAGAAGGGGGGTGACTGAGATCCGTCATCGTTAGCAGTAGTACAGGTACGGGTGGTGGTAGTTTCAACAACAATAACAACGCGGCTTTTTGTGATCACGGAGTCTAATTTCCGATGGTTTTTGAGGGATTTCGTGAGGTCTGCCGCTACTGTATCACGAGCCGCGTGAGCGGAAGTTTGGAAACCCCGCGACAGCTCTTTGGTTTGCTTGCTCTGTTCTGCCTACGCCGATTTTTTATATTGAATAGTACTAAATAACATATGTGCCTAACCCTTGGGCATTGGGCGGTCTCCAAGCAAGCGTTTTGCCGCCCATTCGGGCAGTCTGAAATTTTGTCGGGGGTGCTACCGGTATGTAGTATGGTCATAATAAGTACCCCAAGAAGAAGCCTTCTTTATTAGATATGTCCTCAAGGTCGGGGTGCCCTTAAGTATGCTCCATGTTTACCATGTGTCGAATGTATGATTGATATTGTTATTATGTGACGAACATCTCTGGGGCGGACAGACGAGTTATCGCAGTAGCTATGCCAGCGAGACCTTACTCTGCTATGAAACGATGTCGCCTGTTGGTAGTACTCGTTTGGAGACGGACGAGCTTCCCCAGGGCAAGCCCAGACCATCTCGCCATTGTCCAATGATCTCCGCATTTGTGGGCAGAGGTTTACCCCATACCATGTCCGCTCCAGCGTTGTAGAAGTCCTTATCCAAGTCGTTCCCGGAGCACCCAATGATATAAGCATTCACCTTGTTACGACGCATGGCGATAATGGCGTCCGTGCCGACCATAACACCCCCTGCTTCCTCCTTAAGTTTACGATCAGCAGAACGACGGAATGAGGAAAGTGAAATATTAACACGCCACCAGCACCGCAGTTTATGCACCAACAACAACGAGCCGAAAACAGCCAGATACTTACCATAAATTGGTCGCAAATGATTATATCGAACTCTTGGGAACTACAAATTTCCAAGGCTTCTTCGGCCGTTGCGGCCATGGTGATTTGGGCTTTAGGGGCGATAGCCTTCTGGATGCGTCGACTAAGCATGGTACGATTCATCTTGATATCGTCGATAATCAAAATCTTTAACGCACGCTCAATGACATGGACCTCCGCGGGACGGACAGGCTCTTCCTCGGGCTGTTCACAAATGAGTAGGGGCAATAGGATGCGGCAAGTGGTCCCGGGCTCCACAGTCGGGTCACTTTCAAAACAGATCGACCCTTGCATCATGTTGACAATCTGCTGGGCAATATTCAAGCCCAAACCTGTGCCTGGGGCTCCACCCCGTTGGACGAATCGTTCGAATAGGCGATCTTGCTCGCCCTTGGGAATTCCAGGGCCCGTATCGATACATTCTATCTGGACAAAGCTGCCCAGCCAAGAGACTGACAATGTTATTGATCCGTGAAGAGTGTACTTGATGGCATTTGTCAATACGTTCGTCAAAACTTGTTGAATCCGAGGCTCGTCGCCCAACACCCAATTGCGCCCTTTCGGGATGTCCTTGACAACCAAAAAGTCGACGCCCTTTCTCACCGAGGACCTCATCATCGTGTGTAAATCATCCACCAACTTGCTCAACTTCAACGGATGGGAGCGTATCCGCATTTTGCCTTCCTCGATCTTGCGCACATCTAGCAAATTGTTCATGATGCTGGACATGAACGAACTGCACAGTTGCATTCCGTCTAACAGCTCCTTGGTACTTGGTGGCAGGTCTTCCGTAGTTATACTACTGAGAGCGCTATCTAGAGCACTCAAGGCTGTGCGACGAGAGACGAAGAGCGAGATTGTGAGATGATGGAATCCAACATGGTCCAGATAAAGTGGATCCAACTTACGATTTCTCAATTCATGGGCGAAGTAGGCCGTCATGTCGCGCTCCGTTGCTACTCTTGCTTCTTGGGCCACGTTTTCCGCAAGCATGTCTGCATGTACATGCTTCTGCGAGAGGACCATGTAAACCAAAATGGCTATGAAAAAGGCCACAACAAAGCAGGAGCCGATCACCAACCCCATTGTCCTCGACAGGGGAGCTGGATCGTAGGCCACCGTCATGACCCATTCATTGTTTGTCGTTGTCAAAGACTCGGAGACGTAGCGCCAATTGACGAGATTGTCGAAGTTTGGGGTAGCAGCCAGGACGACTTTGGAAGCATCGTATTGGTTTGTGTCTGTGTTCAATATTCGATCGGTACGAGACAATTGAAATTCAAAAGCGTTCTCTGCAAACGTTTCGTAGACACCACTTTGCTCCACAAGCTTTGTCCATGCAATCAAGGCAGTAGCAAATCCCCAGCGGCTATACGGTTTTCCGTCCACATATATCTGATGACCGCTATATACAATGGGAAGACGGGCAATAAAAAATGGGTCACACTCGGGACATTGCGCAAGGGGTCGTGGTCCAGCTATGCCCACTTCTTCCCGGGTTATGCTTTGTAGCGCAATGTATTTCATCGCGGGATCATTGAAGAGATCGAGCCCCCAAGCAGGAGTGTTATCCATAAATTGTCCCTCGTCAAAGTCTTCGGTGTTGTTCATAGGGTGAAGCAAGCAAATTACACCTTGCGGTGCAAGTTGAATGTTCGTTAGCACCCCTTCCATCCCTGACTGCTTCTTGATGGTAGTAGCAATGTCCACAAAGATATTCACTAATTCTGGGTCATCGCATACGCCTGTGATATTCCGTTTCCAGGTCTCATTGTTTAGGGGCAAAGCGCCCGGCGCTCCGGCAGCTCCTATCCGATCAGGTAGATTTTGGAAAGCAGCGAGATGTACCGCAAACTGTGCCATGCTAAATAGCGGCAGGATAGCCTTGTCTAGCTGCTCTTTGAAGTACTGCCCCGTTCGTAACGAAAGCCCGTGGGCTTCCTCTTCGAGCGCGGATTCTTGGGATTCTCGGATAACTATAGCGACCACTATACCCGCCCCGGCAAAGACGAAGAAGATCAATGCTGTTACGAAGGCAACCGGCACACCCGCGGCACATATTTGTAGTTTTGACCGTTGACTTGTTTGTCGTTTCATCAGTCGCAATTCTTCCAACCTGGCCCGCTGCTTTTGCTGTTCTTCCACATCGTGCTCGAATTCGGATGTAGTAGACTCCAGGTTCACGCGTTTCAATGATCGATGTTGAATGTATTTAGAGTTTGACGTGATTGGAGATTGTGGGACGGCGAGGAACGAATCAATATCACCAGAGAATTGACCACTCGTGGCCGACTTCTGGGAGGAGGATCGACTGTCTCGCCGCACACGTTCTTGGAACTGGCTTAGAGGTAGGGGGTTTTCTTCGTCCGATCTGCCGGACCCTAAACTATCGAATCTTAGTGAGTCAGATGAAACAGCGGAAAGAAAGTAGCGAAGAAAGACACGGCAGAAACAGCATCGGGCAAGTTAGAACAAGAAGGCAACGATTTCATCATCGTCACGAGAAATCGCGAAGTCTGATGTAATCATCAGGATAACTCACTCTTCCATGTCAGTGCCCGTAGTCACATCTCCTCCCTTTGCACTACAAGAGTTTTTCCTCGGTTGATAGGTTCCCGAAAGCGAAAGGGACATGATAAAACACACAGGGAAGATGCTCGTCTACTGAATGGTAGTAAGTTGAGCAATACCAGCTATTGGTTCATGTCAGCGAAGCGTACGACGTTGATGTTGAGTTTGACGACGAGACCGGCGGAGCCCCAAAAAAGGAGATAAAGGAGCACTGATGATTGGAGAGCGACGAGGAAAATATGGATGCTTCACTCGGCGTGCCCAGGTTCGCCCATAATTAGAACACGACCCGGCTTCTTATAGCTCCAGAATTCCTACGTGCCCTGCGCTACAATAGAACACAAAAGTACATTTTGGTGCCTCCATATGCACTCGTTGAAAGCTCCACTAATGAAGGGGCAATTTGAATTTTGACGTTTTCCCGTTATCTTCGCGTTCCCGATATCTGAGCCCTAAGTGGTGGTAGAAAAATTGCATGTTCCCTATCTACCGGTAGAGCCATCTTGTTAATAAAATAACTTAACGCAGAAATTGTGGTCCAAAGATCTGAATGGAAACAGAAACGCGGGGAAACTTGTAAGAGTATTTCACCGTCTTGCACCTTTGAGCGTGATACTGTAGTACAGAAGGAAACAGACTGACCCACCATCTGTTTGAAGTCAGCACAAACATGATGCCAACTTCCCCAACGAGAACGGACAGAACGAGAACTACCGGTCTCACTTTGCCCGAAAAGACATAAATCTAAAAAAGTCAAATCCAGCGACGACTTCATTGATCTCAATATTTGCCATGGTCTCTCTACTACTGGTAGTAAAATCAAACGAATATGGTATACCTTTAAAAAGTCTCAGCATTAAATGAGTGTCAAGACAACTGAGTCGGAGTCAAGGGTATTCCCTCGTCGAACTGAGTGCCGGATTCTATCACTTTGGGCACGATTGTATCCTGGGCCGTACCAATGTGAATTATCCTTATTTAATCAACATGGTCTTCATCGTCAAAATTATCGAGTAAAGCAACAAGAGCTTGGTTCTATTACGCGACGACGTCACCTGTGGTTAATATTCGTTTGGAGACGGAAGAGCTTCCCCAGGGCAAGCCCAGACCATCTCGCCATTGTCCAATGATCTCCGCATTTGTGGGCAGAGGTTTACCCCATACCATGTCTGCTCCAGCGTTGTAGAAGTCCTTATCCAAGTCGTTCCCGGAGCACCCAATGATATAAGCATTCACCTTGTTACGACGCATGGCGATAATGGCGTCCGTGCCGACCATAACACCCCCTGCTTCCTCCTTAAGTTTACGATCAGCAGAACGACAGAATGAGGAAAGTGAAATATTAACACGCCACCAGCACCGCAGTTTATGCACCAACAACAACGCGCCGAAAACACCCAGATACTTACCATAAATTGGTCGCAAATGATTATATCGAACTCTTGGGAACTACAAATTTCCAAGGCTTCTTCGGCCGTTGCGGCCATGGTGATTTGGGCTTTAGGGGCGATGGCCTTCTGGATGCGTCGACTAAGCATGGTACGATTCATCTTGATATCGTCGATAATCAAAATCTTCAACGCGCGCTCAATGACATGGACCTCCGCGGGACGGACAGGCTCTTCCTCGGGCTGTTCACAAATGAGTAGGGGCAATAGGATACGGCAAGTGGTCCCGGGCTCCACAGTCGGGTCACTTTCAAAACAGATCGACCCTTGCATCAAGTTGACAATCTGCTGGGCAATATTCAAGCCCAAACCTGTGCCTGGGGCTCCACCCCGTTGGACGAATCGTTCGAACAGGCGATCTTGCTCGCCCTTGGGAATTCCAGGGCCCGTATCGATACATTCTATCTGAACAAAGCTGCCCAGCCAAGAGACTGACAATGTTATTGATCCGTGAAGAGTGTACTTGATGGCATTGGTCAGTACGTTCGTCAAAACTTGTTGAATCCGAGGCTCGTCGCCCAACACCCAATTGCGCCCTTTCGGGATGTCCTTGACAACCAAAAAGTCGACGCCCTTTCTCACCGAGGACCTCATCATCGTGTGTAAATCATCCACCAACTTGCTCAACTTCAACGGATGGGAGCGTATCCGCATTTTGCCTTCCTCGATCTTGCGCACATCGAGCAAATTGTTCATGATGCTGGACATGAACGAACTGCACAGTTGCATTCCGTCTAACAGCTCCTTGGTACTTGCTGGCAGGTCTTCCGTAGTTATACTACTGAGAGCGCTATCTAGAGCACTCAAGGCTGTGCGACGAGAGACGAAGAGCGAATTGTGAGATGATGAAATCTAACATGGTCCAGATAAAGTGGATCCAACTTACGATTTCTCAATTCATGGGCGAAGTAGGCCGTCATGTCGCGCTCCGTTGCTACTCTTGCTTCTTGGGCCACGTTTTCCGCAAGCATGTCTGCATGTACATGCTTCTGCGAGAGGACCATGTAAACCAAAATGGCTATGAAAAAGGCCACAACCACGCAGGAGCCAATAATCAGCCCTGTTGTCCGCGACAGGGGAGCTGGATCGTAGGCCACCGTCATGACCCATTCATTGTTTGTCGTTGTCAAAGACTGGGAGACGTAGCGCCAATTGACGAGATTGTCGAAGTTTGGGGTAGCAGCCAGGACGACTTTGGAAACATCGTATTGGTTCGTGTCTGTGTTCAATATTCGATCGGTACGAGACAATTGAAAGTCAAATGCGTTCTCCGCAAACGTTTCGTAGACACCACTTTGCTCCACAAGCTTTGTCCATGCAATCAAGGCCGTAGCAAATCCCCAGCGGTTGTACGCCTTTCCATCCACATATATTTGATGACCGCTATACACAATGGGAAGCCGGGCAATTAAAAACGGATCACAGGCAGGACATTGCGTAAGGGGTCGTGGGCCTGCAATGCCCACTTCTTCCCGGATTATACTTTGCAGTGCATTGGACTTCATGGCGGGGTCATTGAAGAGATCTACCCCCCAAACTGGAGTGCTGTCGAGAAATTGTCCCTTGTCAAAATCTTCGGTGTTGTTCATGGGGTGAAGCAAGCAAATAACACCTTGCGGTGCAAGTTGAATGTTCGTTAGCACCCCTTCCATCCCTGACTGCTTCTTGATGGTAGTAGCAATGTCCACAAAGATATTCACTAATTCTGGGTCATCGCATACTCCTGTGATATTCCGCTTCCAGGTGTCATTGTTCAAAGGCAAAGCGCCCGGTGCCCCTGCAGCTCCTATCCGATCAGGTAGATTTTGGAAAGCAGCGAGATGTACCGCAAACTGTGCCATGCTAAATAGCGGCAAGATGGCTTTGTCCAGTTGCTCTTTGAAGTACTGCCCCGTCTGTATAGAAAGTCTATGGGCTTCTTCCTCAGTTGCGGATTCTTGGGATTCTCGAATAGCAATAGCGACCACGATACCCGTCCCGGCAAAGACAAAAAAGATCAATGCTGTTACAAAGACAATCGGCACCCAAGCAGCACATATTTGTATTTTTGATCGCCGTTGACTTGTTTGTCGTTTCATTAGTCTCAGTTCTTCTAACCTCGTACGTTGCTTTTGCTGCTCTTTGACATCGTGCTCGAATTCGGATGATGTAGACAACAGGTCGACCCGCTTAATGTTTCGATGTTGAATATAGTTCGAGCTTGACACTCCTGGTGATCGTGGGACGGCAAAGTGCGAAGAATCTAGCGGGGCCGACTCGATATCCGCAGAGAACTGACTGCTCGTAGCCGATTTTTGTGAGGTGGACCGACTATCTCGGCGCACTCGTTTTTGGAACATGCTTAATAATGGGGCGGGATTTTCTTCGTCTGACTATTCGAATCTGAATGGATCCAAGCGTGCCACAAGAGAAGGGAAGAAGAAGAATGCGGCAAACCAACATCGACCAAGTTAGAACAAGAAATCACGAATGGCACGATTGACTGACAAAGAATCCAGGTCCAAGGTCCTTCGTCATAGTCAGCAGATTACGCAACAACACTTCCTCCGCCGCCCAGAAACGCAACTATTGAAAACAATAGTACTCACTCTTCACGGTAGGTAAAGTCCCATCTTCCTTTGCACTCGGCTGATAGCAGGTTTCTGCAAAGGAGAGTCATCAGGCTGCTGTTTCGATAGAGGTATGTCAGTTTTTCATCGGAGGGAATATTAGCGCTCGGTTTTGGTGTGATGCAATTCATTCTCTTGTCCCACCGAAGTTAAATAACGCTGCTGTCCTTGAATTCTACAAAGCTTCGGCGCCTTCGCAAAATTCGCTTTGACCTAAATACGGGGAATTCGCGCGACCATAAAGACCTTTTCATATGTAGATACCTACCTAGATTGTATGGGTATCTTCCACAGTACGATGCAATGAGAACTTCAACCGACCGGGTCTGTGTTTCGAAGGCCGCGCCCGCCGGATTCTTCATTTGACCTGTTCGACTTCGGTATTTCTTTGGTAGTTACTGGTAGTCATACAGACAGTACTTTCTCCCCAAAACGGGTTCGGGAAGAGCCTTTCAAGTCGCGCTGATGCAGTACCTCGGGCATTGTGACCGAGGCTGCCTACCTATGGTCCTAGTATATGAACCCAGAACACCTACCTATAGACCCTAGTCCGGAGTCATCACTCCGGATCTTGAAGTAGTAGCTTGGGGCTCCGCCGGAGCCCCTCAATCGTAAGGTCATAATTCCTTTTTTTATCATCTTCCTCAAGGATAGGTCACTGTAATTACAGCTTTCCCTTGCGGAGACTAACATCTAATCGGTAACTATGAGTAACGACGGTCCTCTACGAGGAACACGTCAAGGTTAAGGACTACGCGACTCACAAGCTCGAAGTGCTGATGGACGACGGTACGCAACGTCAATGCGAACTCCCCATCTTCGATAGCAGCAAAGGCGTCGAAGGCCTCTTCTATGTCTATGATGAGTTCATTCGTTGCGGTGAACGCCTCCAGTTTGACGACGCCGACGTTGGAGATTATTTCGAGTATTTCCCTGATGTCCTTGACGCGAATGCTCGTCACAAATGGGAAAATCAAGTTCGCGCGATCCCCAATGCAGATTGCACACGCCAACGCTTTGATACCAAGTTCAAGGATTTTGTTTTGCATTACGCCATCTCACGCGATCCTCATGGCGACTTGATTCGCTACATTGACAGCGATCACTGCAAGAAGCCTAAAGACAAGGATGTGGAGGAACACGTCGCTCGGATCGAGACTTTGTGCCTCTACGCAAACTGTTTGAGTGGCGCTGACGCGGAACTTACCGAAGAAGTTATCAACAACAAAATCTTCAAGAGCTTTGCTCAAGGCTGGCAAGATGAGTATCAGCTACTCCACGGGCTTCCGCAGCCCGGAGCGAATGCGGCGGCAACTCAGGCCGTTCGCCGCAAGATCATCGAGTACATGAAGACCAAGAAAGGCATCCTCGACAAGAAGAAGCCTCCAGCAGCGAAGAAAGATTCCGCCGATGACGAATCCTCGGGCAAGAAGCGTAAGGGCTCTTCTTCCTCTGGCCCAAAGTTGAGGGGCAAAGGAAAGAAGCAGAAGTCCTCCAACGGAGGGAACCCTTGTCGCCTACATAACAGGATGCATTCGTTGGCTAATTGCTCGCAGAATCCTTGTTCCCCGAACTATTATCAGAATCCCAGCAGCCCTTTCTACCGCAGAGGCGGCAATGTCAACGGGAATTCGCCGGGCAGCCGCGGAGGCACTCGGAACCACAATGCCGTCCGTGGAGGCGGCCGTGGGAATGGGCAGCAGAACAATGGTTCGTACTACGCCCAAGGCCAGGGGTCGGAGAACCCAGCGCCAACTACAAGCGGTACGTCCGCTACCAGCTACGCCTACGATCAGGGTAGCAACAACACTACTACTAGTGATAACAATCGCGTCCACTGGGGGAACAACTGATGGGGTGCGCCGATCCAGTGTGATGTTGAGGACGATTTAGATGAAACAATTAACAAGACCCTTGGTCTTTCTTTATCCCTCGACTCTCATTGGATGCAAGGCGCCTACTTTGCAGCTGACACTTCCTCTGCTCCAACAGAACAAGAGTACCGCCCCGACAGGACTCCAGCGCCGATGACATTCATCGTGGCCAACACGATCAATGGGCACATCTCGCGACGACTCCTTCGAGTTTTATTGGATTCCGGTGGCGACAGAACCATGGCGCATGAACGCATTCTCCCCCGTGGGTGTGTGCTTTCGTTGGCGTCACGAGAGTCCAAGTCCACCACTATTGCTGGGACGTTTATGTCCAAATGCTACGTTTATTTGCACGAAGTCGTTCTCCCCAAATTCGATCGAAACAAGAAGATTGACGGGCAGGGCGCTTTCATCTTTGGTGGCGATTGCCCCTATGATCTCATTCTTGGCCGAGACTTCCTACGGAAGGCCGGAATGAAGTTCGACTTCGAAAGGAACACTGTTACCTGGATGGACGTTGAAGTCCAAATGTGCTACGCCAATGGCAAAATCTATGACAGGGTTCTCGATGGCGCCGACGCCACCTACGAACAGGATCCTCTTGAGCAAGCCGATGGCTTTACCACGATCCTTGACACTGAGGATGAGAGCCATTCTCCAGAAGTAGTGGCCAGCAAACAAACACATCTCACCCCTGCTCAATGCAAAGATATCAGGCGACTAGTGGCGAAGTACTTGCAACTGTTCTCGAACAAACTGCGGAAGTATCCACACCGACAATTCTCTCTCGAAATAGAACCGGGCGCTCGCCCTGTTCACGCTCGACCTTCAAGAAAGAGTTAGAGCATCTTTGCGAAATCGGCATTCTATGCCCGGTCGGCGCGACGGATTGGGCGTCGCCGACGTTCATCATCCCCAAGAAGGATGGCAGAGTTCGCTGGGTCTCGGATTTCCGTTAGCTCAACAAGGTTATCAAGCGGCGCATCTATCCACTGCCGCGTATCAACGAAGTTCTCAAAAGACGCACAGGGTATGAGTTCTTCACTAAGCTAGACATCTCGATGATGTTCTACACCCTGGAACTTGACGACAAGAGCAAGGATCTCTGCACGATTGTCACTCTGTACGGCAAGTTTCAGTATTGTCGTATCCCCATGGGGGTAAAGTGTTCTCCCGACATGGTGCAGGAGACCATGGAAGAAGTTCTCCGAGGCATCGACTGTGAAAATTACTTAGACGATATCGGTGCGTTCTCCAAGGACTGGAAGATGCACATTGTGCTGCTCGACCAGATTTTCCAGCGGCTCGACGACAACGGCTTCATTGTCAATCCCCTGAAATGCGAATGGGGCGTCAAAGAGACCGACTGGCTAGGCTATTGGCTAACTCCCGTTGGCCTTAAGCCGTGGAATAAGAAAGTCGATGCCATCTTGAAAATGCAAGCCCCACAAAACATCAAGCAATTGCGCAGCTTCCTGGGCGCTGTTAATTATTATCGCGACATGTGGCCGCGACGTTCTCACGTGCTCAAGCCACTCACCGATCTCACAGGAAAGGGCAAATTCGAGTGGACTGAAGCACATCAAAAGGCGTTCGAAGAGATGAAGGCGGTAATCGCAGCGGATGTGTTGATGTGGTTCCCCGATCACAACAAGCCATTCGCAATTTACACCGATGCCTCTGACTACCAAATTGGTGCATGCATCATGCAAGACGGTTTCCCCGTCGCTTACTACAGCAAAAAGCTTACTCCGGCGCAACTCAACTACACTACGATGGAAAAGGAACTACTGGCGACTGTCATGACATTGTCAGAGTTTCGATCTACACCGCTCGGTGCAGTAATCAAGGTATATACCGATCACAAAAACCTCACCTATCGTACTCTCACCAACTCTCGTGTCCTTCGATGGCGACTCTTTCTCGAGGATTACGACATCACATACCAATATTTAGAAGGCAAAAATAACATCTTGGGCGACACATTTTCTTGCTTGCCTCATATGGAGTCAATCGCCGAGGGGAAGAGTGCGGCACCAGGGTTGGAAGAGTCGCTCTTCTTTTCGCTCACAGATGACGGTGAATTGTTGGATTGTTTTCTCAATCTGCCGGCGCCACCACAAATGCACAACCCAATTGAGATTCGCTGGATACAGGAGAATCAATTCGAGGACAACGAATTGAATGCGCAGCGACAACAGCATCCACAATGGTTCCCAGTGCGGGACTTCAATGGGCGCCCCATCATATGTTATCGTGCCGATCCTGGGGATCAAAATCCCAATCGATGGAAAATTTGCATCCCGACGGTGTTGCTTATGAATACCGTCGAGTGGTTTCACCGCGTGCTCGGCCACGCTGGGTCAATGCAAGTGTACGACTCGATTCGCGCACGCTTTCATCACCGGAACCTCAAGGCCACAATCGAGGCCTTCTGCGCCAACTGTGCTGTCTGTAAGCAGCACAAACAGCAAGGCGCGGGGTATGGAGAACTAGTGCCGCGCGACGTTACCTATTGGCCTTGGGCCAAAGTACACATTGATCTCATTGGCCCCTGGAAGGTAACCGTGAATAACATCGACGTGCAATTCCGTGCCTTGACATGCATTGATCCTGTTACTAACCTTGTCGAATTGGTACAAGTGGACAACACTACGGCAGTGCATGTAGCACAAAAGTTCGCCAATTGCTGGCTCAGTCGATATCCTTGGCCTTTCCGCTGCATCCACGACAATGGCAGCAAATTCATCGGCTTCGAATTTCAACAACTGTTGGAACAGTGCGGTATCGAGGACAGTCCTACGACGTCTCACAATCCGCAGTCCAACGCCGTCTACGAACAAATGCATCAAACCGTCGGCAACATTTTGCGCACCTTGCTTTACGGCGAGAACGTCACGGCCATCACAGCCCCCGACATCGTTGACAACGTGCTCGCTACCGCAATGCATGCCACACGTGCCTCCAACTCTCGGGTGCTGGATGGCCACTCGCCGGGCAAGCTAGCGTTTAGCCGTCACATGTTCCTCGACATTCCTTTGCAAGCAGACCTAGATGCACTACAACAGCGTTGCCAGGTTATCGTCGAACGCAACCTCGCGAAGGCCAACACTTGATGCATTCGACACGACTATCAACCGGGGCAACGCGTCCTAGTGAAAGAGATTAATCCAGGCAAGCTACAGCCACGCACTCATTGCCCCTACACTATCGAACAAGTCCACACCAATGGCAACATCACCATTCGCAAGACTCCGCACATCACGGAGCGAATCAACATTCGGCGTGTTTTCCCTGCACCGTAGGGTTTTGGCCATTCTAACTATTCTTCTCATGATAGCTAGTTTCGCTATCATTGAGGGGAAGAGTGCAGTACCTCGGGCATTGTGACCGAGGCTGCCTACCTATGGTCCTAGGGTATAAACCCAGGACATTTACCTATAGACCCTAGTCCGGAGTCATCACTCGGGATCTTGAAGTAGTAGCTTGGGGCTCCGCCGGAGGCAAATTTTCCACACTGACGGATGAGATTTTGATTAGCTCGATTCCGCGCTTTGCGCGGCATCGCTTTCTGGCAAACTAAGATCCTTGCTACTCTTCTTGCCGAGGCAGCCACGAGGATTGCTTTGGATCTCTCCGAAAGATCTGTAAGCTGCATGCTCCTCGAGCTGTATGACTACATTCACTCAACGAATAACACCACTACTCTAGCTAGCTAGATAGATCTGCGAGGGCAATAGTGATGCCAGCCACATCACTGCTAATGTTCTTGCTCTGTCTTGTTATGTTACTTTATGACTATAGCGGCGGGGGCATCGGCGTCAACGACGCCAGTGCTAGCCAGAGCATTATCATTAACATTACGCTACTTCACGGCCCCAGTAGACGACGACGCAAGTACTATCGGTAGCTAGTAGAGCACGCGCTTTCGTCACACTAGATTTCGCAATGCACGCGTTTTGGAACACAATATTTCATAAGACGCGATTTCGCACCACTCGTTTTCGTAACACTACGCGATTTCTTAAGACTTCACAAGACGCAATTTCGTAAAACAAGATTTCATAAGAAGCCATTTTGCACCACAACACGATTTCGCAAGACGCGCTTTCGCAACTCCAGGTGATTTCCCGAGATTTCACAACACGCAGTTTCGTAACACACTATTTTGCAACCACGCGATTTCGGAAAAGCCGCGTTTGTCACTGTTTTGGCTATTGTTGTGTTATTGTGCGTGGTTCGGTAGCAACGCGATGCGCGCGTGAAGCTAAATTCGTAGCCTTAAGAGAATACTTTGGCTAAATTCATAGCCTTAAGTGAAATGCTTTGGCTAAATTCGTAGCCTTAAGCGGAGTACTTATGCTAAATTCCAAGCACTACGCGCCGAATCGACCTCGACCTCCATAGTATTTGTTATGCTCCCATCCGTCAGCGTGGCAAGTTACTCCCGCCGGAGCCCCTCAATCGTAAGGTCATAATTCCTTTTTTTATCATCTTCCTCAAGGATAGGTCAGCTGAGTCTTTTGTCGAACAACAATAGTGCCTAATGACCCAGGTGAGAATACCAACCTAATATGCCTTAAACGGTAGATGCCAGATTTGCATCTTATATATTTTTCTTCGATGAACATTATCGCCTTTATGACTGCAAGTGAGAACTCAACTTTGGGATTAGGGCTATATAGACAATAGAGTCAATATATGCCTTGCGTTTAATGCCCGACATTGAATCTCTATATGTTTTTCGTACGATCCGCGTTTCGGAATTCTCATAGTAGCATTCTTCCCATCTCCCGGCATGAAAATGAGAGAAGAAGATTGGGCGGCTGTGGCTCCTCTCCCTTCCTTGAAGATCGGTAGCATTTCTCACATGCATACAGCCGCCGTCGCTATCTCTTCGATTTGACCTGCAACGACAAGAACCACAACAACAGGTCTTGAAAGCTACAGCCCCAGGATCCTCCCCACGCCCATCTAGTTCCTGTATTCCGATCGCGAAACTGGCAACGCTCGGGGTCACCAGCCAAAAGTCATTGCGTCATTCACGTTTGAAACACAAGATACACAGCATGAAGTTTTGCAGCCTATGGTGCTGGTCCCTGGTGGTCCTATGTCTCGCTTGGATGCCATGTGCATCACTGGCAATTACCTTGGATTGCGATCCTTGTATTGATCGCAAACAATACTTGCTCAAGGCGATTTTGCACGGGACTGACGAAGAAGCCTTTTGGCTTCAGGTGCAGTCGGCCATGAAACAAGCCGCACTCGATGCGGGTGTCCAGCTCGAATTAGAATTGAGGCGGACCTTTGATTCCTTTGAAATGGCACAAGAAATTGAAGCCGCCTCGAAAAACAAAATGTACAATGCCTTAATTGTCACTATCCCTGATGCCATGGTACAAGAAGCAGTGAATGTGGCCATTCAGGAACGCAACACGCCAGTCTTTGGAATGAATTTAGGATATGAAGTCGCACAAGAATTGGGTATTATTGGATTTGCGGCACAAGATGAAACCGTGGCAGGCACCGCAGCCGCCCAAGAATTTCAACGCATTCTCTCGAATTCGACTACTATCGACAAAGCCTTGTTTGTTTATAATGACCCGGAAAGTAACGCGGGATTGGATGCTCGGTATCAAGGATTCAAACAAGCCCTGGCGCCACCGGTATCGTTGGACAGCAATACTACAAATGGAATCACGAATCGACCGACGGTCGAAATGATTCAAGTCGATCCAAGTGATCAATTCGCCCATGTGACGGCCATTCAAAACGCCTTTGAGAATTGTCAATACGATGTGGTCCTCTTGGGAAGTAGCGCGAGTTTGGAGGTGGCCACATCCGCTCTCGAATCGAGTGGATGCCTTGGACAATCCTTGTTGGCAACTTTTGATGACACACCCGAAATACATGATGAAATTGTCCAGGGCCGATTGGCCTTTGGCGTGAGCGAACAACCCTATCTACAAGCTGTACTACCAGTGTATTTTGCCGCCATGTATGTTACGACAGGCAAGGCATTGGCGTTGCCGGTTCATGAACGAGTGTATTTGAGTGGTCCTACAATTATCAACAAGGACAATGTGCCGACAGATACAATTCAAGAATGTGAGGCCGATGCCTTCCCAGTCTGTCCCAATACGTTGGCGCCCAATGGGGTCGATGTGGCCACTTGTGCCTGTACGGACCGTTCCAAAATTCGGATTGGAGGTGTCTTGCATGGGGTCACGACCGATGTTTTTTGGGATCCTGTATTTGCTGCTGCCGAGCAAGCAGCTTCCGATATGGGTATTGATATGGACTTGATACGCTTTGAGCCAAGCAACGTGGATGAAGATATCTTTCGACGCATGGCGGCTAGAATCAAGACACTTTGCGAAGGAGGTGTCGATGGAATTTTCGTGACAATTCCAAGTGATACCGTCGTGGAATCCATCCAAAGGTGTCTGGATTTGCAAGTACCAGTCATTTCGGTCAACGCGGGTGGAGATAAATCCGAGGAAATGGGATTGTTGAATCATATTGGAATGATTGAGTACAATGCTGGATATGGAGCGGCTCAGCGATTGATTGATGCTGGTATGGTTAAGGCATACTGTTTCGATCATGCTCCAGGCAACGTCGTCACCGAGCAACGATGTCAAGGCTTTGGAGATGCAATTGCCGACTTTCCTGGAGACGTTACTTATATGGGCAAGTTCGATGTGCCTTTGGATAACAAGGCAGAGTACAAACTCATTGTGGAAGCAGCTGTGGGACAAGATGGCGATTGGACTGGTGTTGGGATTTTATTGTTAGGTTCGTCCCAGGTCGAACCCTATCGCGAAACGCTTTCTGAGGCTCATCCTGGCGCCTACGTGGGAAGCTTTGATCTTAACGAAGAACTTTATGCAGGTTTGGATAGTGGGATTTTTCTTTTTGGAATTGATCAACAACCCGTTCTACAAGGTAACATGCCGGTAATCCTACTGGCTCTGGTTGCATATACGAAGCAATCGCTCAAAAATCACTTTGTGGAGAGTGGGCCGGATTTCGTCGAGACCGCACCGTCCCCAGAATCCAAGATTTGCGAAGCCAACTTTTTCAAAGTTTGTCCGGAACGGCCTCCGGAAGACATGAATTTCATTTCGCCGGGTATTCTCGCATTTACTTACACGCTCTTTGGGCTATTGGTGTTCGGAGCGGCCGTGGCTGCTGCCTGGACTTTTTACTATCGAGCCAAATGGGTGGTCAAGATTAGCCAGCCCACATTTCTTTATCTCATGTTGTGTGGCATCGTCTTGTCTTCTCTTTCCATCCCCTTTCTGGGCGTGGAAACTGAGTATCGCTTCGTGCAAGACAACGCGTCTGGGCAATTGACCCTCGTTGAAAACGCGAGCATTCACTTTGTCGATGCCGCATGTATGATGGTGCCGTGGTTCTATGGGCTGGGGTTCGGAGTTACCTTTAGTGCTATTTTCGCCAAGATTCAACGCGTCAAACTGATCTACTTGGCGGGCATCAACATGCAACGGAAAAAAGTTACCATTAAGGACGTAATGCCCATCATGATTGTCATGTTGGGCATCGAATTTGTGTTGTTGCTTTCGTGGCAACTTGTGTCGCCCTATCGATGGCATCGAACTGTGACAGAGCGAGAAGATGGTTTCCCTGTGGAAAGTGTCGGCGTGTGCGAATCTGACTCGGGAGCCTGGTTCTTTTTGGCAATTATTCTGTTTCACGTGATTTGTTTGATCTATGCGCTGGTGCTGTCGTGGCAGACCAAGGACTTGAACAACGAGTTTGCGGAAAGTAGCTACCTCTTCTTGGCGGTCATGTTTATGTTCCAGGTACGCAGTGCGATCGTTATCGAAGTTTAACGGTATACTAAAAGTGCGTGCTCACACACATCTCCTTTTCTTCGTTGCTACCACTAGATCCAATGTTTGGCCGTACCCATTCTCGCTTTGGTCCAAGATTCGCCCGACGTCTTTCACTTTGTCCAAGCTATTGCCATCTTTTCCCAAAACTTCGTTGTTCTTGTACTGATCTTTGGCCCCAAAATGTACAAGATCTTTATGGGGCAAGCTGATCCATCCGCAAACTACGCCGCTGCCGGGCGAACTGCCAATCCTCGAACGAGCTTGACTCGCCCTAACATGGATCGCCGTACCGATATGCAAAGCCATTCCAAGCGGCGTCCCTCCAGTTCGGCCTTTTCAGCGGATGGTGGTGCGTCGGAGCGATTCGACGTTTCGGAGCAATTTGTGGTCAACACTCCAAACGTTGTCACGTTTAGTGACAATCTTCTCTCAAGATTGGATTCCGATGTGAAAACTACATCGTCTTCTTCAGGGGCCAAGAATGCTCCAGACGAACAATACAACGGTGGTGTCGGTTCAATGCCTGATTCCAACAGTTCCTCATCGTATCGGCATTCCCAGGATCTATGGTCCGGCCAGAATTCGGCGAGCAATATTGAAGAGCAGCAGCAGGAAGATCCTGTAGAAGAAGAACAACAACAACTACAACAACAACAAGTTATTCAGCCAAGACGAAATATATCGATAAATCCTAACTCGATACAGGAAGAATCGGCAGAAGACCTCGAGTCATTCGACGCATCATCGAAGTCCCTGAACGCCCCCAAAAGCCCATCGAAGGAAGAATATACATCTGGGGAATATTGATAGAGGGGTGTCAAGGCCCGTATTATAAAATGTACTAATACTAAAGATATATATATCGATCGAAGTAGACCATGGAAGGGGCATCATGGTGTCAGGTTGCGACGAATAGCTGGATGGTCAGACGGTCGGTAAAATAGCTCGAGCAACGGTGCGCTCGTGCCCCCTTTACAGGAACTCTGGCGGGAAACCTGGCCGGACGACGTACGGTCCACATGCAAATGAAAGGTGTGACCGACAAAATAAGAGAACACACGGTAACGCGCACCTCTAAAAAGAGTTGCATTGCACCTATGCAACACCTCGACTGTTCCTCAACATAAGATGGGACAACTGGCTGTTTTATCGCTTTGTGTACCTGTGCTAGTAGAGTGGTGTTGTAGTGATATTGAAGCAGTGCGGGTGCAGAGATTGCTTGGGGCCGCCGCATCGACATCATATATGGATACTTCCAAGAAGGACGAATTGGAAGCCTGTGCCGATCACATGTAATGGAACCATCCTCTAAGGATGGAGAAACTTCCGAGGAAGGAATCGAAAAAGATATTAGCTGTTCTAGCGGTGTTCTAACGCCGCGACGACACTAGGAAAAGGGGAATGGTCCGAAGAAGTCTCATCTCAAACGAGTTCTATTCCCCTTTTAGGAGATGTTCACGACGAATTGGCCGTCGGACCGCCCCAGACGATTGCAACGCGTGTGACGGATATTGTCAAATCTATAATTCTCACAGCCAAAACGGCTTGTGACGAAGGCGATACGAGAATACTCAAGAAAAATCCGATCATCAGGACAAGCTGGATGCAAGTAAAGAGGAACCCTTCGCCGTTACATTTCATAAGGCGCCGGATCCTCCTGTGGTACGCACTGTAAATGGTCTGCCGTTTTACTCTAACGACACGTCCGAGTCTGACGGCCCCGTAGTGCACTCGGATTCGTCTGAAGGTATGTTGCAAAAGGCCAAACTTGATCCCGAAGGTGATGCGATTACCCTAGTTGACGAAGAAGATCCGTTTGTGTACGATCCGAGTCCCAAAAATGGGAATCAGAATGACTTGGAGAAGGAAGTAATGACACCGTCGCAAATGACTTCGAGCAGCAAGCGTCGGATTTGGATCGGCTTAGCGGCATTACTTGTGGTCATTGCGGCCGTCGTGGATGGGGTGGTGGCAGGTGGCAACGACGATGACGACCGGACGATTTCCCCTACACGATCTCCAGCGTCACCTGCCGCCCCGCCCTTGACGGGCGAACGATTTGACCAACTTTCAACACTGCTCGGCTCCATCGTGAATCATTCTCCGGACTCTGTTAACGGAATGGATATTTCCGCCTTTCCATCAACACCCGAACAAATCAAAAGCTTAAAGTGGCTCGCTTTTGAGGATCCCTTTCAGATAAAGATTGGATTGGACACAGCCGACAGAATAGTCGATCGATATGTTCTGGCCATGTGGTATTTTACTCGCGAGGACCCCGACGACTTGACCATGAATGATGGGACCGGAACGCCGTGGATGAGCGAATGGGACGTATGCTTTTGGAAAGGCGTTTCATGTTCCGACGCAAAGTCGCCGGAAGTCGATGCCTTTCGTCGAACGCGTGGATTTAGCGCATCCTTACGGCGGCACACTTCCGTCCGAGTTTGGTTGGATGACTACATTGCAAGACCTGTCCATGAGTATCGCCTCCTTGACAGGTACTCTGCCTACTCAACTGGAAGAACTATCCAGACTGACAAGTTTGGTCTTGCATTACAATGATCTTAAAGGGCCCATACCCTCTGAAATTGGCGCGTTGGCTAAATTGCGGGAACTTCATTTAGACAATAATCGATTGACCGGAACTATTCCTGAAAGCCTCACGTCTCTGAAGCAAGTGTCCGATCTTAATCTTTCCATGAATCGATTGACAGGGGAAGTACCGGAGGCACTCCAAGGTATAGGAAGAGACGTTGTGGACTTCAGTGGGAACAATCTCACCGAATGCGACGACTCTTGGTACAAATGCTAGTGGATACTGTGAACGATGATAATTTTTGAAAATGAATATAGCTATTTACATGTCAATGCTAGGTTCCGCCACAAACCCACCCTTTTAATCGTTGCTGGGACCTATCATGTTCTAGTTTTGGTCACTACAATCCAATAAGTCAAAAGCTGTGGCCCTGCATGCACGGTTGCCTCGCGCAGGTGGTCGACCGAATCGAATCGAATCATTTTATGCAAGATTGCGCGCGGGGGGCGCTGGCGGATGCCGTCCTCGCCTCACTTTCGCCAAAAAGCCTAATTCAACCACATACATATGTCTAAATCCACTCTGAGCTCGAACACGCACCAGGATGCTGTGTCATGACCGAAAGGTGAAAGGATCGCAAAAAGGCGAAGTACCTTCATCGATCTACATCACCTTGGCCGAAGGATAAACTAGTTGTCCGTGCTTTATTATTTTGCTACCTATCCTGTTGCTAGAGCATCAGGTCCAAATTCGTGAAAAGAACCATAATGGATACAACCAAAGAAGAACCGGGGAGCCCTCCCAAGGATGAAGAAATTCCGGATGATACAAGCATGGACAAGTCTGTCGAAGTCGAGGAGATTGTCCCCTTGAAAGGAGGAGACGGTCACGCCGAAGAAGTAAAAGAACAAGACGAAGAAGTCAAGGCGTCCCTGTTTGCGGACGATACCACTGGTAGTGGCATTCGTCCTTCAACTTCCATGGGGTCTCTAGATAAGATGGCCCGTGAAATTGGCATCGATCTAAATCAGTCGTCTTGGACGAGTACCTCCCAAGGAAGCGACAAACGAGGGGGGTCGTCGTCTGGCATGTCAATTCTCATGGGAGACGAAACCGATGACGAGACTGCTTTGCTCGCCTTGAATCAACTACGCACAGATCTAGAGCTAGCAGACAACGCTCATAATGCAGCTTCTCAGTCATATAAACCATCGGTGAATGTCATGTGGGACAACTCCACCGCGAGTCGAGCCGAACGTCGGTCGAGCTATGATTCCTTCACCAGCGACGATTTTGGAGCATATTCGACGGACGGGGAAGGTGGCGTGATGAGTGTTAATACCGCTGATGAAGTCGACATGTTAATGAACGCAGTTGGACGTAATGAACATAATGAAGAAAAACGAACCCAAGAGCTGGAAGCTCGAGCCCGTCAAGCGGAAGCCAATGGCGATTTGGAAGAAGCCCAGCGCATTCGCCAAAGTATGGAGGTCAAGGCGAAGGTTCTAGAAACACGGCGCAGCGCCGTGGAACTTTTGAAAAGAGCTGTTACTACGACGTCCAATGAAGTGGGCTCGATCATTCACGCAATGGAAAGTAATGAAAAGAATGAAGAAAAGCGACTTAGGGATCTGGAAGCTCAAGTCCGTCGAGCGGAGGACATGGGCGACGAGGAAGAGGCTCAACGGCTTCGCGAGAGTTTGGAGGTCAAGAGTAAAATTATGGAGACAAGGCGAAGCGCCGCAGAGCTATTGAAACGAGCCGTTTCTACGACGGCCAACCGCGCCTCCCGGACTTCTTTGTTGCAACGGGCGTCGAGTGAACGCGATCATGGGGATGATTCCAATATGATGTTCCCAGCGTCATCTCCAGCCCCCGCGGGTCCGCCCTATTCTGCCAAGGCGACGCAGTTGGCAAAAGGAGAATGGGCCGAGGAAGACGCGTCTCAGGTGAGCTCCATTGCCTTTTTGGGAGATGTGTATGAAGAATCGACCGTGGGCCCACCCGAGGCGATTGCCGCGCCCACAAGAGATATTGTCAATATATCTCTTCTAGCATCCAATGGGGAAGACGTTTCTGGTGACAAAGAGAATATCCAAGACGTTTCCAATCAACAGAACGAAGAGACGTCGCCTGCAGACAAGAAGAAGGAAACCTCTACCGAAACATATAAAAAGGCGCCGGACCCTCCCGGAATGCGCACTGTTCACGGTTTACCGTTTGGCTCCGGCGATAGTACAGACTCGGACTTTCCGATAGTGCACACAGAAGATTTGTCGTCGTCAGATGAGGAGTTGGAAAAGATCAACTCTTCACTCATCGAAAACGACTCCAAAACCCAAGTTGACGAAGAAGATCGGTTCGGCGATGACCCGAGTCGCAGGGAGAACGAGCAGACTGGCACGGACAAGGAATTATCCGCCGTTGTGTCCCCAGAAGCCACTTCTGGTACTAGAAAGCGTCGAATTATAATGGGGGTAGCGATTGCTGCCGCCGTCATCGGTGGAGTGGTGGCTGCTCTTAGTGGAAGCAAAGACGACGACCGAAACGTTCCCATGTCTCCTACAATTGCCCCCTCGCCCGCTCCCACCATGACACGGCATCCAACGATGCCTACGGTGCCACCCCTACGAGGAGAACGATTTAATCAGCTTGTTGACCTGTTCAGCTCCGCCTTGTATGACGCTTTGGATATAACTCAACCTCCTGGATTCGAGCAGCTTCCCGTCTTTCCATCCACCCCTGCACAAACTCAAGCCTTAGTGTGGCTTGCCGATGAAGATCCCTTCCAAATGGAAATTGGATGGGACACGGCCGATCGGTTAATCGATCGATATGTTTTGGCCATGTGGGTTTTGAGTCGCGATGACCCCGATGCGTTGACCTTGGATGATGGGACTGGAGCACCGTGGATGAGTGAGTGGGATGTATGCTTTTGGGAGGGCATTACATGTTCGGACGGAAAGACAGCGGGAGTCGATGCCTTTCGTGTCGAACGCGTCGACTTGACGAGTACGGTTGGCGGAACGATACCATCGGAATTTGCTTGGATGACTGCATTGACAGATTTGTCTTTGAGTACTACAGGCTTGACAGGTACTCTACCTACTCAGCTGGGAGAATTGACCAGACTGACAAGTTTGGTCTTGCACTACAATGATTTCGAAGGCCCGATACCATCTGAAATCGGTAGATTGATTGGCTTGCGAGAACTTCATTTGGACAATAATCGATTGACCGGCACGATTCCTGGCGATTTCCATTATTTGGATGTAATGACCGATCTGAACCTTTCCATTAATCAGCTGACGGGACTGGTCCCTACGTTTCTCCAAGATATTGGAAGAGACGGGGTGGACGTGAGTGGAAATAGTTTCGCCGCGTGCGAAGACTATTGGTACATTTGCTAGTGTCCAAAAGTGAATGAGAAGGCTTCTAGCTAATCTTAACCCACTTTGTAATTCATAATTCAAATGCTAGCTGTGGCGAGGAGTGAAGCTAGAAGTTTCGCCATTCGGCACGGCGACCTTTCGTACCGCAAAGCTGCTTCCGCGACGGCCATACACACTATACGAGTAACAGCCGTTGTTTTCTAGTTTACTTTTTTGGTCCCTTCTGGTACTACGACATTCCACACGAGACCCATTTGTTCCAATGGATACACAAAGCCCCAATAGGCCAAATCATAGGTCGATCGTTTAGCCAGTCGAGGATGTTCATGATGATGTTCGTGGGCACGTTCATCTACAAAGCATCCAAAGGTCACCATTAAAAAGTTCAAAAAGAAGAAGGGTAAATAGACTCCACCATTTTTCATGCAAGGATCTCTCCAGGGATTCATGGTAACATTGTCGGCGGCATTGCATTTGGCCAAAAATTTGGCCTTGTCATTGGCAGTAGAGGCAATGCTCTCGGAGGGTGGTGGGTGATTTGCCACATTGAACCAAAGTGTGACCGATTGACAAATCCATCCACTCGTATAAGCGACAAAGAGTCCTGGTCGTCCCATCCAATAGTAGGCACACAAAAGTTCCAATGAAACAGGTACTGTCGAAAAGGTATCAATCACTCGTAGCAAGAATGAATCCAAATGCTTGGGAGCAAACTCTTCCCATACTTGCAAGTTGGTTTCAAAAAACGAAAATGCCTTTTCCGTTCCCGAAATAATGGGTGAATGTGGATCACCGGGAACATCACAATGTTTGTGATGACCCAAATGTTGAGAGGCCCACCAAATGGGGCCACCCTGATTGCTCAGGCAGCCCAACAAGGCCATGCCGATTTGTGTCAGGGGACCACACTTAAAGGCCGCATGAGCCGCAAAGCGATGATAACACACGGACATGCAAACATTGACTTTGACAATCGACAAGGCCAGCGAAAGAAATAGAGCGGTTGCCATCAAGACAAAGGAGGATTCGACATTGCCAGTCTCGCCTCCCGCCAAGTATCCCGATAAGACCAGGGACGACATGAAGGTTGGAACAATCAGAATACAATAGACAGTTTCTCGACCAGTCGCCAAAGAAGCAGTATACGAAAACAATAGCAAACCTAAAAACTGATTACGAACTCGTTCCTCCAAATACGATGCCATGAATACCACTGGCAGAAACACGTTCAATGCCATGCCGATCTGGGCCAGTTCCATGCCGCCCTTGGCATACCAGGGACGTGCCATTGTCACGCTATCTTTCATCATTTTACTACGAACAATGATGAGACAGAGAGGAAACGATCAAAGGTGCTGTTTCTATTGCTGTGTCAATAGAAGTATGGCAAAGCCTCAGGGCCTCCGTCGTCTTTGGTCTCCCATTCTTCACATCCACGAGCAAAACAGAGGAAGAAAGCACACAAGACCTCGCTATTGCGAACGACCAGGGCGGATGGTGGGCGCCAGCCGAAGGATTTCTGGCAAGAATTTGCTGTTAAAATCTACAGAGCAAAGAAATGCTCTCCCACCAAAGAAATGTGGCTGGCTGACGCAGTCCGCGTGTATGATATCGTAATTGCGCTGGGAGTATCATAGAGCGAAGCGTGCGACACGGCAGGTGGACGCACACGTCGGCTTATTTCAACTTCCGAATCTCGTAATGCCACGACATCAAAGATGACATTACGGGGGCTTATGTTGCGCGCCGGCATCACAATCCGTTGGTAGTTTTTCAAAAATCGCATCATCGACAAAAGAACATATGAAGGGAAGGGCGGATGTGATCGGATCCTCGTCTCATTCTGCATAGCAGGATTCATTCCTTCTTCATCATCTTTATTCACTCTCTGGAACGGTGTGGGCAAGTAAACAACAACAGTAGTAGTCCCCATCATCATCATGGCGCCCTCGTCCTCCCCCGACGATTCTAATTATTTTACATCCCTCGAACACGTTTCTTCCAAACGAGACGAATGGGCCAAACTTTCCTTAGAAGACAAGTTGGACCTTCTCAAGGATATGACACAACGATTACAATTGTTCGGTTCTCATTATGATCTATTTATTCATCAACCAGTAGCCTTGGGGGGCGGTTTGCCCATGATGGGGATACCTGCCGATACCGATGAAGGGAAAATGGAAGCCCAAGGCTTGTGTTTGTCATTGCTGATTTTTGTGCGACAAAATTTATGGGCCTTGCAAGAACTTTACGAGATGCGAGTGAAACATAAATTTCCCCACTTGAAAACACGTACCGCCATTAATGGGCAAGTGTGTGTCGAAATCTTTCCGACGTTTTGGGTATCCAAAACGAATCCCATGCCGGCGGGGCGCAAGGGAGAAATATGGTTAGATGCCAAGGCCGTCCAGAGCGAGCAAGATGTTCAGGCCTTTCAATATTTGGAGAACGAATCGGGTCTCATGGTCGTCTTGGGCGCGGGCAACCAAGCGGGACTTGCCGTGGTGGATTGCTTGTATGGACTGTTTTCGCGCAATTGTGTCGTTTATCTAAAATTGCATGCTATTCGTTCCTATATGGAAGGGTTCATGCGAGACTTGTTTGAACCATTGATTCGTCGTGGATATATGGACCTGGAATGCCATTCGACAAATGAACGAGCTGCCGCTTTGGTTCATCATCCCTTGGTAACCGCTGTTCACTTGACGGGAGGCAAGCCAACGCATGATGTCGTTGTATGGGGAGCAGATCCCCAAGAACAAAAACGAAATAAACAACGCAACACTCCCATGTTAAAGGCCGAAATGACATCGGAACTAGGGGCCGTCTCACCATGGATTGTCGTTCCAGCAGAGTACACGAATGCGGAATTGAAGGATCAAGCTCGTATGATGGCGGCGTGGATCCATTGCAATGCTTCGTGCAATTGTAATGCACCCAAAATGATTGTCGTATCAGAGGGTTGGAGTCAAAAAGAGCAATTCTTGGAAATTCTCGAAACCAGTCTGACAAGGGCTATTTTACCTGTACCGTACTATCCTGGTTGCGCACAACGATGGCAGGCCTTTCGAGAACACTATCCCAAGGCCAGGGTACTTGACTCCACAATGGGCATGGGGGTAGAGGAGCGAAAACTATCCAGGCCACTCATGTCCAAAGAAGCTACATTACTACCCTATTTGGTCATTGATTTGTCCATTGACTTGACTACCAAAAAGGGCCGAGCAGCAGCCAAGGCCGAATATGCTTGCAACAATGAACCCTTTTGTCCCGTATATACCGTTGCCCAACTCGAACACACGGATACTTTGGAAGACTTTTGCGAAACAGCAGCTACATTTTGCAACGACTACGTCTTTGGTTCCTTGAGTGGTACCGTCACGGTCAAGCCTGCATTGCAGACCTCCGATGCCTATCAACAATTGATTGCGGATCTCAAGTATGGATCTATTGGAGTCAACCAATGGGGTGGCATGTGCATTTTTTGTCCTGAAGGGGGCTGGGGTGCCTTTCCAGGAGAATCCTTGTCGAATGTGGAATCGGGCATTGGTCGCATTAACAATTTGTTGGGGTTGGCGCACTTTGAAAAGTTTGTCTTGGAGGACTCCATTGTATCTCTCACTCATCCAAAATTGGAATCCAATATCAAGAAACAAACTAAAATTTGGGGGGCTGTCAACAAACTCATGGTTGCACCAGGAATCGGTCCTGTTTTGGAACTCGTGGCGGCACTAATGGGGATTGATCTAGCTGTCGCGGCGTCCGTAGTAGGCGGTGCCGCTGTGGCTTTGACGGCTGGTTATCTCTACACCAGCGCGAATTACTACGAAGAAGACCACAGGTGATATCCTAGAGTTATTGGAACGAGGGAAGGGAGTGTTTTCGCAGGTGATAAGAACTACTCCTGTAGTTGATCGATAGGTATGGGAGCTTAGACAGTTCTCTATGCTATCTCTGTTTGAAGTACGCGATTGGACCGGGAAGATTTTCTGCGTATCTTTTTTAGGATGACCTTTGTCCTAACTGTGTCCGCCTTTTTATTTATTAGTAGGATTATCCGCTATTTCTCGTTAGAAGATCGGAAGCCGTTCCCTGCACAGGCTTTTTGCATGTCTGCTGCCTGCTCATTTACAACTCCTCTTTACAGACGGCAAGGATTTTCACAGAACCGAACGTCGGGGTCACCACAATCATTCTGGAAGAACCACAAAAGCAGACTTGTCGAAACAATGAACTCATTTGAAGCGTTGGAACGAGTTTCTTCAAAACGTGACGAGTGGGCCTCGTTGCCGCTCGAGAGCAAGCTGGCTATTCTCAATGAAATGGTCCAATGCTTTGAAGCCATAGACTTTGACGAATGGTATCAACGAGCCGGAAAAGACGCCCTTGCCGTGATGGGGGTGCCGGAAGATACCGACGAAGGGAAAATGGAAGCCATCAATCAATGCCTAGGCATGATTGTGTTTTTCAAGAACGAACTCTTCGCCAGGCAGAAACTCTACGAATTGCGAGTCAACGGTGATCTACCCGAAGCGACATCCTACAAGATTCGAACCGCGATTAATGGGCAAGTTTGTGTGGAAACCCTCGCGACCAAGATGAACTTGACCAAACCGCTGGGGCCTTTGGCCGTCTGTACCGGCGAAGTTTGGCTTGATCCGAAAGTTGTTCCATCCGAGAACGATGTCAAGATCTTTGAGTATCAAGACGATAAAGATGCTGAGAAATATCCGGGCCTCATGTTGCTTTTGGGGGCTGGTAACCATGCAGTTATAGCCGCGGTTGATTCCATGTATGGACTATTTACTCGCAACTGCGTTGTTTACGTCAAGTTGCATGCTCTTCGTTCCTATACGGAACCCCTGATGCGCAAACTATTTGATCCTTTGATCAAGCGAGGTTATATGGAACTGGAATGCCACACGACCAACGAACGAGCTGCCGCGTTGGCGAAACACCCCCTCGTCACGGCCGTGCACTTGACGGGAGGCAAGGCCACCCATGATGCGATCGTTTGGGGTGGGGATCCAAAGGAACAACAAGCGAACAAAGCGAAGAATAACAAACAAATCAAGGCGGAAATGACCTCTGAGCTTGGTGCAGTTTCCCCTTGGATTGTGGTACCCGCCACGTACAAATCGGCCGAACTCAAAAGTCAAGCTAGCTTTCTCGCGGCAGCGATCCATATGAACGCATCTTGTAATTGCAATGCACCAAAAGCTATCGTTGTCTCGGATTCTTGGGAGCAAAAGGACGAATTCCTCAGATATCTCGAAACGAGTTTGGTGGAGAATCTTTTACCTGTCGCTTACTATCCGGGGTCGGCAGAAAGATGGCAAAGATTCCGCGAGGAATACCCCCAGGCGAAATTGCTCGGAGACGACCCTGTTCAAAGCATCAAAGAGCGAAAGCTGTCCAAGGCGCTTCTATCGAAAGAAGCTACGTTGCTCCCCTATTTAGCCATTGATCTGGCTGTTGATCTGACAAATGAGTCAGGTCGAGAAGCCGCTTCCAAAGAGTACGCGTTCAAGAACGAGCCTTTCTGCCCAGTGTATACCGTTGCACGTCTACGAAACGTTGACACTGTCGAAACGTTTTGCCAGACTGCCTCTACCTTTTGCAATGACTTCCTCTTTGGAACCTTGAGCGGCACTGTCACTGCACCATCCCAAGTACAGTCGAAGGAGGCCTATCAACAAATGATTGCCGACCTGAAATATGGTGGGATTGGAGTCAACTGCTGGGCAGGTTTCTGTTATGTGGCGCCCGAAGGCGCTTGGGGTGCATATCCGGGGGAATCCTTGGCCAATGTAGAAAGTGGCATCGGTCGCATTCACAATTTTCTCGGGGTTGCCGGCTTTCAAAAGTTTGTCATCACGGGTCCTCTGTCAGCAATGCCATATCTCAAGTTGGAGAAGAATATACAAAAGCAGACCAAAATTCTTCAGGCCACAGTTAAGTATCTGCTTGCGCCCGGGTTGGGCTCCATCGTTGCGGTGTTGGCGGCCTTAGTTGGAGTGGATTTAACGACCGTCTCGGCGGTAGGAGGTGCCGCGCTGGCTATCGTCATGGGATTTGTCGTCTTGGGTAGGAGGTAGGAAGCACCACACTGGCAATTGTCGCGGGATTTTATCTATACTATACGGAATCGCTTTCAAAGAGGAGCTCGTACTACCATTTCCATGCAAAATATTTAAATATAGCGAATAACACGACAGACTTAGATTGCGGCTAGGATTTGTTCCAGAGTGGTTCGTGGTCGAGCGGGCATTTCACTCGCATTGGGTTCGTCAAAGATCCACTGAGTCGTCTCGCGTAGAGCACATGCAGGAAATTGGGAAGGCGTAATCTCTTCGTCGTCCACGGCCAATCGCATCGCAGACGACTTTCCCTTGGGATACTTATCCGACTTTCCTGCCGCCGAGACTACGGACTGTTTCGCTCGTTGCATCACAGGCAAAGTCAGAGTGATGCTTGGTGGTTTCTTCATTTCCACCCCAATCGCCCATTTTGTAGACTCGTTTATTTCATTTCGATTCGGATATAAGGACCCAATGTGACCATCGTCCCCCACACCAATCAAACACAAATCAAAGACTGGGAATCCGTCCGAGTCTCGCGGCAAAACTTCTGCTGGAATGGCTTCGAGTTTGGCTTGATAGGCGGCAGCTTCGGCATAGGCATCATCGGTCCCATCCAAAGTAATAACATTTTTCAAGCCCCAGCGGTCAAGGAACATACTTCTAGCCTTGGCATGAATAGCACTACTCAAATCGTCGTTGGGTACGCACTTATGGTTCACATAGGCCAAAGTCGTCTTGGACACCCAGTCGCCTTGCGGTTCCAGACTGCTGAGAACCTTTAGAACCGATCCACCTGGAATGGCCAGCGCAAAGTTTCCCTTTTCGGCGATGGCCTTGGTAGCGGCTTCCTCCAGAATACGGTGGACAGCCTTGGTGACATCCTCTTCGGTGGGCAAAACGATGACGGCCGAGGCGGGAGCCAAGTTCAAAGACGTTTGCCTTCTCGTTCCAGCACGAGGGGCCGAGTAACTAGGTGCAAAACCTTCACTAACGGCTGCAAGGGAAAACAATATTGAGATGAAGACTTTCATTGTTTGATAGCTAATTTGTGACTTCTTCATTGTCGAAGAGACAATGGTGACGACCGAACAAAGACGTCATGGCCGAGAGGAGTCGGCGAATCTTTCGCAATTTGAACACGTACTGGTACGTGTTTTAGTCGGAAAGGTCAGTTTTCCAACGTCGGATAGGGCGGTCTTTGCGATCTTTGGAACGATATTCTGAGCCTTCGAAATCTTCAACAACAGATACAAATCCAAGAGAAAGCCCATATCCCTTCGCCACCGATAAATCGTGTCGTCAGTCCGTGTCAAATCAAATGCAACACTTCCATGATGTTTTTCCGCGCAAAGAACATCCCTGCGGATTCTGTCGGTGCCAATGGGACAATCGAAAAAGCAAGGAGACCATGGAGAGCAGAACTTTGACCTTGGCGAAGGATCTACAAGCAACAGGAACTAGAAAACAGCAGGGATCCCCCCTTAGTCCGTTTGAGGTATGGAGGACTCAAAATGTTTCAGATTCAGAATGGGTTGTCACGTTGGGGTAACGACCATCAGAGAATGATGACCCAGCATGCAATTATGTCACGCCAAGCATCATGTTTCTAAGCGAGACATCGCAAGGATATGGACAGCTTTAGCTAATCAGAGTAATTGGAAATAACACGTAGTCTATAGAAAATTATTTCTCGTGAGCCAAACGACATGAAAGCGGGAAAGCATCGACGATATGATGCCAGTGTCGTATAGCAGGTGGAAAAGATCTTCCGACGCAAATCTCCCAATTAGGAACGACCAGCGTGACGACGTATTCCCACCATCCCACAATATCACCGTTGTTCACATTTTGTTGTAGATTGCCTAAAACCAGGAGCTCTTTTGGCCCTGCGCCCCTTGTCCGTGGCGAGTACTCATCCGGCGTTTGATTTGTGCTGATTTGACTGCGGCCTTCGCCCCGGGCGTCATGCCAGCAAATGGATCTGCTGCTTTAGCGTCGAGTTTTGCCTTAATGCTTGCATACTTTTTGCAAGCCTCCGGGATCTCAACATTGTCCTTATCGAGAAGAGAGGAGCAATATTGTTCAGTCGGTTCTATGGAGAAACGAGAAAAGGATCGCAAAAAGAGACACGGCGGAGCAGACAATAACAAAGGATTCAGGGTGAGATAGCTGGTAAGATTTCAACTGTTTCAACCCCATGTTTCCCTCCTCTTCTCTTACCCTTCGAAGCGCCCATGGTAGATGAATTACTCCCGATACTTGACAGGTTATGTACACGAAGATATCGAACTTCATTTTCGGCCTGCTTCCCCCGGCGGTCATCTTCGTCGGGCAACGTCTGAGAAAAGGATGAGCAGCGTCGGCGTATCTGACGCGAACACATGTTTCCATCGAAGAAAGAATTCCGTGTGTTCTTTGATTTATTACCAGCGTTAATAAAGTCGAAGGAATCCTCAAAGAGCCTTCTATTAATTTAGCTACGAAGCGCTTCTTTGTCCGAGAATCTTGGATCCAAGTCTCGCCAAATGAATAGGACAGGTCTGTCCGACCCCCGCATTATTCGTTTGTCTGAGAAATTTCGGTATGCTGCTTCCACGATCCCCGACAACCTCGATGGAACGTCTGTGAAAGCAAAGCACGACTTGCATGAGCTACTCTCTAACAAGCACGACTTGAGCTCCTCTACTAGAGCGTGATATCCCCTCTACATGCGATAACGCAAGCCTAGAGATCATTTTTTCCTTTTGCTCTCAAAACCCATCAGAACAAAGTAACAACAATGAAGGACGAAGCTATCTTTTCTACGGCCAAGTATTCGTCTGTAGATACATCACAACAAGAACATGCTGACATGGTCGTTGAGATGACTGAAGCTACCGCAGTTGATCTCGCCCATCTCTGGGCGGATCGCCCCGCCAAGACCGTCGATCCTGAATATATCAACCTATCTGAAGTCAATCAGCTAACATGGGCCGATACTTTCTTTGATGAAGAAGAGGATATCATTGCAGTTTTCGATTTTGATTATGATGCCATGGAGACCTTTTACACAAGCGTTGGCTGGACGGCCATTGGGGCCACGATTCTTTACACACCTCTCTTTTTGGCCCAGTTGATTGGCCTGGCACCATGTTATTTGCGCCAAAATGTCCGATGGAGTACCCGTTCTCAACACGTGGCAATTACTCGAGATGGTATCCGCTTTATCCGTGATAGGCGACCCAGCTGCTGGGGGCTACCTTGTACTGATCAGGGCAAGAGTAGCAAGACTGGTACGTGACGGAATGCGCTGGAGTTGGGGCTGATTCTTGTCGTGTTGCACTCATATCTCCTTTGCTGTCCCCCAAGTCCCATTTGACAAGATTACCGACTGTGACGTTACCGAGCCAGCTGGAAACACTTGCTTGTGCGTTCCCAATGTCTTGAGCATTGTCAACGTTGACACCGCTAGCTCGGGAACTGATGGCCGCAAGGAGCTCAAACTAGCCGGCCTCAAGAATCCTCACGGATTCAAGAAACTAGTATGGGCCATGAAGCGTCAACAGCAGCAAAGTCGCGGAGCCGGCACGGCTGCCAACCATGCTACAGGCCATGAGGAAATGACTTTGCTGCTGCGTGAGATTCGGGACGAACTCCGTACCAACAATGAACATCTCCATGGACAGAAACATGCTTCGTAGGACGTCAGACACCGATATGTGTAGGCAAATACAGGTAATCAATCATTCGCGAGTTCTACTACGAGTACTGTCAGAGTAGAAGTAGAATCCTAGCAGAGATGGCTCGAGTGGCGTTTCTTGCCTACAATCGAGAGCGATGCTGCTCGACTTCGATTACAGCAGCCGCTCCCATGCCTGTCCCGATGCACATGGATACGACGCCAAATCGAAGGCGTTCTCGATGCATTTCCGATAGAAGAGTCGCAATCTGACGTGCTCCAGTACATCCCAGAGGATGTCCCAAGGCAATCGCGCCTCCGTTTGGATTCACCTTGTGCGGCGGAATCCCCAATTCATCGCGACACCATGTGGCTTGCGACGCAAACGCTTCATTCAATTCAAAGACATCAATATCGTCTAGACGCAACTGACATTGCTCCAAAACGGCAGGAATAGCAACAGCTGGACCAATTCCCATGATGCGGGGAGGCACACCCTTGACGGCATAGCCTCTCCAGACACCCAAAATAGGCAATCCCCTACGTTGGGCTTCGGCACGAGTCATGAGCAAAACGGCGGCGGCTCCATCGGTAGTTTGAGAGGAGTTTCCCGCCGTCGTGACTCCATCTTCTCGAAAGGCAGGCTTGAGTTTGGACAAAACCTCCAAGGTGGTTGAGGGACGCACTCCATCATCCGTCGCAACCGATCCGACTGGAACAATTTCGGCCGAAAACTTGCCAGCGGCCTGGGCACGGGCAGCCTTTTGATGGGATTCGACTGCAAATTGATCCAAGTCTTCACGCTTGAGGTGATATGCTTGCACCACATTTTCACTCGTTACACCCATGGGCGTTAAACAATCCATGGCCGTTGGGTTGCCCTGCATGACATCCCAATTGACATCCGGAGCCTTGATGGCGTTCCTGAAAAGAGAAAGTAGCAATAGAAATGAGAAAAAATAGGAAATATAAGATTAGCAAACGCTAAAGATACAACATCCGAACGCAAGGAAAGAGCTCGCATGGTGGGTGCAACACCATGATTAAGCCACACAAGATCATCGTAACACTAGGAAGCAGGACTCACATTGGATACAGCGACATGCTTTCGACGCCTCCTCCGATACCGATCGTAATCTCCCCCGCTCGAATGGCATTAGCAATATTGGCAACTGCCTGAAGCCCCGAACTGCATTGTCGGTTGATCATTTGTAGACCGGCAGTCTCGGGAATCCCCGCCACAATGTGTGCCATGCGAACGGCGGCAAACCCGGACGGGGGCATGAGACAATTTCCCATGCAGATATCTTCGACGTCACTACCAGCCACCCGGGTTCGCTCTAGAGTGGCCCGAAAGACAGTTTCCACCAGAGTCGAAGGAGGAACCTGGGCAAGTGCGCCTTTGCGACTGCGGCAAAGAGGAGTCCGAAGCGCGGAAACAATCACAACGTCCGAAGGGAGTGAAGGTGACATGATGGATGCAGTGGTTCCGGGAGCAGATAAAGCCGACAAAAGGATCAGTTGTGGGCTACCACTAACAGCGGGAGAGGCAAACTGGGCTCTTGCAACCAACAACCAGCACAAACTGGAAAATAAGACCAGCCAGTTGTAGTGAAGCATGATATCTACTGACCCTCATGTAAGGGACGACGCTTCATCGTCGAGGTGGCACATGACATCGATGATGAAAGGATATCTCCCTCCGAGAAGACGTATGCGAACGCTGCGCGACGCGCGAGTCGACCTACGCTGGACAGACCAATGAGACTGCAATGCGAGAGAACTGCCGGTAGCAACTTCTCCACAACAGCCATCCCATCTCTGCGGAGGTCTTGGCTACCAGCTACCCGTAGTTCCAGCAATGATTCTTTCTAGCTTATTCGGGATGCATGCCTTTTGCTCACCCGAGCAGTAAGCGCCGACGCCAACAAGTAAAATCCAGTACTACTCCTAGAGAGCAGCAATTGAAGGTGCTTAGTAGTACCTTCTTTCTAAGATTCCGAATGTGAGCGACGCAACATGGTGGGCGGTATTATTGCGTATAGTAGAGTACGGCGTCTCAGTCGCTCCCTCAGTCGCTCCTCATTCGACCCTTGCTTCTTTCTTGTACATCGCGTCGACATCCTAGTATCTTGGAAGTACTCCTACTACGACTACCCGGAGCAGGAGATCAAGAACTCATAGTAGCTAGCAGCACGAAACAAGTAGTCCTCATAGGATATGTAGTAGATCCAATCGAGGAGCTCTACCGGTTCGTAATGGCTTCTTGGCGCAGCCACAATCTATCAACACCGGTGGCGTCACGGTGGGCGGTGCGTGCCTATGGTAACGTTGGGGGCATATATCTAAAGAATGATCCACGGCAACTTTCGGTACGTCCCAAGCGTGAGGTTCCTATTTCCATTTTTGGCACGGCGCCGCCAAAGTTGTACGCAATTTCGCAAAAACCGATACCTCGCTGACCTCTTTTGTCGATAACAAGAAATTTCGACGACAAAAGATACGACATGGTAATTAGAGCTGGAAGGGAAGGCAGGCGCGGATTCCGCAGGAATACGTAGGATCACCACCTTTGAGTCATGCGTTGAATCTCGATGACATCGCCTAGAAAACACAGTTCGGAACCACCACATGAACTGTTCTGCTGAATCAGATCTGCTCACATTATTCTCATCGGCCTGTATTAAAAAACAATCGCACTCGTTCATCGAATCCTCTTCCACTTGACACAATTCAAAGTCTTCTAATCTTTCATCATGACACGTCCCAGCCACAGTCTCACGAGCCGTATCAAACTGAAATTGGCATGGATGCGTGCCCACGGAATGGTAATGCCTCCATTTTGGCTGGTGCTCATTGTCCTCTGTGTGGTCATTGTGGTGTAAATCAAGAGCTGCCGACAAGCTCTATTGTCAATTTCGACTGTTAATAACTCAAAATCTACGTGAAACAAAAGGTCTTCTGGACCATGTCAACGGCATGTTGACGCTCCGAGACTTCCTTGTCAGCGGCGGCGTGGGCACCATCCGACGTTCAACGACCTACCATCGGGAGGAATCAACCAATTAAAAAAGAACGACGGAATACCAAGTACAATGGACAAACGAAGCTACGCAAACTGTGCGATGTAAATGGGGCCAATTGTACGATCTGTCACCTTTCGCGTTGATTGACTCGCATCATTTCGTGGATGCCATGTCCTGGTGGGGGGCACGTCTTGCCAAACGTCTTTTCGCAGCGGAATTTCCGGCTACAACTACAGTCACTACAAATTTCTAGCGTTAAAAAAGAATCGTTTTGGCATTTTGATTTACATCATGGCGATGTTAGCTGCAGAGAGTAGTTAAAAGTCACTCTCCGAGTCGATCCTAGTTCTTGCGCCATGCAGAATCGTAAAGAGCTTCTCACCGTCCGTGCACGGCGCATTCTGCGCTGCGGGCATCTGGAATGGCGGGACGAATGAAACAGACTTCGGGAATGACTCGTTCTTTACGCGCGCGGCACATGGATGAATGCATACGGTTTCGCCCGTGCGTGTTCGCCGCCTTCTTTGGGCCGTGAAAAATGTCCCACGAATTCGGCCCCTGGTTGAGGTTTGGGCAAAGTTTTCGGCGACCATTCCATACTCTATGCAAAAGTAGCAAGAAACGAACACGGACTTCACAAACCCTTGACACCACGAGTGGCGGATCCTTTTTCTGGCCATTCAAAAGAATCTTTCGTCTCACAACCACCAATCCTGTTCAGTGTCAAGTAAAGAGAATGCAGGAATTTTCTCATTGTCTCTTCTCTCAAGTAATAGCTAGCTCGACTCTACAGACAGTCTCTACCCCGTCGTAGTGCTAGTCTTTTTGGAAATTCCAGCATGGAATCTTCGCGCTGCCGTCCAATCAAACCTATCGTTCCTTTTGAGCTGCTGACGCAAAGCGCTAGAACATGCTATTTTTCTATCGGAGTAGGTAGCTTGTACCTTGGCTCTACTACCGGGCAATAGCTGTCGTAGAGCCAGCAGTCAGAATGCGTGCGATCGTTGCTTGTAGCCATGTTCCTCCTTCCACCATCAAGCAGCGAGCGCTAGATACTCTAGCAAAGTCAATGAATCGAGACCGACAAAAGAGAAGGCATGAAGTTTGTGAACGAGAATCAGAAGTGTGGCAGCCGATAATAATAGAGGGCTTGTGGGGGATGTAGTGTCAAAAAAGAACGGCGGGTTGGCTGTAGCAGGACCACGCTCCACGACGGCAGGACCAATGGGCCTCCCGCCGCCATCGTTGTTTACCGCGTCGTCCGACTACCAGCAATAATCTGTCCTGTCTCAACTTGACAGTAGTAACTCCTGGTGGATTGTCGGCGGTCCCCGCATCAGCAGCATAATGGGCCAGAAACAGCATTTCTCAAAGTAGTCCAACCCAGGAGAAACTCTAGTAGGTAGTCGGAAATCTAGGTTCCTCCATGTGACACATGTATTATTTCATGAAATGCCAGCATCATTCCGTCTTTGGGTTGTCTGCGATTTCCGCCTCGAACAACCAAAATCATGGAGTAATCTCGATGGATTCTTGACGTGACAAATTCAGTCGACGACGGACGAGACAATGATCGTTTCAACAGTATCGTCGCCAGTATATATCCCAGAGTGTCTGAAGGTAGATTGTTGTAAGCAGGGTTTATCATGACGACAAAACGACCCATCGGTTCACACAGCCGGGCAACTTGACGATGGATCTTGCTGCGAGTTCTTGAGGAAACTCGTTGTAGCCCTACGGCGCCGTCCTGGCAACCAAATAGAACTCATTGTTCGTAGAACCACTCCTCTTTCTAGTAGCTGCAGTCTCCTCCCACTAACGAATAGTCGTCGTCAGGACAATCCGCCTGTTTGCTCATCATGGTCGAATTGAATCCGTCGGACATTGTGAATCGTCGGCAAAATGAGGCGAAATCGATCTGGTTTGCCGCCAAAGAGGCGAAGGGCCAATCAATGCTGATGTGGCGGGAAGTATCCCTTTGCCGGATGGGTGAGCAGACGTTATAGACTACATGGACTCAATATGATTGGCGAATTCGTGTCGCATTGGATAGCCACCTTCGCCTCCTTTGGATCTGCCCGTATCTTTGAGTGCCGACGACGATAGCGAAGGAACGCATGCGGCAGCAGCAGCCGCCTACCACCATGGCATCTTGCATAGCATTCAAGGCTACAACAGTTGTGTTACACTTTTGCCTTTTGCGCCTATATACATCCAGCTATCATGTTGTCGTCTATGCGTAGTGCTGCCTCCCTCGGGAGCCGTGCCAGTAGTCGGGTAAGAAATCGATGATTCTCGCTTCCTCTATCGGGTCGCTTGTTGTGCCTCGGTTTGCCCCTCTCTCCTGATTTGTTCGTCGCGAACGTCCATCTCACTATTTCCATCTCGTGTTTTGTTTTAGTTGCAATATCAGTCATTCCGTACATTCGCTACCAAGGATGTGACAGTGCGTGAAGCCATTTGTCAAGGCATTGATGAAGAAATGGAACGTGATGAAGCCGTGTATATCATGGGCGAAGAAGTCGCTCAATATCAAGGGGCCTACAAGGTCACCAAGGGTTTGTATCAAAAATATGGTGAAAAACGTGTCATTGATACCCCCATTACGGAAATGGGCTTTACTGGCATGGCCATTGGAAGTGCCTTTCACGACCTAAAGCCAATTGTCGAATTCATGACGTGGAACTTTGCCTTGCAAGCGATTGATCAAGTCATTAACTCTGCGGCCAAACAATTTTATATGAGTGGAGGTGATTTGGCATGTCCCATTGTCTTTCGTGGACCCAATGGCTATTCGGCAGGGACGGCGGCTCAACACTCGCAATGTTTTGCCGCATGGTATGGAAGTGTTCCCGGACTCAAAGTCGTTGCACCTTATTCCAGTGCGGATGCCAAGGGATTAATCAAGGCTGCCATTCGAGATCCGAATCCTGTCATTGTATTGGAACATGAACTATTGTATGGAGTTAGTTTTCCCATGACAGATGCTGAACAATCCAAGGATTATGTTATTGAGTTTGGCAAGGCCAAAATCGAACGAGCTGGTACCGATGTAACCATTATTACCTTTTCCAAAGAAGTGGGCTTGGCCTTGGAAGCTGCCGAAGTGCTTGCCACCAAGGGTACAAGTGTCGAAGTCATTAATTTGTTGAGTATTCGTCCATTGGATCGAGATACGATTTTGAATTCCATCAAAAAGACGGGACGATGTGTCACGCTCGAACAAGGATGGCCACAATCCGGAATTGGAGCCGAAATTGCCGCCATGATTATGGAAACCGACGCGTTTAACTACTTGGATGCACCCATGGAACGAGTGTGTGGGGCGGATATTCCCATGCCCTATGCACAAGAATTAGAGCGAGCGTCGTTGCCACAATTGGAAGATGTCTTGGCGGCAGTGGAACGAACGACGTACCGTAGCCTTGCGGCGTAAGTATCGTCTTGGAAGAAAAAGACTAGTGTAATGTTGTGGAAATGGAGATTATTTGTCTTGATTTGACTTCATCTAGTATACTTGGTGGTTGGCCTCTATTATCAAGACACGGTCGTTCACGTTTCATCGTCCAAACTGAACCGGTAGTAGGCCACCGAACCCCCGCGAGAGGGAACATCTGTTTGCCAAGTCAACTCCTACTCATCAAGGGTTTTGCTGGCTCGTCGCATGGTCGTCCTTGCGGTCACAAGTGGCGGCATTCCACTTTGGTTACTGGCCGAGGCCCCCACCACGGCGGTGACTTGGAAGAGTGCAGCTTTCAGACTCATGTAAAGTACAGCCAGCACGACGATCAAAAAAAGTAAATTACGAGCAACAACAGTAACCTTCATCTTCTCGAAAGAACTTCTAAAGCTAACGACGTAGTGATGGCTATTGACGTTATCGTAGAAGAGGTTGTTGTGACCTTGGAAAACGAGCAAAAGAGGCAACTCACCTATCCAATTTACGAGTATGTTCGAATACTGGTTCGCAGGATGTTTTATTGGGCCTCATAGTACTGTATGGAACGAGTCGTCCGTAATGGGCGGTAGGTTAAATACGGTTATTTTTTCGGAGCCTCCTTGTCCATACGGGTGCGGCGCGCCGCAGCCCCAAAAGTCCGCAAGTCAATCTACTAATCAAAGCCATTCGATCCGGAAGTGTACCATTCTTATGGTTGTCGAATAGAGACACAATCCCCACTCTGGTCCAAGTGCTCTATCCCTCTGGGAGAGTCCCAGTCAAGGTATTTGAAGAGAGCCCCAAATTATGATTGGGCTGGGTGAAGTTCTTCGTGGAGTTGACCTGATCAATAACTTGTTTGAACAATCGTCCCTTTGTCGTTATATTGTCGTTGTTCCCATGTTCCTCCATGAACAGATAGATGGCCAGAAAATCAGCTAAGTCTTCCCATAACGACTCAGCTGCACGACATTAGTCATTGTCCTTGAGATACTTCGAGATCATCTCATCTTGCATTGATCGGATGACATCATGAGCGAACCTCATGATAGAGAAAATGTTAGGCCGTTCGTAAGCCATTTTGGGGTGCACCTTTTGGCATCTTGTTGTTGTTTTTCGGACCACACCTGAACAGCCCCCGCATCCATCTTCCTTACTAGTACCACCTGGACGTGCAACAACAAGATATTCAGGAATAATGGAACAGGATAGAACGAATATGAAATGGTTTGAGCGACGCTGAAGAGCTTCATTGTTCCAGGTGTCGTCATGAATTGTGCTTGGTTGTGGTACTTCCATTTTTTGCTACTTCCAGATGGAGTACGATACATAGGGTCGGCAAATTTCCTTGAACGACAGCTTCTATTGAGGGTAGAGTGTCATCGTCGGTAGCTAGCAAAAGTCTCCGATAATTTGGGCGGGAAACGAAAATTTGGGGAGGGCAGGCTCATTATTTGAAGTCAAGTACCAGGTTAGTAGGATTCTACGGGTCTTACTTGAAGTACAGAAAGAAAATAGAGATGCACATCAGCCAGCTTCGTTTCCACTCCAAACGAACGCGGGTCGGTTGTTGAAACGAACCCAGAAGTAGATCCAAATGCGAAGAGCGTGAACCATAGCATATGCTTGACATTACCCAAACGAGACGCTCCAGATCAAAAGGATAGAGGTGAACAACCAGGAATGCGGGCAAAGTCGTTGGTGCTTCGTTTCCACTCCAAACGAACGCGGGTCGGTTGTTGAAACGAACCCAGAAGTAGATCCAAATGCGAAGAGCGTGAACCATAGAGCGCATGCTTGACATTACCCAAACGAGACGCTCCAGATCAAAAGGATAGAGATGAACAGCCAGGAATGCGGGCAAAGTCGTTGGTGCTTCGTTTCCACTCCAAACGAACGCGGGTCGGTTGTTGAAACGAACCCAGAAGTAGATCCAAATGCGAAGAGCGTGAACCATAGCTTATGCTTGACATTACGCGACCGAGCGAAGCGTTGAGGATTAATCTCTACTAGTAGAGATCCTTACAAAAAACAATAGCTGGCAGCCACTATGAAGTTCCTTATAATCACTTATCTCTTCGCCTTCGCGATGCTTCTTGAATTGACTACGTCCGCGTTTCTTCGACACGGTAAGGGACTGGCGAAGAGGTGACAAGAGCTACATTGCTTTGAAGTTCTTATTTTGCGCTCATCGAACCGATCGTCGTGTTTGCAGGTCCCCATGATGTTGATGATTCGGCGAGGAATCTTCGTCCTAAAGGGGTGCGAGGTAGCCCAACGAGGAGGATGAAGAAAAATGTGAAGTTGAAGAATACTTCGAAGGGCAAACAAACAAAGTTGAAGAATACTTCGAAGGGCAAAGGGACGAAGTTGAAGAATACTTCGAAGGGCGACTTCGAGAATCAATTCATTCGCGATGCAGTTATTCGCGAAACTATTCGATCGGAAGGCACGGAGGTGCAGGGAAGGCATTTGGTCGAATACAACGTTACATACCTCCAGGCTGGTTACGTGTCGTTGGCTAACGCGTACAGCGACATTGAAAATATTGTATGCGATCCTGGCAAAATCACGGTTCGATTCAATCATCGGATTCAAGCAGAAGCTCTGCCTTTGATGTTTCCAAAGGAGTCGTTGCTTGTTGTTGATGGGGCTTTGTTTCAAATCAACTGCACATTGGGAGATACGCCCACTTCGGATACTCTTCCGACGAGTGGATTCCTGATTATTGATCGAAGTGAGCTAGCCCAGGACCGTCAATCTGTAGCTGTATTTGGGTTTGCCGGACACTTCAACATGTTGTTCCAAGAGAAAAATATATCATACGTGAACGGCCCTGTCATCCGCCGCCTAGAAGTTGTTGAGCATGAGAAGTCACTTACGATTGGTGAGGATGATTTGAAGGTTACGTTCAGCAGCAAGATCACTACCACCGCCAGTATAGACACAGTCAAAGACTTTTGGCGTATTACTGGCGAGTCTTGGTGGAATTATGACCCTTACATTGACTTCATGTATCGATTTTCATATGAAATGGAATTAGAAGTGAGCACTCTGTTTGAGATGACAGATGCTACTGAACTCTTTTCATTCAACAAGGAGTATGATTTTCTTGGATTTCCAGTTTTCGGGTTTAGACTCCCTGGTGCGGTGTCAACAGTGTTGATGAAGGTTCTGCCTGAAACAATCAAGCTTAAACCAGCGATTGGACTTGGTGTGATAGCCCCTGTATTGTTGAAGGGGGAAGCCACGCTTAACTCCAAGTTGGCCATCGAAGCCAAAACCTCCTTTTCATCTGGAGCAAAATCAGTCGTACTTGGAGTCCAGGGCAGGCCTCCTGAAGGTCTACAAACATCTTTCGAGTTAGAAAGGGATGAACCTTTCACACAGTCGGGTCTTGACATCACACCTTTAGGAGATGTGATCACAGCTGAACTGGAAATTGATTTTTTTGCAGGACTGAAACCTCAAGTCAAGATTGACGGGCTTGGTACGGTGAAACAAGTGATTTGGAACATATTGTGGTGCTTTTGATCGAACTCTAATCCTCTACTTGTGTGCTTATGATTGTTCCCAGGATTTGCGGAGACTTCTGTTGGACTGTACTCAGGCATCGAACTAAAGGGAAAGGTTGACTTGATCAATACTCTTCCTCCGTTGGAGAAATCGTCCGAGTCTCTTCCAAAGCAGATTGGTTGTAGTGAATGCCACAAAGCAGAAGTTGATGGTTCCTTTGTTGCTAGGGATCCCTTCTTCGTTTGGAAACACTTCCTGGCCAAAGAACCAAAGGAGGAGCCACTGGCTGAATTGGATCGAAGTTTTGAACTTCTAAAACTCTGCTTTTTGGACGATCCTGAAGTCAGATCTTGCATCGATACGTGTTGCGACAAGGACTCAGAGTGCACACCCTCGGCAGATGGCATGAGCGGTACATGCGGTCCGTGTGAAGCGTCTCTGGATCGGTGCTGCAAAGATAGCGACTGCGCAACAGAAGAGAAGTGCCTCGCAGGAAAATGTTCCAAAATTTGTTTACCCAATGTTCCACCTGGGTACTGTTGCTCCAACGAAGACTGCTCGTCACAAACCCTTGTGTGCGGAGGTACAGATGGTCATACTTGTATCGCATGTAGTTTGGACACGGCAGAATGCTGCCAAGATTCTGACTGTGGTGACCTGGTTTCTTTCAGCTGTCAAGACCGTTACTGTATGACAAAAGCGTGTGACAAGAACAATGAGAAGTGCTGCGACGACGGTGATTGTAGTACAGACAGTCCAGGCACAATATGCCAGTCAAGGACATGCGTCCTTCCCGGTAATCCCCGATTCACACTCCGTTGGTACGGCCAAGGTAAGTCAGCAGATGATGCTAACGTCGATTAGCTTGGCATGTTCTTTCTATATTTCCCTGACATGATTGCTTTTTTCACACCTCAGATGACCTTGATCTCCACGTACAGACTCCCAACGGATTCCATTTGTTCTTTGCAACGGACACTGATCCCGTTTCAGGTGGATTCCTGGACGTGGACATCATTCCCAGCGAGGCGTCCCGGAATGTTGAGAATGTTCAGTTTCCGATCGATGGTACTGCTCCAGCCGGAATCTACTTTTTTTGGGTCGACCCCTATAACCAGTATGACGATGCCGATTCCTGGACTGTTTCGGTGTTCCTGGACATAGGAGGTACACCAAGTGCCATACCAAAAGCAACATACTCTGGAACAGGAGCCTCTCCTCCTTTCCGTTATGAGAAAGCATAGTGCAGTCATTGATGAAGTGGAGTGCTGTTGCATATTGAATTGTTGCATAAAGTGAATGTGAACGATAAAAATAGAATGATGACAACAACATCATCACCTCGCATGAAAGCGATACGTGCATGTACATTTATTGCTTGGAGGTATCTATGTATACTACATACACCGGTGCTTGGCCACCGTTGTGTTCCCATCAATCTCGGATTTCATAGCTTGTGGCCCTACTGGAAACTGGGATGGAACCTGCTTGGAAGAAACGACTAGTAGTGAAATGTTGTGGAAATGGAGCCATTTCGACTTGAATGTATAACGCAATATTCCAATTATTTGGTGTATTGATTTGACGCAATCTATTAAAGTAGTTAGACGTAACGAGAAATAGTTAGACGTTACTTTTACTCATCGCCATCATCCAGTTCATCCAAAGACAGTGCTGCCAACTCAACCATCACCGAAGAACGGCGATTAAGTTCCACAAAAGAGCTACGGTCCAAGCCCCCCAAGTGCATGTGAGCGTCACTGACTACAACGCCGCTGGAACGCAACACCGAGGATCGTCGATTGCGTCGACTCGGGCGTTTTCCGACCAATTGCGCAACAAGAGACATCTCTTCCTCTACTGCTGCCTTGACAGCAGCACGGAGGTCTGCCAAAGAGAGACCACTAGTACTCTCATCCTGACTCGTACCCATCACCAATGTTTTAATGCCAAGAACGCCGATCGACTCCTTGGTCTTGTCGATTTCTTCGTTCTTGGCTTCATCAAGAGGCAAATAGTTCATGTGAGCGCCCAAACCACAATAAATAATCAGGTAGAGTCCACAAAAGACTAGCGAATCCTTGTACGCATGATGCAGATCCGCTTCCGATTTGCCTGCGGCTGTGAGAATACCATCGTATTCCTTCCACAAGGAATCCAAAAAGCTCAAAATGTCTTGGGACCCCATAGCATTGCCATTGGCAGTATGAGCGATGACACAAGAATAAGGAAAAGCTTGAAAGGGCCCCAAGTCACGGCCTGCGGGACCATAATGGGCGAATTCCCAGTCGCAGACTACCACATTTCCCTCGGCTGGAAAACGCTCTAGCGTTTCAGGACTGGGCTTGGCACCCACCAAAATGTTAAAACTGTGAAAATCCGCGTGGATGAGACAATCTTGTGCTTTGACACGAGCTTGAGAGGTAGCAAAGGCAGCATCGATCTTTTCCTTGCCGTACTCTTGCACAATGGCTGCCACGCGGTCAGGGGGAGGGCTTGCAGTACTAGCCCATCCATCGAGAAGAGCCTTGATAACGCCATCCAAGCTAGACGCGAAGGGACGAATGTCCTGGTTAAAGTCCTTGCTCACTGTGGTGCTGAGGTGCAAGGCCGCGGCAGCCTTGGCCACACTGGCTGCAGTACGAGGATCAACGGCTCCATCAATAAATTGATTACCAAACTGTTCGTTCGTGCTCGACCACTCGGTCACTAGCAACTTCATTTCTTCCGTATCAGTCTTGATATCCAGGAGACAGTAAGGAATGGCGACACATCCTGGTGCGAGTTGTTGAAAGATTGTCATCATTTCGTATTCGCTTTGCGTCCGAAGCAAGGGACAGGCCTTGTCAGGAAAGAGCTGAGCATAGGGAAATGAGAGCTTGGCAAAGAGTTTGGCGTCCTGCTTTTCGGTGAAGATACAATACGTAAAGTTAGCGAGGCCGCCAGTCAGAATCCGAGCTTGAAGCCCGTCTCCAGTCGCAATTGCGGCAGCCAGATCTTTCAGAGCCTGATGTTCGGCATCGGCGGTGCAGCACTTGGCGGCGACGTGTTCGAGAACGACCTTCATCTTTTCTTCTTTATGTTGTTGCATGGCCTCCATGTTGTCAGAATTTTCGTTTGGAAACGAGAGGTTATGAGTTGGATAATGTTTGCTTGGTTGCTACGTTTTATGAGAAAGTGGTCTTTTCTGGATCGAAGCGAGAACCGTTGAAGCAGTCCCAGAATAGGGAACCTTCACGTACGTGGGACCCAGACACTGCATACAATCTCTTCGTCTTTCGCAGTCTACTCTTCATCACACTAAACGACGCTTCGTCATTCACACATAAGACAGGGCATATTATCTTGATTCAAGAAGAAATGGAATGGCTAACATTTCATAGCTTGTAACAACGCAAAAAAGGGGATAAAGAACCAGTGTTGCTCTCCCCGCCCAGGGAGAGATGTTCGATTACGGCGATTCGAATGAATGGTTTGAAGGCCATTCGGACGAGTCGACTAGTGACTCGAATCGACTGGGTCTCACGACTCAGTACTACTCGCAGAACGACTAGGATCCGGAGGAGAGCTAGTCTTGCGGAAGCGACAAAGATCGTAAAGACTTCCGTCAAGACTCAGACTAGCTTCCGCAAGATCAGAAAAGGCACGATCAAAAGATCGCAAGATTAGAAAGTAGATGCTCAAACGAGCTCATAATACTAAGAACCAAATGTTCTAAAAGCAAGCCCATAACCTGTTTACGAACCGGTTATTTTAACACGCTTCCTCTGCGCTAACGCAACTAAATCAACATCCACCATGGCCAGTCGCTCAAGCAACCGCCAGGCTCAAAGGCGTAATCGAACCGCAGCTCAAGCTCAAGGAGCTCCCGCTCCAGTTGACCCTCCGCCACCGCCGCCAGCGGTGCGACGCGGTGGAGTCGAAGAATCCAAGGAGTCGGAGGAGCCGAATGAGTCGGAGGAGACAAAGCAATCTGAGGAGTCGGAGGTCGAAAACCCCCTCGATGAAGAAGTTATGGATTCGTGGGCAGGGTTCAGCCTCACGCCGGGAACCTACCAACCGGCGAGGCTACTCGACTACATCAAGAAGGAAGACTACCATCACTACAGGGACGCAACGAAGAAGCTCCATGAAGAGCTCTACGATGGAACCCCCGAAGGCTTCCAGCAGTTTATGAAGTTGCTGGGTGAACGAGCGAACGAGTTCGGTTGGGATCGCAACGACGGGATACTATGGATGCGACCTGGGTTGAACCAGAGCCCTCTCAACATCCTCAAGGACTATGGTCAGATCACATTGGATCGAGTCAGGGACGTAGCTGAACTCTTTGTGACCACGAAGACGCGCAAGGCACAGGACGACCGGATGCTCTATGAGTGCATCAGTAAGTCACTGAGCACAAGTGCGAAGGCGAAGGTCAATCAATACCAAGACCTCTATATGTTTCAGAGGACTGAAGACTGCGCCCTTCTCCCATCGGGAATTGTGTTCCTCAAGATTCTCATCCGAGAGTCCTATTTAGACTCAAACGCCACCACCGGCATGATTCGAACCAAGCTTTCGAACCTCGACGATTACATCACTCAGGTCGGAAACGACATCCTCAAGTTCAACGCTTATGTCCAGACGATGGTCGAGGGACTGAACGCACGTGGCGAGACGTCCAGCGATCTCTTATCGCACTTATTTAAGGGCTATTCGGCATGCTCGGACAGGGAGTTCGTTCGCTATATTGGCGACAAACAAAGCGACTGGGAAGAAGGGAAGCCGATGACTCCCGAACTCTTAATGGACCTCGCAGCCACGAGGTACAAGATACGAAAAGATAAGGAAATCTGGGAGGCCCAGAACCCTGAGGTTGAACAAATCATGGCTATGCAGGCCAAATTGAGCAAGATGCTTAAGAAGAACCGCGAAGGTGGGAACAAAAAGCAGAAGGCAAATGAATCCCCGAAGCCCGCACTTAAGAAGAACGGGAAGTACTCCTTGAAGACCGACAAGCACCCTAAGTGGCTCGCCGACAACGAAGAACCCAAGAAGGACGAACTCAAGAAAGCCAAGCAGCACAATGGAAAGGATTGGTACTGGTGCGGCGTAGCTACTGGAGGCAAATGCGACGGTCGCTGGCGCTGCCACAAGCCCTCCGAATGCAAAGGCACGGCTAAAGACAAGAAGAGATCCTCCAAGGGTGACGACGCCAACGGCGACAAACCGACTAAGAAGACCAAGATCAATCCGAAAGCGATCACCATCAACGAGGCGAGAGCCAAGTTGCAAGGTGGCTACAAGGACGATGGTTACGATACGAGCGACTACGACTACGACGACGATGAAATGTCCGAGTCAGCTGATGTCTGACGGCGACGGGTTGGGCTCCCTGATGCATGGAACTACATGAAGGTACACGTAAGGTATTTAACACGGATTATTCTGTGTATACTCGTGACCTTATTAGTTATCATGTTGGGCCTAACCCCGACGATGCAAGACGCGACGACAAGCCCGAGGCATGGGTATGCACGTACCTATGTACCAAAGGCAAGAAGGTGGAATCGCCTACGGGCGATGCAAGTACTACTCATAGCTATGCTCACCCAGTGGAGCCAGCGATGGACTCCATGGGAAACGACATGGAATGAGTACAAGGCAAGATGTGCTAGGAGGAGGTGGCATCAGCATGCGATCAAGGTAGCCACCTTACTAAGGGAAGGGCAACCAACTACTGAATACAAGACGCGATGGTGGTGCCGACCACCTCCATGGCATGGATCAAGACGACTACATGTCAAACAAGTTCTCTCTGATACGAAGACGAATTCAGAGGGAGAAAGGATTCGAGTGAACGTGGCGCATTTCGATACCGATGCCGAATCAAGGTCGATAGGAATCGACAACCGGTGCAGTGCGTGCATATCGCATGACATAAACGACTTCGATGGACCACTTCGAAAGGTCAACCGTGTGATCAAAGGATTCGGAGGACAGAATACCTACGAGGTGTACCAAGGAACCATAGTCTGGCACTGGTACGACAACGACGGACAAATTCACAAATTCCGGATTCCGAATTCCTACTATGTCCCCAAAGGACACGTTCGACTACTCAGCCCTCAGCACTGGGCGCGAACGCAACTGGGTTCCAAGATCAAGCATGCAGCGGGTACAGGCGAGACTACTACGGCGACCAAATCTACTCTCTTCTGGAACAATGGCGCAAACCAACTCGACGTCATAATCAGCGAGCGAGATAACTGTGCCACCTTCTACTTGGCACCAGGTTTCAACAAGTTCGCGCTATTCTGCCAGGAGTGCAGGATCGACTACAACGAATCGATTGAGTCACCAATCCGCGCATGCGACACGCAAGTCGTCAGCGACGACGAAGACGACAACATCGACGTCACCGAATCCCCCGACCGGACGACGGTCAAATGCAAACCGACCTTTTGGTCACGACTAACTGGACTACCAATCGGACGGCGACGCGCTCAGGAGGAGGCACAGGACGATGCCGAAGCTCCAACTACGACGAATTTCAATTTGAATGGACCTACGCGATCTGATACCAAACCACCAGTGGTAATCCAGGAGGAGGAGGATCGGCAGCCTACAACAGCGGCCTCTGAGTTACTACGATACCACCACCGTTTTGGCCACGTCAGCTTCGCGAAACTTCAGAATATGGCTAGGCAAAACATCATCCCAAGACGACTAGCTGAATGTCAAGTACCTGCATGCAGTGCCTGCCTATTCGCCAAAGCTACAAGGCGACAGTGGCGCTCGAAGCGACGACGCAATTGGACTTCTACGAACAACGCGACTGCACCAGGACAGGTCATATCAGTCGACTCATTGCACAAATGACTGGAAAGCTGACGACGAAGCGATACCGTTATGCAACGGTTTACGTCGACCAATACTCAGGACTGTCGTACGTTTACTTACAAAAGACGGCCGACGCGGATGAGACGATAGCCGGTAAGAAGGCGTTCGAAGCATATGCAAGCCAATTTGGAGTTAAGGTGTTGGCATACCACGCGGACAACGGAATCTTCCGAGCCAATAAATGGGTAGACGAATGCCGAGCGAATCGGCAGACGCTCACCTTTGCGGGAGTCAACGCGCACCATTCGAACGGACTGGCGGAAAGACGCATACGGTCGCTGCAAGACCTAACGAGGTCGCAGCTCATACATATGGACAGACGATGGAGAACGCAGGCAACGGTGAACTTATGGCCCTACGCGCTACGAATGTCCTGCGAAGCCATAAATGAGACGCCCAACTTAAAGCGAAAGGACGGGCTATCCCCACTGCAATTATTCTCCGGGTCATCCGTCCAGACCAACACTAAGCACTGGATGCCGTTCGGATGTCCGGTTTATGTGTTGGAGAACTCTCTCCAGACAGGAAGAGGAATACACCATAAGTGGGAGTACCGATCGAAGGTAGGTATATACCTCGGTAGGTCACCATACCATGGAAGGAATGTGGCGTTGGTACTGGATCGAATGACAGGACTAGTATCGCCGCAGTTCCACGTGGCATTCGACCCAAGCTTTCGAACAGTGAGGGAAGACGAGTTCCACACCACCTGGCAACAGAAGGCCGGTTTCCTTGCAACGAAGAAGACGGCGTCATCAGCAAAGAAGAAGCGCCCTTCATCAGAGTCTATATTCAGGAGGAACGAGGTACTACAAGAGCCAGAGGGAGCCCTAGCTAAGGGAGACTCGACTACTTCGAGACCAGCTAAGAGGCGTAAGACGTCGGATCCAGCTAGTGAAGCTGAAGTCCCTGCCACGAACGAAGAGACAGGGAATACTCGAGTACATGCCAATGATAGTCACTTGGCGACACAAGAAGACTCTACAAGACCAGATCAGTCTGGCCGTCAGCAGGAACGAACGACGACGGACAACGAACCGAACGCAATGTCGGACAACGGACAACCAGCAGACGAATCCCGAGCTGACGGGACCCAGCAGACTACTCCGACGCGGATCATCGAAGCGATGATGGCAGAACTATCCAAAGCCACTGCAGGGGATATAGAAGGCGAAATATTTGTTCTACAGGCGATGTTTCCTAACTACGCAGGATCGCCGGAACTAGACCCACTCCAAGTTTTCAAGGCGACGGCGGATCCGGATACCATGTACCACCCCCAGGCGATGAAGGAACCGGATGCGGCGCAGTTCAAGAAGGCGATGCAGAAGGAATGGGACGATCAACTACAGAATGGAAACTTCACGGTCGTCCATCGATCGGAGGTTCGAGAGGGAGTACCAGTACTTCCTGCCGTGTGGCAAATGAAGCGCAAGCGTGACATTCGGACGAGACAAATCAAGAAGTACAAGGCACGACTCAACATCGATGGTTCACGGATGAAGTACGGACAGCATTATGACCAGACATATGCCCCTGTCGCGAGCTGGAATTCCATTAGGACCTTATTGATACTTTCTGCGCTCCACAATTGGCACACGCGGCAGATCGACTACGTACTGGCGTTTCCCCAAGCGCCCGTCGAGAGGGAGATCTACATGGAAATACCACGTGGATTCAGTATACGAGAAGGGAACACCAAGGACTATGTATTGCGACTGCATAGGAACGTCTATGGCCAAAAGCAATCAAGTCGAGTCTGGTATAAGTACCTCTCGGACATTCTCATCAACAAGGTGGGATTCAAACGATCCGAGGTCGACGAGTGCGTGTTCTATCGCGGCAACGTGATGTACGTACTTTACACCGACGACTCGATCCTCGCTGGTCCCGACCTCGACGAGGTGAACAAGGCGATAGAGGACATCAAGCGCGCCAAACTCAACATCACGATCGAAGGCGACATCCAAGACTTTCTGGGCGTCAACATCGACAGGAAACCAGATGGATCGATTCACTTGACTCAACCTCATTTAATCGATCAAATCATTCAGGACCTCAAGATGCCGGAGAACACGGGTGCGCGATCAACACCAGCTGCATCATCAAAATTATTGTCAAGACATTCCAAATCGGAGGACTTCGACAACTCGTTCAATTATCGATCGGTCATCGGTAAGTTGAATTATCTCGAAAAGGGTTCTCGACCAGACATTGCGTACATAACACATCAATGCGCGAGATTCTCCACCTGCCCTAAGAAAGAGCATGGAGAAGCGATACGCTGGGTTGCACGTTATCTGAAGGGAACAAGGGATAAAGGCATGATTCTGAAACCTACGGCAGAACGAGGATTGGAAGTATTTGTCGACGCAGATTTTGCAGGCAATTGGGACCAAGACGAAACGGATGATAGAGACACGGCGCGATCCAGGCACGGATACCTAATCATGTATGCTGGATGCCCAATCCTCTGGAAATCGCAACTTCAAACAGAAGTGGCACTATCGAGCACGGAAAGCGAATACACGGGCATTTCCTACGCGCTACGAGACGCGATTCCAATCATCAGCCTATTTAAGGAAATGCTAAGCGAAGGCATACCAATCGACGCGACGGCAGCAAGGGTGCATTGCAGAGTATTCGAGGACAATACTGGAGCATTGGAGATTGCGAAGGTAGCAAAGTTCCGACCAAGAACAAAGCACCTCAATTGCAGACTACACCACTTTAGATCATACGTCGACAATGGTGAGATCTCAATCCACAAGATTGATACCTTGGAGCAACCAGCAGACCTATTGACGAAGCCGCTAAACGAGGATGCAGTAGCGAAGTTCCGAAAAATGATAATGGGTTGGTAGAAGGCGACTCGACTCATGGCAATCAAAAGAGGGAGTGTTCGATTACGGCGATTCGAATGAATGGTTTGAAGGCCATTCGGACGAGTCGACTAGTGACTCGAATCGACTGGGTCTCACGACTCAGTACTACTCGCAGAACGACTAGGATCCGGAGGAGAGCTAGTCTTGCGGAAGCGACAAAGATCGTAAAGACTTCCGTCAAGACTCAGACTAGCTTCCGCAAGATCAGAAAAGGCACGATCAAAAGATCGCAAGATTAGAAAGTAGATGCTCAAACGAGCTCATAATACTAAGAACCAAATGTTCTAAAAGCAAGCCCATAACCTGTTTACGAACCGGTTATTTTAACAGAGAGACCATACAATTGGTCGGAACGGATCGAAATGCGGAGAAGAATTCTCGCAGTCACTCGCAAATTTCTTGAAGTCCTTTGAATCTAAACTAAGTCCATGGAGTCGTCCGCTTGGCGAGGCATGGTGCGAGAACGACGGTCGGCGGACTTGCCACCATTGATTCGTTGGACTACAACGGTTGGCGGGAAGTCTTGCTACCACCATTCATTTTCCGCGTCGCGATGACCATGACGTTCGCGGGAAGGAATCTTGATTGACGGCATGGCTGCTGGCTAGCCGGATTTCATAGCTTGCGACCCTACTGGAAAGTGGGATGGAACCTACAGTAGTCTAAGAAAGTATGAAGCACTGCCATGGTGACGACGACGCCCCCAACGACAGGAGCTACTAATACTGCTACGAAACCATCCCCTTGTGCTGACACCATTCAAAGGGCAGCCACCAACAACGACAATGTCCATGACGACTCAAATACGACGGCTACCACCCAAGCGACGACCAACCAAGCATGTGTCTCCTCTAGTGATGATAATGATGGTTGGTACCATGTCTACATGGACGTGGACAAATCCAAATTTTTTGATCCCCGTTATGCCGTTTTGGAAGGTGACATTCAAGAACGCGTCATGGTCAATCAACAAGAACTATTGTTGAAAAAAGGAGAACGATGTTTTGTCATGGTACGCCAAAATGTCCATGAGTTGTTTCATGCCATGGTTCCTTCTTCGATTGCCGAGGAACGACGCTCCAAAGGCAAACCTTTTACGACAGGATGGTTACGGCACGAACTCTTTGGCCTGCAAGTAGTGGTGAAATTGCCACTTGGCAACGCCAAGGACTACTTGACACATAACAAACGAGGAATCAAATGTCTCGATTTGCCTGGGGAGTTTGTGACAATTGTGGATCCCAACAACAGCAACAGCACTGCAGCTTCTTCTACTGTCGACGCAGTATCGTCGCCGCCGTCATCATCTTCTTTACTATTTTCGGCCGATCAAGAAGATTTGTTAACCATCCAGCAATCGGAATTAAAAGATCGATTGACGCGCCACCTACATTTTGCCAAGTGGTTAGTCCAAACCTTTGGTATGGATCGCTTGAATGAAGGATCGGGTGTATTGGATGTCGCGGGTGGCAATGGCAAATTGAGTTTGGCGTTGCACAAGCTGGGCATTACCAAATGTACCATTTTGGATCCCAAACCAATCTTTGGGGAACCACGACTAGGTATTGATATTGTGGCAGAACCATTGGTGGGAGATGGTAATGCCCTTTTGACGACGACAACAACAACGGCAGAAAGGATACGGAATTGTTCCATTGTAGTGGGTTTGCATCCTGATGAAGCTACCGAAGCTCTCGTGGATTTAGCGCTCAGGTTAGGCAAGCCCTTTGCGGTATTGCCGTGTTGTGTCATGACCAAGGTCTTTCCTCATCGGACGCTTCGAGGAGGGGATCCCGTTCGGACCGTACATGCTCTTTGTCGATATCTATTGGAAAAGACACCTAATGTGGAAGTGGATTTTTTGCCCTTTGCTGGACGCAACAAAGTCTTGTATTGGAAAGGGCCATCCTTATCCGTAGAACCCGATTCTGCTGCTGCTGGTGACACATTGTACTGTCAAGAAGTGGGCAAGAACGCTCCCCTTCTTACAATGGGTCCCCCCATACAAGACGAAGCAACGACCGACAGTACAAGAGTAATCTAGCGCACCTTAGCTCAAGCTAGCTAGAATGACGTGCCACATGCAAGCTCGTAGTCTTAGTTTATAGATGGTCTATTGTTCTCGCTCCGTTGTTCCTCTCGTCCTATTTCCCAATGACTTATTTTCCCGCCATGATATTCTTGACATCTTCTTCCACATTACCCGTAGGCATGATATTGTAATTCTTGACCAAAACATCGAGTACACCTGGCGTCACATAGGCCGGCAAGGAAGGACCCAATCGAATATTCTTGACGCCCATGTGCAACAAGGTCAACAAGACGGCGGCAGCCTTTTGTTCCAAATGCGAGAGTGCCAAACTCAATGGCAAATCATTGACACCACAATTCAAGGCCTTGGCGAGTTCGGTAGCCACTACCACGGCTGAGTAGGAATCATTGCATTGACCCATGTCTAAAATGCGTGGCATGCCATTGGCCAAGGTTTGACCCAATAGTTTTTCGGAATGAATGAATCGATTCTTGGCACAACCCAACGTCAAGAGAAGAGTATCCGTAGGCAATTCTTCGGCCAAGTCGGTAAAGTAACTAAAGAAAGAAAGAAAGTTGTGAGACTTGGGTGGTGTCTGAGAGCAATAGCAACGATACAATAGACACAAGACTCACTTTCGATCCCATTGAGATCCATCACATCCTCCAATCAATACAATTCTCGACAGAGCTCCACTCTGGACGGCTTCAATGACTTGTCCCGCCAATGGCAATACGGCGCGATGATTGAATCCGACCGTATGATAATCCGGCGGATCGACAGTACGAGGAAACCCCTTGCATTCCAAGGCTTGTTGAATGACTTGAGAAAAGTCTCGGTCGGGACCGATATGTTTGACGCCATCAAATCCTACTTCATTCATGGTATAGATTCGATCTTTGTAGATACGTCGAGGTGCCACAATACAGTTGGTAGTGACAATGACAGGACCTGGAAATCCGGCAAATTCAAACTTTTGATTTTGCCAGGCGGTACCATAATTGCCCACCAAGTGCTTGTACTTTTTGAGTTCGGGATAGGCATGAGCGGGCAACATTTCACCATGCGTATAGACGTTCACGCCAGTACCCTCTGTTTGTTTCAACAAGGCCTCGAGATCTTTCAAGTCGTGTCCTGACATGAGAATGCATTTGCCTTCTGTGGCACTCATTTTGACTTGAGTGGGGCCGGGTACTCCAAAGCTCGACGCATGAGCATCGTCCAGCATGGCCAAGATGCCCGCGTTCAATTCGCCTACTTTGAGGGCATTGGCTAGCAAGCCTTCCAGATCGGGTTCATTCGAAGCTAGTTTGGCCAAGACTTGGTGGAGGCCTGCCATGATGTTGTCATCCATTTTGCCTAATTGATAACAATGAGCGGCATAGGCACACGCGCCTTTAATGCCATAGGTGGCAATTTCATTCAAGGAAAAGCAATCTTCTTGCCCCATGAGTTTGGCTCGAGCAGGAACACCCACAAAGTGTCCAAACTCTTCCAGTTCTTCATTGCTGAGGCCATTTAAATGAAGATTGGCAATTTCCAATTGCGGTTCCTTGCCTCCTTTGAATTTGACCAAAGATTGCAATTTACTTTGCAAGTCGGTACCTTGACGAATGTAATCACAAATACGATCTTCGGAAAAGTTGACATTGGTCAGAGTGGAAAAGGTCGCTTGAAGAGTCCACACGTTAGCATCTTTCAAGTCGGCGGCCGACGCTCCGGCCTCACGAGCGGCCACGGCCCATACGGCGACACTTTTCACCAAGTGCATCAAGGTATCTTGAACAGCCGACGTTTCGGCAGATTTGCCACAAACACCGACCGTAGTACAAGCATAATGATCTTTGGTTTGTTCACATTGACGACAAAACATGTCAGGATTGGTAATTTCTTGGGCGGCGACAGTCGAGAACCTTGCGACCGCCAGGGCAGGCAAGGCAGTGCGTTGGACTACCCGGGCAGCAGTAGTCCTCAAGGCTGTTTTGCTGCTAGCAGCAAAAACCGCACGAGGTAAAGCTCGGACGGCAAGTCGATGAAACATGGTGGCTGCTGCTCTCTGGTGGGGATGATCATGAACTGGAAATTGTGTTGTTGAGAATCGGAACGGAATGACCACTGGATGGCGGCGATTGCACCGCCAGGATGACTCTTTCTGATTTTCCCGTCGCTAGCGTATCTTTTTTGGAATGGCAAATTCTACTACCGGTAGGGGTTCGGGATTCGGGGTTCGGGGTTCGCATTATCACGTTGTAGGATTGTTCGTTCTACAGAGAAGCCGAAATTGTTCGGATTCGGTACAGTACACACTTATTACTTTTTTAATGCAGAACTGCCGGAACTTTCACAGTGCACAATCGATATATATGGCCGACGGCTGCACTTTCTGGTGCCGGGAAACAGATGATGCGCTACCAACAAACAGCATTCCGTCGTCATGATGCATCGTTGGACGTCTTCTGCTCGTTCGGCCTTTCGGAAGCCAAGCGCTACCTTTTATCTCTCTCTCAACCCGATCCGTCGTCATTATATCCCCAAAAGACAGTTCCGATTCGCTTCAATACATACTTAGATAATTATGACAGAACCACCAGCACGATTCTATGGCACAAGGAACATACTCGGTAATATCCAAGGCAACCTGCTGCACTTTCTGGTGCCGGGAACAAAATGGTGCGCGGTCAATAAATAAAACAAACCAACACAGACAATAGCCCCCTTTTCATCTCCCACCGATGATGATGATTCGATTCGGGTTCGCAATCGCAGAGCGATCGGCACCTTCGCACAACGAGGAGAAAACGACCAAGACCAAAGAAGGAATCGTCGGTCATCATTCGAGGCCCTCCCTGAGAATCCATCCCTCCTCCATCCGCCCCGCCGACCCACAATATCGTACATCCGACGGAAAAAGTCCTTTGGAGTGCGTTCTACTTATCTAGTAGGTCGGTTGCGTTGAAATCACTCAACACTACCATGTTGGCGTCATTTGCAGTTCGAACTTCCCGATCGTCGTCGTCATCGTTGACGATGCTTCGTTCCGCCTTGGCGAACGGACGATTCATGACGATGATCGATCACAGCGACAGTAGTGGTGGTACTGTTCGTAGTGGCTCCACTACAACGACTGCGAGCATGCCTTCGAGTAGGCATTCGTCATGTACGTTTGCCGCGTCGGCTCCTATGTCTACCATAATGTCGACGACTCCTCCAGAAGGATGGAAAAGAATGCCCGTGGGCCGACGACGATTCTTGTCAACAGCAGCTGCAGTCCAGCAACAACAACAAGAAGAAGAAGTGGTGTTTCCACTCTCGAATCGTCATCAAGACATTCGTATTCTCTATGCATCGCAAGGCGGGACAGCGCAACTCTTTGCACAACAATTGGCAGAAGCCTTGGAGGACTACTATCAACAGTCCGCCGAAGAAGATATTCCACAAGTCACAGTCCAAGGCTGGCATGAATACCCTCGCAAGCAACCACCTGGTCAATTGTTAACTCCAGGCCAAGCCTTGCACATTTTTTTGGTCAGTGTGACGGGCGTCGGGGAACCCCCCGATAATGGTCGAGCCTTTTATGAGTGGCTCACAGCTTCCAAATCTACCGACCCGGATGTTGCTGGCCTCAAAGATTTGGAATATACAGTCTTTGGATTGGGCAATAGCAAGGCTCATCCGAGTCATTACAATGTCATTGGAATCGCCTTGGATCAACGACTTGCAGAATTGGGTGCCAAACGAGTTCATCCATTGGGCCTAGGAGATGATGGAGATTGCTTGGAAGATGATTTTGACAAGTGGATGGAATCGGTAATGAAACTTATCAGTAGTAGTACTGAAATTCAAGAGGAGGAAAGCCCCGCCGAAGTGGATACTGAAACAATGATAGTTGTCGAACCTGACAACAAGAAGGAGTTGCCAACAACGGCATGTGTGCCCGGTGTCGCCAAGTCTCCTGCCGATCGACGACGCCTCGTTTCGTCCAAACATGCCACACTGCAACTCGCTCCACGCACTCATATACATGCCTGTCATGATCTGTTTCATTTACAACCCCACAATGCCTTTTATTCTCCCAATACGGTCCGTGCTCGTGTGACGACAAGTCGTGCCTTGTCGCCGTATGCCGGAGAAGCGGGATTACGAGAAGTCGCCCTGGCGATACCATCCACTACCCAGTATACGACGGGGGATCATTGTTTGGTCTATCCACGCAATGCCGGGTGTATCGTCGACGCCTATTTGCAACTCTTGGATGTTGATCCCCATGCCATTATCGAAGGAACGGTGGATTCTACTGCTACGACTTCGTATCCCTATCCCAAACGATTGACTGTTTATGAAACACTCAGTCATTGTGTAGATTTGGGAGCGATTCCATCTCCATCATTTGCTCGATTCTTGTTGGATCGAAAGGAAGTGAATTACAAACAAGAAATTGCAGGACCTCGTCGTACTGTATTGGACTTGCTCTTGTCCACTGGCAACAAACCACAAATTTCCTTGGAAGATTTGTTGTACAATCTGGTACCCATGAAACCTCGCTATTACAGCATTGCATCCAGCAGTGTGGCATCTCCTAACGAAGTGCATTTGACCTTTCGACCTGTCAAATACGTGACATCTCAAGGTCAATTACGAGAAGGTGTTTGTACCAACTACATGGCAACCGTGGTGGCCCCCATGGACAATAATGATGATTCAGAGCAGCATCTGCCGGTTTGTATTGCCGAGAATCCGACCTTTCGGTTACCAAAGGATCCCCAAACGCCCGTACTGCTCATTGCTGGGGGGTGCGGCGTGGCACCCATTCGAGCCTTTGTTCAAGAACGTGTCGCGTTGGCGAAACAACAGCAGCAAAAGTTTGGCCCAGGATTGATCTATTTGGGTTTTCGTAGTCCCGAAGATGAAGTTTATCGTCCACTATTGAAGGAAGCCTTGGAAGTGGGAGCCTTGACTCTGGCCAAGGTGGCCTACTCGAATGGTTGTGTGACTTGTCAAAATGTCAATGAATTGGTCCATTCCGAATCTAAACGAGTGTGGGAGCATATGGAATCGGGTGGTGTCACGTACTTGTGTGGAGGTGCTCGAACCTTTGGAGCTGCCATTGAAAAGGAATTGTTGGAACTCATTCAAGAACGTGGCCAAATGGACTTTGCGGGAGCTGAAACGTATATGCGGAATCTGATCGATACCGGACGCCTATTAGAAGATTTGGCAGATTAATAGTCGTCGTCGGTGAATAATAATAAATACATTATTGATAGACGAGATTTGGAGTGACCGTAGTATGATAGTGGCATGGCTTTTATCAACGCGAAAAAATGAAGGGTGGTAGTCGCAACGAGACTTCCCGCCAACCGTTGGGGTCCTACCGGTAGGTCGTGAACGAAAAGGTGCGGCGAGTCGTGGATGTGACCTTGCGTAGAAGTAGTACCAATTCCTACGGATGCTTTCCAGAAGCTTCCCAACACGAGCCCACATCACGCGAGGCTCTCTGCCATCCGAGAAAGAAGGAACGAAGTACGATTCAAATGGAGAGGCATGATGGTCATATTTTGGGCACGGATCAGACAAAGACAGCTGCAAACAACACTCCACCATTATAACCATGTTAAACGAGCCTGTTCCCGTATCCGAGGCAGGCAGTAGTAGTAGCAGTCCAGCCGCCTTGTTGCGTGATTTGGTTCGAGAAAGCTGGAAGGATTTGGAGATTGAGTACCAGCTTCGAAAACAAGACTTGGAACGAGGCGTTCGAGAAACCCGGGGAAGCATTCATAAGGCCTATAAAGGAACGGGACGTGCCGTCAAGCATACCGTCCGAGCAGTCAAGGAGGATTTGGGAGATCAATTGCAAGAATTAAAAGCGGATTTTCGAGTTCAACGTCGACTTTTAAAGCAAGATCTGCATGATTTTGTACAAGCTAGTCGGGAGTGGAGTTTAAAAGTTGCTGCCAGGCGACGAGAGCAAGAAGAAGAGTATGGCGGTGTTGCTAGCCACGCTACTCCGACGGCACCCGAAACGCCGGCCCCCCAGCAAAGTGGCAGTAGTGAGAATCCCGAGACGAAAAAACAAAGCCTCCTACAAAAGATTCGAGCCTATCAGGCCAAATTTACAAACCCGGCCTTTATCACGGAGCTCAATCAATTGATTGATTCCAAATTGACTTCTTGTCAAGATCTAGTAGACTATTATGTGCAGCGTCCGGAATTGAAAGAATACACGCTCACCAAGGAATTGCATCGCATGCAATACACTCTTTATACGGATCAAGGTCAAAAGCTCACAACTGCACAAGAGATTGCCGAGTATGCCTTGGGGCATCCTGATAGTAATGACATTTTGTGGAGAGCTGCTAATCAAAGCATTTTTGGAGACGTAATTTCGACGTTGACCTGTGAGGAGGGTTTGGTGCGTCCGCAATTCAGTACCGGTAGTTTCGTCGACGATATTTCCCTCGTCTTGGATCTGGGACGAGATCGCCCGCACATCACGGCCGAATGCTTTGTCAATGTGACCATTCCTGGACCTGAGGGAGAACGTCTGCAACTGGCGGGTGTCTTGGTGGGAGTGTACTTTTGCCCTGTCCTGTCCAAAATGGAAGCACGAGTATTGCATATTAGTCCAAGTCGGCCATTGACGCAAGAAGAATTGGAGGGGGCTGTCGAGAACTTGATGAACCGTGGGTAGAATGTCATCTTCTTTTAAGAAATAAACTGAGATTGAACTTTTTGACTTTGAAATACAGCCCGAATCAAATCTATTACGTAAAATCCTACTAGACAGTTGAGTCTTTCTTCGATCAACGTTATTCGTCGGGAAGATATTTTCCAGGATTCATAATTCCGTGAGGATCAAACAGTGCCTTGATTTCCCGCATCGTTTGGAGCGTGGCAGCATCTTTGATTCTCGTCATGTGTTTGCGTTTGTATTGGCCCAATCCATGCTCGGCCGAAATGGATCCACCCCTTGACAACACGCCTTCCAATACCAGCTCTTCAATACAATGATACAAGTCGTTGTTGCATTCTCGCAACCCTGGAACGACAACATTCAAATGCAAGTTGCCATCAATGACATGACCCCAGTTGGTACAAACAACGTGGTCGGAAAATTCCGTTTTGTCCAGGCCAGCCTCCACGTCTTGAATGAAGTGTTCAAAGTCTTTGACTGGCAGAGAAACGTCGTACTTGTAGACATAACCTTGCTGAGCCACACTAGGATTGCAGGATTCTCGAATCTTCCAGAATTCGGCGACTTGGCTCAAACTCTGGGCAATCGCCCCGTCTTGAATCAACCCGTCCACATAGGCAGTCTCGACAAAGTCTTGAAGCTTGCCATGGTCGTGCTCTTCGTTTGACCCGTGTGTCTCAACCAAAATAGTATAGCTTGGTATCTCGGACAAAGGGAATGGGTGGTAATGTGTCTCCATCACCAACTCCAAAATGGTCTGGTCCATGAATTCAAAGGCAGCCAAGACTTCTGCCAAATGCGACTTGGCCAAGTCAAGAGTATGATAAACTTCTTCATAGCTGGCACATGCTAACAAGGCAGCACATTTGGATTGTGGTAGACGGGGGCACAATAATGCCACATTCGTAATCACTCCCAGCGTCCCTTCGGCCCCTATGAATAAATGCTTGAGATCGTAGCCCGTATTGTCCTTCAAAAGGCAAGGATCGTACCCCAAATTCAAAATTCTACCATTCGGCAAGACGACTTGTAGACCCATGGTGTTGGCATGCAAACTCCCATATCGATAATAGTAGGAGCCTCCCGCATTGGTGCTGAGATTCCCACCAATCAAGCAAGAGCCCTTGGAGCCCAAGTCTACCGGCGCTAAATGGTCTTGCCGGGCGGCATAGTGTTGCAGTTCCTGCAAAATACACCCCGATTGGGCTTTGAGAATACCACTATTGGGATCCAGGCCGTGAATTGTATTGAGTCGTTCGACGCTCAAGATGATCTCCTCGCCAGATGATAGTGGGGCTGACAATCCTACACTGCCCCCCACCAACCCCGTGTTTCCCGCCTGAGGAACTACTCCTATGCGACGCTCATTACAATATTCCAGAACCTTGGAAACTTCTTCTGTCGATTCTGGTCGAACAACTATAGACGAAGTTCCCCGGTACTGTTTCTGTTTCACAGGGCGCCAAAAGGGAAATGAGCGAGAACTTAATGATAGCAACAAGGACGAACACGACAAAGAGACTTACCGTCCAGTCCTGATTGTACTTGGCAAGCCTGCTAGAATCTTGCGATATGATACTGTCGGGTCGGGAATTCATTCTCTGGAAGAGTTCTCTGGCATCTGCTTCTGTTGGCGACACCAACACAGGGCGACCACTTTTGCTTGCGCATGATGCCGACGATGAAATACTGCGAGGCGACTTTCCATTCTGACTCCGCCCCCACAACCATTGGTGCCTATTGTTGCCTATGCGAGACCAAACAGGAGAGAGGCTCGGCATGGCCTTTCTCGCTGCCACCATTAGACCACCCCACATTGTATTTTACTGAAAGACAGCTTCAGCAGATCTTTCTTGTATTCCTTGCGCGCCGTGCCAGACCGTGCCTTTTCTGGCGGCTGTGGGTAAAGAGAGAGGCTCTCTAAACTAACACTGCTAAACACGCATCTGTTGAATCTCTTCTCCTAACATTCAGTGAGATGATGTCTTCATAGTTGCTGTGGATAGCATCTTGGCAGGACATGAAATGGATGAGCCACATACGAGAAGGTGCGTTGTTGCTTTTCATATGGGTTGAGTATTTTGGGGGAAGACGAAATCGGGGTTGAATCGATGCCCCCCTGAGGGATCTAAGGTAACAAAGGGGCGAGTGTCGAACCACGTAGGTAGCTCTTTGATAGCTTATGACAGAAATGCCCCACTTCTGTCCAAAATCAATGGTTTTTGACCGAATTCGCGTCCTCATCGTGTCCTACTTTGATAGCTTGTTTAAGGACGCTTTGATAGCTCGTTTAACACTAGGACACAAAAGAATAAAAATTGACATACAATTTACCAATTTGAAACTTCTTTTTGTGTATTCTTGATATCTTGCGAGCCCGCCACTCCCTCCAATGCCGAGCCGCATGAATTATCGAAACATGAAACACCGAGATCCGCAATGGACATGATGGACAAGACAATTATTATTACGTCGTCACGTCACATTCACTATCCCTACTGTCGCAATGGAGGAGCCAAGACGACAAGAGAACTGTCAGGGTCGTGGTAGAAAGCGTGGGGAGAAATATACTCGTCGAACGGCTGCTGAGATTGAGCGTGAACGTCTTGCTAGGGAAAAAGAGCTGACAAATCGCCGCAATGGCTTCTTCCTGCCGCATTGCAACCAGAACAAACAATCAAATTCACAGTCAACTACGACTAGTGATACTACCAGTGGCGATACTAATTTGACACAAATGAATAACAATCTGCCTGAAGCAAGAGAGCCTACTGTTTCGGACCCATTGCCTGGAGTAAATATGGCAAATGTCCCACCATTGTTTCGACTGAAAATTGGGAAAGTCATGCATGAACTCAGGCGGTCCATGGTCAATGCTGTTCCACAGTCAAACCAGCATCGACAGTGGACTACTGACTTCAGGCACTTCCCATGGGAAGACAACGAATATACTTGGAGGGAAGGCTCGCGCTTTCCTTTCCCCACTGCTGCCGACTTCCTTGCCCCAAAATTTGCTCGTATAAAATTCTTCGCCCCTGACAAGACGGATCCAAGGGAACTACCAACTGGTCAGATGCCATGTAAATGGCATGGCTTCCAATCTCCACCCTGCACTTGTCGTGACTCCTTTTTTACAAATTTTGTTCGCCCATTTCATGATGCAGATGGGTCAAGTGGCTACTTATTTGCGAGCCGTTACTACTGTAATCTCAGGAAGGGCAGGCAGGAATTGGAGAAAATAGGCAATGAGGATGATGTTGTCGATCATCGTTATTATTTTACAGGCTACGATCCAGAGGTATTGAAATATCTACCAAAGACTCTTCGAAGCCATCTAGGCCTTGTCATGACACGACAGCGAGCAATTACGAGTGGCTTCAGTGACTGGGTCTTTGAAGACGTTGCTCAAAAATCCTCCTTTCTCTCGGTTCGAAGGACTGTCCTTAGCCTGCGGAATAATCTTTTCCGGCAGGCCCAAGAAAAAGCTGATTCATTCTTCAACAATCCATCAGTGAAACGTTCCCTTACTCCAATGTCTGTTGACGACTACCGCAATATTATGCAGCTAGAGCTGTCTGATGTTGCAGTTGATCTACCTTCTCGCCAATATCTTGAACATCATTTTATTTTGCGGGTTCTAAAGCTCCTACCCTACTACGAACGCAGCCTTCAGCTGAAGGGTGGAAGGGTTTTAAAAGGCGACAAGTCCTACAAGGTGACAAAGTTTGTTTTTAACCGTGACAAAGACAATGCAGTGGTGCGTGCCTTTGACTCCATTTACACTGTGATGAATGAGTACAATGAAGTTGTCTCTACCAACTTTGTTCTAGCGGGCAACAATGATGAGGTTGAGCACATTCTTAGGGGTATTCGCCACCGATATCAAGTGCGAGGATTTGAGGAAGTGCGGCTATTCTACACTGATAGCTGCTGCCAGGAATATAGGGCACTATTGCGTGCATTCCCATCGCTTGGGAAGAATGATCCCAATGTTGATGGGTTACTAGAGGAGTCATCGTTGCCCCCAGCAATGCTTCCGACAAATCCCGTGTGGGTTAGAACGTACCAAGCTTTCGAGGAAGTCGCACTTAAGTTTCTGGCTGAGTTCGACAAAGGAGTCAAGGTTCCCGTGGGATTTGACATTGAATGGGATTCCCTAACCCCTGCAGATAGAAGCGAACAATTTCCTGAGACACTACAGTTAGCAATGCACAGACCCCAAACAAGGAATGATTCTGATACCGAAATTGAACCAAGCATCAGGCTCATTGTAGTTGTATCAATTCGACAAACATTCCCGCAGATGATAAAGAATTCAAGTGGGGAATATCCAGTGGATGTTACCTCATGGTGTCGGTCGAATGATTTATTACGGAGACTGCTCACGCACGAAAATGCCTGCCTTGTTGGTGTGGGAGTAAAGGCGGATGTGACACGACTTAAGCGAAAGTTTCCAGAGGACTTCATTGGAAGGGACCACAAGTTCTCTGATTGTCGGTCGGTTGCAGAAAATGCCCGCCTACTACCAGCGCGACAGAAGAAAAGTTTGAAAGACCTAGTGTTATATTTCTTAGGACGACGGCTTGATAAGAGCTTGGCTCGGTCAGTGTGGAGTTCACCAGTACTGTCGCAAGAGTGCATCAACTACGCAGCACTGGATGCGTGGGTAGGTTTGCAGCTCCATGAATTGTTCCAAGCATTAGTGAATGTTCACAAAAAACCCACCCGGGAAGAGTTGCTGGACCTCCCAATTGTGCGCTTGTTTCCTCGTAATGGCAACAAGATCTGTGGGATTGGGAAAGTTGTTCGGGTCAGATTTGATCTAGAAGAAATCATCGGGCAAGAACAGAAACGACATCACTACGACAGGATTGAGGTAAAAATTCTTCATGTAATTGATGGATCCGTCATGATCCCTTTGCCTCCCCACGTGCAGGTGATGTCAAATGAGTCAATTGCAAGTGCTTTTAAGAATGGTCGAGAGGTTGCTTGGAAAAGAAGTTGCATGACTTTGTCGAATGAAGAGGACCTTGAGCGATGTCAACGACGCCACCCAATGGCAACAGGGGAATGCAATGAGGTTGTTGCTGCCGTTGCTGCCGAAATTGTTCCTGCTAGTGTTGCCAATGGTGATGTTCCTGCTGCAGGAATCGCACCGGTTGACGATGAAGTTTTGGCACGTGCACTGCCAGAGGACACAACAATTGACAACTACCCAGATAGGCCAGTGGATGTGTCAGGGGCCAATGATGATCAGGATGTGGATTTTGTATTGATAGATGGCCACCAAGGCTGTGCCCCACTTCATGTAGAAGTTGGTGACTATACAATTTTTGAGCGAAATGGTGTGAAAGGCGACTGTTTCCACTACCAGAAGCGGATTAAGAAAACATGGAAGAAGTCGCATGGGTTCTATGATGAGGGCGGGGGGCTGTTACGCGATAGCATCATGATTCCAGATCCCAAAAGAATTGAAGAAGAGACAGTACTACTTAGCAAAAGGCTTGAGCAGGAGGTTGGCAAACGTTGGTCCAACGACCCAAGGAAAGCACGGGTAGAAGCAGAGCGCCGTATGTCTTGTCCCAGCTCCAAAATTCTTGAAGGCATAGAACGAATCATTCCAGATCCTAAGACTTTGGAGGACCGGGTGGCAGGTGCGTGTCGATTCATGGCAAATATCAAGGATGCCAAGACAGGCGAGCCACTTTTTTCAAAGCAGACGTGGAAAGAAGTGGAAAATTTCCTCAAGCACATCCGAAAAGGTTGCGTGTCAGACGAGACTGATGTTGACTATTACTACTATACGACCAGTAGTAGCGGGCAGAAGACGCTGCACTGTGTTCGAGGAACCTCACAGCTGGAAGGTTTCCACCGACAGCTACGTGACATCCTTAGGGCAACTTTCAGTGCGCCTCTATTGGCAATTTGCCTAATCGCAGTCTTCGTTCATCGGTGGAACCATGACCGTGAAGTGGAACGGGGCATGACACCTTCACGATATGCAGGGTTCTACCAGCACGAAACCATACACAATTTACAATTGTCTGCAGATGCGCATGGTGTCGACAGCTATTTTGGTGACTTGCCAAATCCAAATGATTTTGAAAGCACAGGGGAAACTTGCTACATCCCATGGGTCAGGCGTTCCTTGAACCTGGTTGAAGAATCTGGTGCGAGCACTATTAGTAGTACAGTGGATGCTGCGATTCAGTTACTATCTACGGACAATACAGAACAGATCTATACGAAACTATGCGACCACCAGGGAAGCCAGGACGACAAAATTCAACTGCCGCTATCTGTGACAAAGATGACATCGGATGATAAAGCCCTATTCAATGAGCTTCTACCAAAGTACACCACAGGGAGGCGTGAGGGCCAACACACTGCCGTGGACTTTGGTGCTTTGTGTTCTGCCCATAATGCAAGGGCAGAACAAGAGCGACTAAAACCTCCTACAGAACGAAAGCAAATACTTGGTAAAAGCACCCAGATCATTCGTGAATACTTTGATGAATTCCAAAGAGAGAGAAATCGAGTGCAAACTCGCCATCAGATCATCTCTATCGTCAGCCCAGCTACTGGCATCACACAAGCAACCACCGTCCCTCATGGCGTTGCCACTTTGCAATCGCAATTCAAAGAATCCGCTGCAGGGCAGCTTTTTAGAGGCCCTGCCAATGGCCCACCACCCTTCCCAGAACCCATGGCTGTAACCGTCCAGGATCAAGCATTGCATCCCATCCTTTTTGTGCCCCCGCCTGAGCTTCACAGTGCGACATTGCCGCCACGGCAGCATGCAGTGTCCCACATTGTTTTACCACGAATTCACATGAAGCAAGGAAGCACTCCAAAAGCTAGAGCCCCACGCCGGGTCCAAAGATGTTACAGATGCGGCTGGGAGCGATCAGGGAAGCACCATGCAAGAAAGGCAGAAAAGAACTCTCTTGAATACTGCCAGGTTCCTGCTGACAAGAGATATCAACATTGGGAGGTACCAAACGGTTACAATATTGGAGACCCAACGTTTGTAAACAAGCTGCAGTGTTACACAATGATTTCCAACTGGCGGAAGATTAGGGAGGCACACAACCTTCCCGTTGATCCTAAATTCCCACATTGGTAAGAACTAGATAAAGAGGACATGGTGGGGAAATTGTATGATGATGTTAGGAATGCATGGATTACAATACTTTGTCCAACTTGTTGTTGCATTTACCTCGGTAATGAAGCTTTTTCAAGTAGTAATTTAATAATAACTAGCAATCACATAATATTCTAGCTGCAGCCACTGTATAGCACAATTCAAGTAGTCCATAGGTATACAGTGGTGGAAGTGCAGCAGCAGTACTGGAGGAGTAATTGCAAATGAAAGTTTCAAAGTGAATGGCTTTTTTGTGTTGCACCATTGTCACAGCTCATCCTTCCGATGATTGATTCGGACAAAAAATATTGGACCAGTTGGACTATGGCCGGCGCGCACGCCGGCATGGCTTCCCCAACTTTTCGCCCTGAAGCAACGCTAAATCGCGGGGGCTGCTAAAGGATTTTCTTGCTTATTGATGAAGCGAGATTCTTCGCACTTCTCCCCTTCTTTTTCTTTTCTTTTTCTTTATAAAAATTTAGCTACCTACGTAGCTGGACATAGGCCCAAAGGGGCGAGTGTCGAACCACGTAGGTAGCTCTTTGATAGCTTATGACAGAAATGCCCCACTTCTGTCCAAAATCAATGGTTTTTGACCGAATTCGCGTCCTCATCGTGTCCTACTTTGATAGCTTGTTTAAGGACGCTTTGATAGCTCGTTTAACACTAGGACACAAAAGAATAAAAATTGACATACAATTTACCAATTTGAAACTTCTTTTTGTGTATTCTTGATATCTTGCGAGCCCGCCACTCCCTCCAATGCCGAGCCGCATGAATTATCGAAACATGAAACACCGAGATCCGCAATGGACATGATGGACAAGACAATTATTATTACGTCGTCACGTCACATTCACTATCCCTACTGTCGCAATGGAGGAGCCAAGACGACAAGAGAACTGTCAGGGTCGTGGTAGAAAGCGTGGGGAGAAATATACTCGTCGAACGGCTGCTGAGATTGAGCGTGAACGTCTTGCTAGGGAAAAAGAGCTGACAAATCGCCGCAATGGCTTCTTCCTGCCGCATTGCAACCAGAACAAACAATCAAATTCACAGTCAACTACGACTAGTGATACTACCAGTGGCGATACTAATTTGACACAAATGAATAACAATCTGCCTGAAGCAAGAGAGCCTACTGTTTCGGACCCATTGCCTGGAGTAAATATGGCAAATGTCCCACCATTGTTTCGACTGAAAATTGGGAAAGTCATGCATGAACTCAGGCGGTCCATGGTCAATGCTGTTCCACAGTCAAACCAGCATCGACAGTGGACTACTGACTTCAGGCACTTCCCATGGGAAGACAACGAATATACTTGGAGGGAAGGCTCGCGCTTTCCTTTCCCCACTGCTGCCGACTTCCTTGCCCCAAAATTTGCTCGTATAAAATTCTTCGCCCCTGACAAGACGGATCCAAGGGAACTACCAACTGGTCAGATGCCATGTAAATGGCATGGCTTCCAATCTCCACCCTGCACTTGTCGTGACTCCTTTTTTACAAATTTTGTTCGCCCATTTCATGATGCAGATGGGTCAAGTGGCTACTTATTTGCAAGCCGTTACTACTGTAATCTCAGGAAGGGCAGGCAGGAATTGGAGAAAATAGGCAATGAGGATGATGTTGTCGATCATCGTTATTATTTTACAGGCTACGATCCAGAGGTATTGAAATATCTACCAAAGACTCTTCGAAGCCATCTAGGCCTTGTCATGACACGACAGCGAGCAATTACGAGTGGCTTCAGTGACTGGGTCTTTGAAGACGTTGCTCAAAAATCCTCCTTTCTCTCGGTTCGAAGGACTGTCCTTAGCCTGCGGAATAATCTTTTCCGGCAGGCCCAAGAAAAAGCTGATTCATTCTTCAACAATCCATCAGTGAAACGTTCCCTTACTCCAATGTCTGTTGACGACTACCGCAATATTATGCAGCTAGAGCTGTCTGATGTTGCAGTTGATCTACCTTCTCGCCAATATCTTGAACATCATTTTATTTTGCGGGTTCTAAAGCTCCTACCCTACTACGAACGCAGCCTTCAGCTGAAGGGTGGAAGGGTTTTAAAAGGCGACAAGTCCTACAAGGTGACAAAGTTTGTTTTTAACCGTGACAAAGACAATGCAGTGGTGCGTGCCTTTGACTCCATTTACACTGTGATGAATGAGTACAATGAAGTTGTCTCTACCAACTTTGTTCTAGCGGGCAACAATGATGAGGTTGAGCACATTCTTAGGGGTATTCGCCACCGATATCAAGTGCGAGGATTTGAGGAAGTGCGGCTATTCTACACTGATAGCTGCTGCCAGGAATATAGGGCACTATTGCGTGCATTCCCATCGCTTGGGAAGAATGATCCCAATGTTGATGGGTTACTAGAGGAGTCATCGTTGCCCCCAGCAATGCTTCCGACAAATCCCGTGTGGGTTAGAACGTACCAAGCTTTCGAGGAAGTCGCACTTAAGTTTCTGGCTGAGTTCGACAAAGGAGTCAAGGTTCCCGTGGGATTTGACATTGAATGGGATTCCCTAACCCCTGCAGATAGAAGCGAACAATTTCCTGAGACACTACAGTTAGCAATGCACAGACCCCAAACAAGGAATGATTCTGATACCGAAATTGAACCAAGCATCAGGCTCATTGTAGTTGTATCAATTCGACAAACATTCCCGCAGATGATAAAGAATTCAAGTGGGGAATATCCAGTGGATGTTACCTCATGGTGTCGGTCGAATGATTTATTACGGAGACTGCTCACGCACGAAAATGCCTGCCTTGTTGGTGTGGGAGTAAAGGCGGATGTGACACGACTTAAGCGAAAGTTTCCAGAGGACTTCATTGGAAGGGACCACAAGTTCTCTGATTGTCGGTCGGTTGCAGAAAATGCCCGCCTACTACCAGCGCGACAGAAGAAAAGTTTGAAAGACCTAGTGTTATATTTCTTAGGACGACGGCTTGATAAGAGCTTGGCTCGGTCAGTGTGGAGTTCACCAGTACTGTCGCAAGAGTGCATCAACTACGCAGCACTGGATGCGTGGGTAGGTTTGCAGCTCCATGAATTGTTCCAAGCATTAGTGAATGTTCACAAAAAACCCACCCGGGAAGAGTTGCTGGACCTCCCAATTGTGCGCTTGTTTCCTCGTAATGGCAACAAGATCTGTGGGATTGGGAAAGTTGTTCGGGTCAGATTTGATCTAGAAGAAATCATCGGGCAAGAACAGAAACGACATCACTACGACAGGATTGAGGTAAAAATTCTTCATGTAATTGATGGATCCGTCATGATCCCTTTGCCTCCCCACGTGCAGGTGATGTCAAATGAGTCAATTGCAAGTGCTTTTAAGAATGGTCGAGAGGTTGCTTGGAAAAGAAGTTGCATGACTTTGTCGAATGAAGAGGACCTTGAGCGATGTCAACGACGCCACCCAATGGCAACAGGGGAATGCAATGAGGTTGTTGCTGCCGTTGCTGCCGAAATTGTTCCTGCTAGTGTTGCCAATGGTGATGTTCCTGCTGCAGGAATCGCACCGGTTGACGATGAAGTTTTGGCACGTGCACTGCCAGAGGACACAACAATTGACAACTACCCAGATAGGCCAGTGGATGTGTCAGGGGCCAATGATGATCAGGATGTGGATTTTGTATTGATAGATGGCCACCAAGGCTGTGCCCCACTTCATGTAGAAGTTGGTGACTATACAATTTTTGAGCGAAATGGTGTGAAAGGCGACTGTTTCCACTACCAGAAGCGGATTAAGAAAACATGGAAGAAGTCGCATGGGTTCTATGATGAGGGCGGGGGGCTGTTACGCGATAGCATCATGATTCCAGATCCCAAAAGAATTGAAGAAGAGACAGTACTACTTAGCAAAAGGCTTGAGCAGGAGGTTGGCAAACGTTGGTCCAACGACCCAAGGAAAGCACGGGTAGAAGCAGAGCGCCGTATGTCTTGTCCCAGCTCCAAAATTCTTGAAGGCATAGAACGAATCATTCCAGATCCTAAGACTTTGGAGGACCGGGTGGCAGGTGCGTGTCGATTCATGGCAAATATCAAGGATGCCAAGACAGGCGAGCCACTTTTTTCAAAGCAGACGTGGAAAGAAGTGGAAAATTTCCTCAAGCACATCCGAAAAGGTTGCGTGTCAGACGAGACTGATGTTGACTATTACTACTATACGACCAGTAGTAGCGGGCAGAAGACGCTGCACTGTGTTCGAGGAACCTCACAGCTGGAAGGTTTCCACCGACAGCTACGTGACATCCTTAGGGCAACTTTCAGTGCGCCTCTATTGGCAATTTGCCTAATCGCAGTCTTCGTTCATCGGTGGAACCATGACCGTGAAGTGGAACGGGGCATGACACCTTCACGATATGCAGGGTTCTACCAGCACGAAACCATACACAATTTACAATTGTCTGCAGATGCGCATGGTGTCGACAGCTATTTTGGTGACTTGCCAAATCCAAATGATTTTGAAAGCACAGGGGAAACTTGCTACATCCCATGGGTCAGGCGTTCCTTGAACCTGGTTGAAGAATCTGGTGCGAGCACTATTAGTAGTACAGTGGATGCTGCGATTCAGTTACTATCTACGGACAATACAGAACAGATCTATACGAAACTATGCGACCACCAGGGAAGCCAGGACGACAAAATTCAACTGCCGCTATCTGTGACAAAGATGACATCGGATGATAAAGCCCTATTCAATGAGCTTCTACCAAAGTACACCACAGGGAGGCGTGAGGGCCAACACACTGCCGTGGACTTTGGTGCTTTGTGTTCTGCCCATAATGCAAGGGCAGAACAAGAGCGACTAAAACCTCCTACAGAACGAAAGCAAATACTTGGTAAAAGCACCCAGATCATTCGTGAATACTTTGATGAATTCCAAAGAGAGAGAAATCGAGTGCAAACTCGCCATCAGATCATCTCTATCGTCAGCCCAGCTACTGGCATCACACAAGCAACCACCGTCCCTCATGGCGTTGCCACTTTGCAATCGCAATTCAAAGAATCCGCTGCAGGGCAGCTTTTTAGAGGCCCTGCCAATGGCCCACCACCCTTCCCAGAACCCATGGCTGTAACCGTCCAGGATCAAGCATTGCATCCCATCCTTTTTGTGCCCCCGCCTGAGCTTCACAGTGCGACATTGCCGCCACGGCAGCATGCAGTGTCCCACATTGTTTTACCACGAATTCACATGAAGCAAGGAAGCACTCCAAAAGCTAGAGCCCCACGCCGGGTCCAAAGATGTTACAGATGCGGCTGGGAGCGATCAGGGAAGCACCATGCAAGAAAGGCAGAAAAGAACTCTCTTGAATACTGCCAGGTTCCTGCTGACAAGAGATATCAACATTGGGAGGTACCAAACGGTTACAATATTGGAGACCCAACGTTTGTAAACAAGCTGCAGTGTTACACAATGATTTCCAACTGGCGGAAGATTAGGGAGGCACACAACCTTCCCGTTGATCCTAAATTCCCACATTGGTAAGAACTAGATAAAGAGGACATGGTGGGGAAATTGTATGATGATGTTAGGAATGCATGGATTACAATACTTTGTCCAACTTGTTGTTGCATTTACCTCGGTAATGAAGCTTTTTCAAGTAGTAATTTAATAATAACTAGCAATCACATAATATTCTAGCTGCAGCCACTGTATAGCACAATTCAAGTAGTCCATAGGTATACAGTGGTGGAAGTGCAGCAGCAGTACTGGAGGAGTAATTGCAAATGAAAGTTTCAAAGTGAATGGCTTTTTTGTGTTGCACCATTGTCACAGCTCATCCTTCCGATGATTGATTCGGACAAAAAATATTGGACCAGTTGGACTATGGCCGGCGCGCACGCCGGCATGGCTTCCCCAACTTTTCGCCCTGAAGCAACGCTAAATCGCGGGGGCTGCTAAAGGATTTTCTTGCTTATTGATGAAGCGAGATTCTTCGCACTTCTCCCCTTCTTTTTCTTTTCTTTTTCTTTATAAAAATTTAGCTACCTACGTAGCTGGACATAGGCCCAAAGGGGCGAGTGTCGAACCACGTAGGTAGCTCTTTGATAGCTTATGACAGAAATGCCCCACTTCTGTCCAAAATCAATGGTTTTTGACCGAATTCGCGTCCTCATCGTGTCCTACTTTGATAGCTTGTTTAAGGACGCTTTGATAGCTCGTTTAACACTAGGACACAAAAGAATAAAAATTGACATACAATTTACCAATTTGAAACTTCTTTTTGTGTATTCTTGATATCTTGCGAGCCCGCCACTCCCTCCAATGCCGAGCCGCATGAATTATCGAAACATGAAACACCGAGATCCGCAATGGACATGATGGACAAGACAATTATTATTACGTCGTCACGTCACATTCACTATCCCTACTGTCGCAATGGAGGAGCCAAGACGACAAGAGAACTGTCAGGGTCGTGGTAGAAAGCGTGGGGAGAAATATACTCGTCGAACGGCTGCTGAGATTGAGCGTGAACGTCTTGCTAGGGAAAAAGAGCTGACAAATCGCCGCAATGGCTTCTTCCTGCCGCATTGCAACCAGAACAAACAATCAAATTCACAGTCAACTACGACTAGTGATACTACCAGTGGCGATACTAATTTGACACAAATGAATAACAATCTGCCTGAAGCAAGAGAGCCTACTGTTTCGGACCCATTGCCTGGAGTAAATATGGCAAATGTCCCACCATTGTTTCGACTGAAAATTGGGAAAGTCATGCATGAACTCAGGCGGTCCATGGTCAATGCTGTTCCACAGTCAAACCAGCATCGACAGTGGACTACTGACTTCAGGCACTTCCCATGGGAAGACAACGAATATACTTGGAGGGAAGGCTCGCGCTTTCCTTTCCCCACTGCTGCCGACTTCCTTGCCCCAAAATTTGCTCGTATAAAATTCTTCGCCCCTGACAAGACGGATCCAAGGGAACTACCAACTGGTCAGATGCCATGTAAATGGCATGGCTTCCAATCTCCACCCTGCACTTGTCGTGACTCCTTTTTTACAAATTTTGTTCGCCCATTTCATGATGCAGATGGGTCAAGTGGCTACTTATTTGCGAGCCGTTACTACTGTAATCTCAGGAAGGGCAGGCAGGAATTGGAGAAAATAGGCAATGAGGATGATGTTGTCGATCATCGTTATTATTTTACAGGCTACGATCCAGAGGTATTGAAATATCTACCAAAGACTCTTCGAAGCCATCTAGGCCTTGTCATGACACGACAGCGAGCAATTACGAGTGGCTTCAGTGACTGGGTCTTTGAAGACGTTGCTCAAAAATCCTCCTTTCTCTCGGTTCGAAGGACTGTCCTTAGCCTGCGGAATAATCTTTTCCGGCAGGCCCAAGAAAAAGCTGATTCATTCTTCAACAATCCATCAGTGAAACGTTCCCTTACTCCAATGTCTGTTGACGACTACCGCAATATTATGCAGCTAGAGCTGTCTGATGTTGCAGTTGATCTACCTTCTCGCCAATATCTTGAACATCATTTTATTTTGCGGGTTCTAAAGCTCCTACCCTACTACGAACGCAGCCTTCAGCTGAAGGGTGGAAGGGTTTTAAAAGGCGACAAGTCCTACAAGGTGACAAAGTTTGTTTTTAACCGTGACAAAGACAATGCAGTGGTGCGTGCCTTTGACTCCATTTACACTGTGATGAATGAGTACAATGAAGTTGTCTCTACCAACTTTGTTCTAGCGGGCAACAATGATGAGGTTGAGCACATTCTTAGGGGTATTCGCCACCGATATCAAGTGCGAGGATTTGAGGAAGTGCGGCTATTCTACACTGATAGCTGCTGCCAGGAATATAGGGCACTATTGCGTGCATTCCCATCGCTTGGGAAGAATGATCCCAATGTTGATGGGTTACTAGAGGAGTCATCGTTGCCCCCAGCAATGCTTCCGACAAATCCCGTGTGGGTTAGAACGTACCAAGCTTTCGAGGAAGTCGCACTTAAGTTTCTGGCTGAGTTCGACAAAGGAGTCAAGGTTCCCGTGGGATTTGACATTGAATGGGATTCCCTAACCCCTGCAGATAGAAGCGAACAATTTCCTGAGACACTACAGTTAGCAATGCACAGACCCCAAACAAGGAATGATTCTGATACCGAAATTGAACCAAGCATCAGGCTCATTGTAGTTGTATCAATTCGACAAACATTCCCGCAGATGATAAAGAATTCAAGTGGGGAATATCCAGTGGATGTTACCTCATGGTGTCGGTCGAATGATTTATTACGGAGACTGCTCACGCACGAAAATGCCTGCCTTGTTGGTGTGGGAGTAAAGGCGGATGTGACACGACTTAAGCGAAAGTTTCCAGAGGACTTCATTGGAAGGGACCACAAGTTCTCTGATTGTCGGTCGGTTGCAGAAAATGCCCGCCTACTACCAGCGCGACAGAAGAAAAGTTTGAAAGACCTAGTGTTATATTTCTTAGGACGACGGCTTGATAAGAGCTTGGCTCGGTCAGTGTGGAGTTCACCAGTACTGTCGCAAGAGTGCATCAACTACGCAGCACTGGATGCGTGGGTAGGTTTGCAGCTCCATGAATTGTTCCAAGCATTAGTGAATGTTCACAAAAAACCCACCCGGGAAGAGTTGCTGGACCTCCCAATTGTGCGCTTGTTTCCTCGTAATGGCAACAAGATCTGTGGGATTGGGAAAGTTGTTCGGGTCAGATTTGATCTAGAAGAAATCATCGGGCAAGAACAGAAACGACATCACTACGACAGGATTGAGGTAAAAATTCTTCATGTAATTGATGGATCCGTCATGATCCCTTTGCCTCCCCACGTGCAGGTGATGTCAAATGAGTCAATTGCAAGTGCTTTTAAGAATGGTCGAGAGGTTGCTTGGAAAAGAAGTTGCATGACTTTGTCGAATGAAGAGGACCTTGAGCGATGTCAACGACGCCACCCAATGGCAACAGGGGAATGCAATGAGGTTGTTGCTGCCGTTGCTGCCGAAATTGTTCCTGCTAGTGTTGCCAATGGTGATGTTCCTGCTGCAGGAATCGCACCGGTTGACGATGAAGTTTTGGCACGTGCACTGCCAGAGGACACAACAATTGACAACTACCCAGATAGGCCAGTGGATGTGTCAGGGGCCAATGATGATCAGGATGTGGATTTTGTATTGATAGATGGCCACCAAGGCTGTGCCCCACTTCATGTAGAAGTTGGTGACTATACAATTTTTGAGCGAAATGGTGTGAAAGGCGACTGTTTCCACTACCAGAAGCGGATTAAGAAAACATGGAAGAAGTCGCATGGGTTCTATGATGAGGGCGGGGGGCTGTTACGCGATAGCATCATGATTCCAGATCCCAAAAGAATTGAAGAAGAGACAGTACTACTTAGCAAAAGGCTTGAGCAGGAGGTTGGCAAACGTTGGTCCAACGACCCAAGGAAAGCACGGGTAGAAGCAGAGCGCCGTATGTCTTGTCCCAGCTCCAAAATTCTTGAAGGCATAGAACGAATCATTCCAGATCCTAAGACTTTGGAGGACCGGGTGGCAGGTGCGTGTCGATTCATGGCAAATATCAAGGATGCCAAGACAGGCGAGCCACTTTTTTCAAAGCAGACGTGGAAAGAAGTGGAAAATTTCCTCAAGCACATCCGAAAAGGTTGCGTGTCAGACGAGACTGATGTTGACTATTACTACTATACGACCAGTAGTAGCGGGCAGAAGACGCTGCACTGTGTTCGAGGAACCTCACAGCTGGAAGGTTTCCACCGACAGCTACGTGACATCCTTAGGGCAACTTTCAGTGCGCCTCTATTGGCAATTTGCCTAATCGCAGTCTTCGTTCATCGGTGGAACCATGACCGTGAAGTGGAACGGGGCATGACACCTTCACGATATGCAGGGTTCTACCAGCACGAAACCATACACAATTTACAATTGTCTGCAGATGCGCATGGTGTCGACAGCTATTTTGGTGACTTGCCAAATCCAAATGATTTTGAAAGCACAGGGGAAACTTGCTACATCCCATGGGTCAGGCGTTCCTTGAACCTGGTTGAAGAATCTGGTGCGAGCACTATTAGTAGTACAGTGGATGCTGCGATTCAGTTACTATCTACGGACAATACAGAACAGATCTATACGAAACTATGCGACCACCAGGGAAGCCAGGACGACAAAATTCAACTGCCGCTATCTGTGACAAAGATGACATCGGATGATAAAGCCCTATTCAATGAGCTTCTACCAAAGTACACCACAGGGAGGCGTGAGGGCCAACACACTGCCGTGGACTTTGGTGCTTTGTGTTCTGCCCATAATGCAAGGGCAGAACAAGAGCGACTAAAACCTCCTACAGAACGAAAGCAAATACTTGGTAAAAGCACCCAGATCATTCGTGAATACTTTGATGAATTCCAAAGAGAGAGAAATCGAGTGCAAACTCGCCATCAGATCATCTCTATCGTCAGCCCAGCTACTGGCATCACACAAGCAACCACCGTCCCTCATGGCGTTGCCACTTTGCAATCGCAATTCAAAGAATCCGCTGCAGGGCAGCTTTTTAGAGGCCCTGCCAATGGCCCACCACCCTTCCCAGAACCCATGGCTGTAACCGTCCAGGATCAAGCATTGCATCCCATCCTTTTTGTGCCCCCGCCTGAGCTTCACAGTGCGACATTGCCGCCACGGCAGCATGCAGTGTCCCACATTGTTTTACCACGAATTCACATGAAGCAAGGAAGCACTCCAAAAGCTAGAGCCCCACGCCGGGTCCAAAGATGTTACAGATGCGGCTGGGAGCGATCAGGGAAGCACCATGCAAGAAAGGCAGAAAAGAACTCTCTTGAATACTGCCAGGTTCCTGCTGACAAGAGATATCAACATTGGGAGGTACCAAACGGTTACAATATTGGAGACCCAACGTTTGTAAACAAGCTGCAGTGTTACACAATGATTTCCAACTGGCGGAAGATTAGGGAGGCACACAACCTTCCCGTTGATCCTAAATTCCCACATTGGTAAGAACTAGATAAAGAGGACATGGTGGGGAAATTGTATGATGATGTTAGGAATGCATGGATTACAATACTTTGTCCAACTTGTTGTTGCATTTACCTCGGTAATGAAGCTTTTTCAAGTAGTAATTTAATAATAACTAGCAATCACATAATATTCTAGCTGCAGCCACTGTATAGCACAATTCAAGTAGTCCATAGGTATACAGTGGTGGAAGTGCAGCAGCAGTACTGGAGGAGTAATTGCAAATGAAAGTTTCAAAGTGAATGGCTTTTTTGTGTTGCACCATTGTCACAGCTCATCCTTCCGATGATTGATTCGGACAAAAAATATTGGACCAGTTGGACTATGGCCGGCGCGCACGCCGGCATGGCTTCCCCAACTTTTCGCCCTGAAGCAACGCTAAATCGCGGGGGCTGCTAAAGGATTTTCTTGCTTATTGATGAAGCGAGATTCTTCGCACTTCTCCCCTTCTTTTTCTTTTCTTTTTCTTTATAAAAATTTAGCTACCTACGTAGCTGGACATAGGCCAACAAAGGTCCACCAACGATTCTCGTCACAGCTGCGGTGGCTTTGCCAAACCAAGATAAAGCTAGTTTTATACCGTTGTCGTGCCATACCCAAACCTAGGAGATTCTTGACCCGTGGTCTCGCCGTCCTGCAGTGCGAGGATTCTTCATGTTCTACTCATAGTACATACTAGCTATCCCACGGGGGGGGGGGGGGGCACGTTCCTTTCTTTTTCGTAGGGGGGCTTCATGCTGATTGTTCGTGCTGTATGGTGGATATGTGCTGTTTCTATTTCTTTCGTTGTGTTGTCTTGGTTTCTCTGGTTTCTCCGCACCATGTACTTGTCTGGGGAGCTACCGGTAGCCACAGCCGATAGCAGCAGTTTCAAAACAACTGTAAAGATAATACTTAAATATACGTAGATTTCGATACGAACTAGAATTATCATGTGCTAGAATTGCAAGATCAACCTCTTGATCTTGCCATGAGTATCAAATGTATTGAAACCGACTCTTGTAATGGTATCTTCAACTTCATCTTCGGTTTCATCATAGTAGTGGTAATATGGTGGTTTACTGCAGGATTTCCTTCAATAGTCAAGGATCCAAGATACGCCGGTAGCTAGAGTCGATCCAAGATTGATTCATTTCAAGATAGCCGACTCAACTGGACCACCAAGGGATCCATAACCCATTGATTCAATCGACCTCAACTCATGTCCGGATGACGTAGGCAACCTCAGCTACCCCAGGTATGCATACAACCACCGACCGAGGAGTGGGGATGACTCCTTTGACTTTAAATAGAGTTAATGCGGTTCGCACACGCCTTTTGCGCTTCATGCCTTCGCCCGAACAAAGACCAAAAGACCTGTCGCTCTACTAATAATAACTGGAATGTCGTCCCCTTATTTCTCTGTAATTCTGGAAATGGAACTATCGTGAAAATAGTCGCAAAATACTCCACACAAAATTCCACACACAATCCCGTGTAACAAACGATCGTCTATGTTGGAAGCGTTCGCATTGGTTGTTCGAGCCAGTCGAACAACATTGCCAATAAAACCAAGGAGTCGGCGCAAAATGGAGTGTTGATCAACTGGATGGCCAACTTCATACCTTTCTCTCGCTATCTACCATAGCTATTTTCTGACAGCAGGTATAGTACTGTTCACTCTATTCTGTACACAGTACTAAAGTACTTTGTTGTACATTCTTGCTCCTGATAAAGTTGAATGGGCGACATGAGAGCAGCCAACAATGAAAGAATAACTCTATTCATCAAGTCTCTGCTGCTAGAGCGCCGCTTTAACTCTAAATTTTAGTACCTAGTAGTGCGATAGATTCTACTATTAGTATGCAAAGTCTACAATTTCTTTTTCTTTCTAGCTGCCAACCATTCGTTGTCTTTCTTATTGGATGGCAGCAACAAGGACAGCAATATACTCCTTGTTACAGCCACATTATTACCAGCCAGCAATATTTATGGCTGCTCAGGCCATCGTTTCCTTGATAGGGCTTGGCATTCTCCAATAAATATTGCACATTTCTTCTTGTCTGGATCTTCCTTGTTGTGTTTTTTCTTTGGGTCACAACAATCATTGGCACCACCGCAGTCAAACCGGCCAAGGCACTCAGCTGAATGCCCTTTCTTCTTGGCAATTTGTTCTTGATCCATCTTGGGGGGTCAACTCCATTTGTGGGACCATTGTCTTCGTCAAATGAATCATCATCATCATCATCATCATTTCTTCCAGCGGCAGCAGGTTGATTGTTGCTGCAATTGTTCAGCCCAAAGCACTCGTTTGGGGTGGGGGCACCTTCCAGCAAATCGTTCAGTGCAAACCGAAAACCTGTTTACTTGCACGGCGTACAATCAAATCATGCTGATGGGTGCATTTGGTGGTTTGCTGTGCAAGTACCCAGGTTTGCAGTCCGTATTGGCACATGGGCCGGATGCATTGGTGTTGTCATTGTTTGTTGTTGCATCTCAAACACACGTGTGCAAGAGTGGAATTTGTGAAATACCGTATGACATGAGCACGAGTTGACTACTTTGAATGGATTAATTGACCCAAAAATTCCACAGTTTTGGTCCACTCCCGGGTGGAATCGCCACGTCAACACCATGAAAATTCCACAAACTCCCACAGCGGTATTGCTATTTCTACATACGGGAAAATGGAATTTTGGTACAAAAATAAGCTACAAAAACAACTCGACGATGGACATGTCTTCCAAGCTATCCATAATAACTCTCAACAATGAAGGCGTTGGAATGATCATGGATGCTGCCATGAACAAGCTTCTCAAATGTTCACCGCTGCCCTCTGCTGCATGGCGATGACTGAAGAGGGATTCTACCAAGAACAACGTGAAGAGCATCGAAGAATTTCCAATCGAACAGTGTATTGCATGCACAATGATCACAAGATATTGTCTGTCCCATCCTTTCGCAGTCAAACAACTAGCCCACCATGGCCACAGGTTCAATCCTCGTATACTACTTCAAGACAAAATACTAGCACTTGCTTCGAGGAGGATGATGACAACAAAAATAACACTACGATCAATGTGTTCATGCTACCCATCGTTGTCGTAGACGAAAACCTGGGAGGGAGTGAAGAACCAAGAAGAACCAACCTTGCCAGCACACCAACATCCCAGAGGGGGGTGGGAGGTGTCAGGTCCTCAAACCATCGCAGCTATCGCTCCCCTACTAGGTTGCAGTCCTGCTGCTACACGAAGACGAGACTTGATTTCATCATAGTATACAACCTCGTCCTGAGCTATCACCTGTTCACCTTATCTTGCAGCAGTTGGACGCCCCCTTTCGAAATGCTCTCCATCGCGGCAACGTTATATGAGAGGGCCTACCGCATGCTCATGGAAGAGAGCGAAGTTGTTGTTGCTCATGCGATGGTGGTTCTTAGCAACTTGGGTCAAATCCACCAAAGACTCAACGATGAGGCGAGTGCCTCAGCCTGCTTTCAACGATTGCTCACGAAGATGCTAGTCATTCGTCAACAAGGCGCCTCATCATGGATAGAACACTGGGAATCTTTCTGGTCAAATGTCTCTGGTCTGATAAGACCTACTCATTCTTCCTCTTCCAAGAAGAACTTGCCAGCAGCCACGGCGTAGTAGTACTACAGTAGTAGTAAACCGGCATTCACATGATGAGGAGTATCTGTTCACTAACGCATTTGGAGGATAATCATGATCAAAAGCAGCCAGGATACTACCGGGGTAGTACTAACTATGACTAGTAATATTAGATGATCAGCAGTATTGGTACTAGTATTCCCGTCCACCCCCCACCCTCTCTCCTTGACAAGAAGAAGAAGAAGAAGAACGACGACACCACCAGCAGCACCAAGAAGAAGAAGAAGAACAAGCTACTAGTAGAACTCCTCGTGCATACTAAGTGGTGTAGTAGCAGCACTACTAGAAACTGACTTTGGAGCACCGTGCTACAGAACTCTTTCAAAAGTGTAAAAATTTTGTTCCGGCCGCTTTCGAACGGTCCAGGTGTAAAACTAGATGCTGCGCTGCTTTTGCTAGTGCCGATTGTTTGAAAGAAGATGTTGTTAGGAAACCACAGTAAGCCTCATACATACGCATCTACCGACCGCGGTTGTTGTAAGATCGTACCCCTGGTAATATCCCCCTAACTAGGGACTCCCCTCCCTAAGAATATTCTCTAATATAATAAATTATTTAGATGATTGCGAACGGGCAGGTGTTAGCATCTTACATAATCCACAACGGATATGAGGCAATCTTATTCCCATTTTGCGAAAATTACAGTGGCTAGCTCGTGCTTCGCTCTTCGGTTACGCTCATAAATAAGAGATACAGCTGCGACTATCGACGATTCGTCTGCACTCTGCCCATATGTGTGAATTAAAAATTTTCCGTCTATCTAAAGAACAAGGAAAGACCAATTCGTTTCATGCCCCACAATATCGTGGCAATTATGAGGCCCATAGATTTTAACCTTCCCTCGTTTCAAGGAAGAACATTCAAAACGTCAGAGTATCATTTTTAGAAGATTTCATAATTATGGTTGGGACGCCTTGACCAGGCATGCCAGCTGCGCACGAGCATTTTGTTAACTACCCCGGTAGCGCTTTCCGCCTTTGTGCCTACATGGACGCACGTCATTAGAAAAAAGAAGCCTGCCGGGTGAATTTTACTCCAAACGTTTATTCGTCACCGAACAATTCATCTCTGGCGACCTTCGCTTCAGTATCAGCCATTGACAAAGGACGAAAGGCAGCACAACGCCGCATTAATTAGGTAGCTTGTGGCGCTCAAAAGGATAACAATTGTTGCCATAAATCAGCATTCGCAATGAGCTTTCCTTTATCCAAGCTTTCGTTGGTCTCTCTCAACAATGAGGCTGTGGCCATGATCTTAACAGGACGCTACGACGAAGCCGTCAAATCGTTCAGCTCAGCTATCCGCAGGATTGCTGCACTTCAGGAAAGTAGGTCGACATCTTATGTGTTTGATGATTGTTCCGTAGAGGTATGCTGCGTGGCCGATGTGGACCTCGCCTCTGTCCCTATTCTTCCAGGCGGCGACGATTTGGTGGCAATCAATCCAACTGCCTTTCATGGAGGGCTCGACTCTGTTAGTGTTTACCAACTTCCCGTTTTCGTGTCCGACGAAAACCAGGATTGTGACGACTGTGACCATTCGTACTGCTCACAATGCCCCAGCGGAGATTCAAGCGTTACTGCTCGACATGGAATGGGAAGCAGCAGAGAAGACCGATCCCATCAGAGTAGACGATCTCTTCGTCGATTCACCAAAGCAAGAATTGACTTTGTTCTTTTCTTCAATTTTGCATTAAGTTTTCATCTCTTGGGGCTCTCAGTGCCACAGGAGGAGTCTACCCAGCATCTTCGTTGCGCCATTCATTGGTATACACAGGCATATTGGGTGCTAATGTCGAACGCACAATCGCCTCCTGTGGCAAGGTCCATGGTTATTTTAAACAACATTGGTCAAATCTATCAACAACTGGGGGACGAACGCAGCGCGACGGCTTGTTTCGAGGGATTGTTATCCGCCATGCTGATCCTTCATAGGAACGGCCATTCATCGAACATTCAACATTGGGATTCCTTTGTATCCAATCTTTGGTGTGGGCTCTTTGAAGACGCTCCACTTCCACAGTACAATGCCCCGGCAGCCTAAGGCCGCGAGCCGAGGGAACTGTTTGCATCCAAAGGACAGTGCGGTGGTGCTGCCATCCCGTCTCTAGTCTCCTGCGGGATACCCTTTAGAACATTGAAAAACAGCCATGTTTTCCGTAGAGAAGCCTTGATCTCTCGAGAAATGCGTGTTCATGTGTCCATTCGATACGGCGTCAAAAAGGAGGCAAGCGGTAGTTTGCCATTTTAAGTTTCTAGCCCCAGAACTATTTTTGTAAAAGACGGAGCATCTTCACCCCACCATGTTTCGTCGTGCCAATAATATCGTTTCTTTCTACTAGGCATTCAGGAAGAGCATTCATCGCAAGCGAACAGGCAGTGGAAAAAAGGGGCGTGCGACGGCATCATATACCATGCTATACAGTCGTGCTGGGCTTCTTCACTGCTGTTAGGATGTGACTGTAGACGGCCACTGGTTTGCTGGGCTCTTCAAAGAACATGGCGTCTTGAGGATCCAAATAGGCTGCCGTCAACAAGTTTCCTCTCAGTGAGTCGTTGTTGTTGCTTCCTGGCCGCCATGTCGAAAAGTGAGCGTAGTTCCCAACAACTTGTCGAGGAATACCGACATCGGAACCCGTCCCAAAGGTAACTTGCCGAATACATTCGCTGCACACAAAGACACCCGTTTCCTCCACAAATTCCGAGTCGCGAGCATTGCAAAAGAGTTCAATGCGTTCAGCATTTTTTGTTTGATACTCGACAAAATCAATCGAAATTCGATTGGGATTGGATTTTGGATTGTAAAGTATTTCTCGAACCGCATCATATCCCAAAAAGCCTCGAATCTGACTTGTTAGAGTTGAGACGCGATCTTCCAAGCCAGTGCTGGGATTAATGACCATTTCATAGCTCGAGTCCTTGCCCACATCACAAATGGCTGCAATCGAGCATTTTTGAAAGCCAGGAATCAAAACATTTTGCGTAATACGTTCTTTGGATATTTTTGTCGAGGGAAACAAAAAGCCTCCAAACTTGATTTGAACGTCCCAGGTACCTCTCATGAAATCTGGATAAACTTGGGCGGCCGGTGGGACATTGAACACGGAATTCGACAAGGCGGATGGGTCTCTAGACGCTAGTTTGGCAGCCAAGCCAGCGGCATATACGGGTTGTGGCGCAAGAAGGACAGTGGACATACTAGCAGCGCTATTCACGGCCCATTCTCGACGCGAAAGTCCCACATAGTTTGGTTCCCGGCGGTCCATCATGATTAGGCCGTCGACATTGGTGGTGCCGCAAAGAAGCAGCAGAAACAGCAGTGCGATCCAGCATTTGTGCTGGTAACTTGTCCGATGCATTCTTCGCCTTGTGTCAGTGGCACCATCGGTACATTCAGTGTAGAACGTAGTCGTCGTCATTTGAAAGATTATGGATTAGCGGTCCTTGGTCCATCCAATACCATTGGCAGCATCCTCCACGACGGGGCTTTGTTCCCGCTTTCCATTTTTCGGGTCGATTGTCAATGACGTTGCTCGGTTGAGTCAAAAATGTGACGTAACAACAACGGTAGACAGAGGCGCGCCACACCACGAGGTTGCGCGCCTTCCTTCCTCAACTTCCCGCCAAAAACAATCCGAGAACCACCACGTGTCGGTACGATAGTCTACTTGTCGCACCTCGACACGATGTGTCCATCTTCGATCCAACCATGATCCAACCATGTGTTGTTAGCACAAAGGTTCCAGCATGAGTTTGCGGTTGGACTCCAACCATGCTTCCCCCGTGTCCAGTTTGAGCTCCACGGTTGTGTTTGGGCAAATCCCAGCCGCCGAGTCGGAGGAAGGCACAACAATGAGCGATAGAAACGAAGGATTTCTACCTCTGAAAAAGCGAACGAACGAACAAACGAACGAACGAACGAAAGAAAACAGTAACCACAAACAACGACAGCCACAATGAAAGTACCAGCATTTGCTTTCCTCGCGACCACAATGATGTTTGCGCCATGCTGCATGGCCGGATATTTGCAAGGAGATGAAGCCGAATATTTGCGAAACTTTAAAACTCACATGATCAATTCCTATTCTGCTGGAGATCACGCCGAATCTCTCAATGCCTGCCGGGATTCCCCCGAGTTTTATGGAGGCAGTGCCATTACTGTCCGATCTACCAACGCAGTCATTACGTCCAGTGATGTCCAACAACAATGCCATGAATCCTACCTGTGTGTCATTCCCGAATCCTTGACGGTCCAAATGACCACGTCGTTGCGTGTGGGAGCCTTGGAGATTTATGGTCATGTCGTTTGGTCGGATGAAACTCAGAGTCAAGAAGAAGTTTACTTGTGTGCGGGCTATGTGGTGGCTCAACAAGGTGGATCCTTCTCGCTCAAGCTTCAAGCGGCCACCAAACGTGCCTGGATCTATTTGGTGGACAATGGCGCCTACCATAATCCTTTGGGATGGCGAGTCTTTGGTGGCATGGACGCTAGCAATTTAGAAGTCATGGGACGTCCATTGCAACGTACTTGGACCTTGTTGGATCGGCCTCTCCATGCGGGTAGTACTACCTTGCAGTTGTTGCATGACCCCGTGTCCATGGGATGGCAAGTCGGTGATCGGATTGGTGTCGCACCTACCGAAGCACAGTCCAAGGGGATGGGTCAAACGTTTACAATCACTCATGTGGCGACAGATGGCACCGTGATTTTGGATGGTCCTTCGCGATATACTCACAAGGCTGATTATATTCAGAGTCCAGTTCCCAATGTCATGCCACCCATTCTCATGGCGGCCGAAGTGGTCAATTTGTCCAGAAATGTGGTTGTCACGGGGGATGATTTCAAGCATGTTCCATGTGATCCCAGTGTCAAGGATGAAACCAAAGGTTGCATGTGTACCAACTTTCGAAAGACTTGTACCGTGGGATTGCATACCGTCATGGCCAAGTCTGGTACTCTACGCATTACCAATTCACGTTTGGAAAAGTGTGGACAACGTGGCATCTTGAGCAAGTATTGCATTCACTTGCATCGACTGGAAGACTGTCCGAACTGTTTGATTAGTGGAAACGCTCTGGAATCGAGTCAACAACGTGGCATTGTCATTCATGACACTCATCGATCGCTAGTCGAACGCAATGTTCTTTGGAATGTTCGCGGCGCTGGAATCTATGTGGAAGACGGGAACGAAATGTACAACAGTTTGGAGTACAATGTGGCGATTTGTCCCTTTCCACTGGATGACCCGGCCCACCATGGTTGCACCGTCCCAGGAACCAAGAGTGGTTCGAGCGACGACCGTCGCAATCAAGCTGGCTTTTATTTTGTGAGCAGTACCAATGATTTGATTGGGAATCGAGCCGCTAACTCTCGCAATGGCATGTTTGCCGAAGCCGGAGTGGATGGCGAAGCCAAGGGCCGAGTCTGTCCCCAACAAACGGCCATTGGCCGGTGGGAAGGCAACACCTTTCATGGTCATGCCCGCTTTGGAACTTATCCCATCAAATTCTTTCCCCAAGTTACCGATCGATCGATTGAGACAGGTGGTTTCAATATCAATCAAAACTTGTGCCGCGGCTTTGATTCCAGGGGCGACACAAATGGACTACCTACGGCCATTCTCAATCATTTGGACTATGACAATATCTTTGTGGGTCAATACGAAGTGGGAGATATTCAGTATCGTGGTCACGCCAGTATCAACAACAAGAACTTGATTTACTGGAAGGAAACGAAAAACTTTGAAGATGGCTGCGCGGCACACATTTCGGAGTCCTTTTATGCCAATGGAAATCTAGCCTTGCCGGACCAAGCGACGGTCATTCTACAAGATACTGTTCTCGAAAATGCTCAACTCGAAGCCAATCATCATTGCAAAGTTGGTACTACTGGTTACCTTTGTATGCCACAATACATTCTTCACAATGTTCTTTGGAGGAACGAAGATCCAGCAACCAAATGGATGTACTTTCAACAAGGCGACACGGATTATGGGGGTATCTTTACCTTATCGCCCAATTCTCGTGATGGCTACTCGCCGTTTCCAGAGGGATACATTTCACTCGTCTCGGATCGCTTTGATTATTTACTGGATGCTCCTAGAAATTTGTGCAAGTCTAGCTACCATTTGGGAATCGGCGAACGTTATGACAATGGCATTCTCTGCAAGGCCCCACTTCGTGCCTTTAAGCTCTACACTCGTGGGCTCAAAGACGACGGCAAAGCTCCACCGCTCAAGGTTGAAGTTTGGTTTGACAACCCCGATGGCATTGCCACGCACACAAGGAAGCGACCGACCACTACGCAGTTCTATCCCTTTCATCAAATTGGGGATATCGGCGAAACGAATCGACAAGGTTACGCTTTTCCGGTGATTCCGTCACTATCCGTTTCCTACCGCCTTTCGTTGAGTTCCGAAGATCGAGATATCCCCAAGGACTGGGTCATTGAGTTTAGTGATCCCGTCGTCGGAAATCGATGGGGTGAGGAATACATGCAAGTCGAGCTTCGTGGGCGCCCATGCACGGATAATGGTGTCGTTTCAAGTCACCATGATCGTCGATTCATCTACAGTGGCGATGAATTCATGGACACCAGGGCTTGGGGGAGCCATGGAGCATGTATCAAGGAGAACAAAATGCCCAGCGTCACTTGCACTGATGACGGCAACATTCCTCCAACCGAATGTACCGAGTTGTGCGATCCAGGGTGCGACAGTTCCAATTCCTTCTGCGATTGCCGTACTGGCATGTGCCGTTGCAAGGTTGGATTCATGGGAGACGATTGTTCCATCGACGTTTGCACTGATACTTGCGGGTCTCATGGAGCTTGCACGGGCTTGTATCTTGGAGCGACGCTCCCGATCCGCAACAGTGAGCACGCTTGCGTTGATGATCGATACTTGGCGAGGTACTTGAAGAATCAAACTCCCGAAGAAGAGGAGGAAACTGCAGACGAACTCCTTTCCTCAGGTGAAACAAGGCTCCTTTTTTGGTATTGGCTAGCTATCCCTTCGATGGTTCTATTCGTTAATCTCTACTGGATAAACTAAGATTTCTTTGAATCATCAGGTTGAGCTGCTTGTATTTGTCTGAGGAAGTCAACATTCGATGGTGAAAGTCGTTGGATCAAGTAGAGAAGTTGTCGGCAACAATTTCGCTGAATTGAGCATTAGACCAGCCGACAGTTCTTTCGAAAAGGCAGCATGGATTTTCGGCCGTCGGAAAAGTCGCCTTTTCCGTGTGGGAGGTGATACGCCACTTTTAGAAAGCTAGAAGCCAGTGAGTTGGCAATCTCCAGCAAGTGATGTAGACCACCAGCTGCTGCTGGACGAGGCTCTTTGAGGCGTTGTGGCGAATTTGGGCTGCCTGTCCACCTTCACGGCCATATGTTGGCCATTCGCCAACCGCGAACCCGAAAGCCCTTGCTTGCCACCTGTCGTCATTGCAGCTACCGAAGAGTTCATCAACTTCGCCCCTTCACTCTTTGGAGTTGCTCTCTGCGCCGAGCGAAGGTATCGTGTTGCGATAAAGATTGGTCTGGTAGAGTTCATTGTTCAAAATTGTGTTGTGTTAGTGAATGAGAGAAAGAGTTCTCGTTTGAAGATTTTATGAAGCCAAGATCCTTTCAGAATTTTGGCCAAAGAGTGATGGGGCTCTCTACTTCGACAAAAAATGAGGAGGCAAACCCAAAGATGGTCTGAAACTGCACTTGGGCATTGGATCCAGCGGAAGTTCAACAGGTTTTCGTTAAGTAAAATCTGCCACGTAAGCCATTCGCACTACATCGCAATTACACGAATGCATGGTCCTTCTGCTGTCCTACGACAGTTTTGGCGAACGACGACGTTCGGTCGAAATGACGGGGCACGACGAGCGGGCGAGCATCATCACGATGACTAGTTCGACTCTGGTAGTGGACGAGGCGAAGACAAACCAAAGCTAAGCTACAAATTCATGCTACCTTGGTACTACTCTGACGACCTTAACCAGCCGAATGGAGGCTAATTCTAGCTCCCGAGAGTTTATAAAAAAGAGTGGTTGTCGCGGCTACTGTGACCAGTTTCCTCTCTGGAGGTCGTAGTAGCCAGCAGCAGCATAGCGTGGTGGTCCTACTATTACTACTCCATAAGAAAGTTGTATGAAGTCGAGGCGCGTTATGGCGGGGTTGGGATTGCATTGGAAGTTAATTAGTACGACAATGCGTTACAGCTGCTTGTGTGGAGGAACGCCAGGTTTTCGTGCAGGAAATGCTGCTACAAGTTGTTTCAAGGGCCCAAGGCGACTACGGTAGAGCGAAGATTAACACCTACGTTGGCAAGACGTTACATATCGTTTTCATTGAATTGAAATCGTCAAACTAGTAAAGATAGTATTTATCTCGTATATGTGCATATAAACTCAAAACTGAATAAGAGTAGCAATCTCAGGGTACGCAATGACCATTTGGCTGGGATTGATGGCATTGGCATGATGGGGCGAAATCAGGCTTTCGACAATTCACTTTGGTAGAGTAATTGATTGGATGTTCCACGTTGTAAGTTGGTCTGACTTCGATGAGTACTTGGATACGCGGACCGATGAAGGATTTGGAGACGTCCTTGTTGTTATCCGCTGCGAAAGTGACGCCAAAAGCGTTGAATCGTTGATGCCTTTGCTGCTTTCTGACGCAGTGCGATTGAGTGCAGATCGGAAGTAGGATGTTGCCATGTTGAGGGGTTTTGTTCGGATCATCTTGTTAAGGCTGAATGCAACGATAGTACTTCACGGTGAGCGAATGCTTTTTTTGGGAGTTGCAGTTTGTGAATTTGCAATGGCGATGATGTGTGAGATCTTTCGAGAATTTTTCTCGTTCCGTTGATTCAGGAATTTTGTCAGCGATGTGTGTGATGGAACTCTTTCGGGGACATCATTCTTCCGCTCTTTTGCGGGTGCATTTCGCTCCCAATTTGAATGGTAGTGCGAAGAAGCTACGTAGCAAAGACGGAATTGGGAATCCACCCTTTCCCAGTAATAACACTTCAAAGTTCCGGAATCGGCGACGGCATTTGTTCCGGAGCGTACGTGTTCCCCTTGCTTGGGTCCGGCGCTAGGAATGACCAATCGAATCTCGTGGCGGGCGGCGCTCGTTCGTGCGTACTTACGACGGGGGGTGGGAGGAGAATTAATTCATTCGATTCACTCGAACGCGGACACAAAAGTACGTCCGACCGTCGAACGATACACATTTGAAAGAAAAGTACGCAGACGCGGAAAAGGCGTTTGTTCAAATCAGGCAACGAAGATAACATATCCCATTCATTTAGACAATCCAAACGGCATCCCCGTCAGAACGCCGAGCCGTTTGTGGCGCGCTCTTTCAACACTCTCACAACAAGTTGTCGCTTGACGGGAAAGCAAATCAACACCTTCAATCCGCTTTCTCATCGAAGACAAGTGGAGACGATCACCATCAAACTACATTGCAGCGATCCCTCTATACAATTCTTGTCAAATGGTCTTTGAGAGAATTTCTTAAGTCTCATCATCAGGAAATCACATCAGGAAATCAAAAGAAGTAAAATGGCTCGTCGAATCTACGGCAACGTGCCGATCGCCTCGGTCGCTCATGTCCAAACAGTGGAAACAATTCTAGGGCAGATTCGCATTGCCTTTGTTCCAAAGCAGGATCCGTTTGAAGAACTAGCTCGTGAAATTGAGGTACGAAAGCAGGTTTTGGTGCCGGTCGTCCTACCATTCATCGTCCATGTGTCATCTCACATCTTCCTTCGATTATTCTCATTCGGTTTCTGCTAGAAATGCTCGCGAAAGATTTGGCAATGTGTAGGAGATAAGGAATCGTACCAGCGTCAATCCAAGAAAGCCAGGACCGATAGAGCAGATGTTTCCGCCTCTTCGGGTCCCTCCAAATCTCCTGCTCGTCCAAATCGACCAAACGACCAGATCAGTTCCAATGGATTGTCGCGTTTCAAGTTTGAGACCGAGTTAAATGCTATGAAGTATCAAGATTTGAAGAATGAATGCAAAAAATATGGATTGAAATGCAATGGAACAAAAGCAGCATTGCGAGACCGATTGGTGGAGCACGTATTTGACGACGTAAAAGTCGATCAAGAGGCTGCCGAGCCCATGCAGGTAGAGGAAGTTGTCGACAGGCCACAGACACGAAATGTCTGCGAAGATGTGGAAATGAGAGATGTATCCGCTTCACGTTCGAAGAATGTGGAACCGGAGCCATCCCCTGTGGAGCCAGTAGTTGAAAAGGAACCCGCGAGAGTTTCGATCAGCTCCATGCAAGCGCTGCCGGTTGCTGGAACCAAAGAACAGGAAGTTTCCAAAGACCCCCCTGGAAAGGCCGCTCCTGATACCATGTCCGTGGGACCTGTCAACTCTGTAATGAAGTCACCACTAGCCAGCTACATGAAAGAAGCCTTGAAGAATATGGAGCAGTCGGTTCCCAAGTCCACCAGTCAACCCCCGAAGGATTCTATTCCCGAAGATGACATCTCGCCGCCCCCATCGGACTTGACTAGTTCTACGACCTCCTCGAAAATGGGCCCACGAGTACGTGAACTCATCTCCAGCTTATCGAACCAAAGTGGCGCTTCGAATTCGGCGCTCTCAAAGAGTGTCCAGGCGAAGAAGGAGGCTCGTATGGCCCGCCTGGCGGAAGTGCGTGAAAAGGTATGTATAACAAAGTTGGGAACGTGTGATTTCGATATGCATGATGAATCTGACTTTGTTCTTGTATAAAGTCCCAACAAGCGAAGATTTTCTCAGCCTCAAAACCCGTTTTGGCGTCGAAGGAATGCTCCAGCACAGTAACGAACTTGAACGCCACAATTGCTTCGACCGGGGCTTCAAAGAAGAATCTGGCGGCGCAAATGCGAGAGAAGGCTCTACGCAAAGAGAATGTCCCCGGTAATCACAACTACGGCACGACGTCCAGCAGCTCGGCGGCCAAACGGGCTTTCCCCATTTCCCATGCCGTGGTACCCGATTCGCTTGGTACGACATTGAAAACTGGCCTTGGTTTAAAGAATGGGCTTTCCGCAGCAAAGAAAGTGAAAACCCCACCCAAGCCTATGGAGACATACGAAATTTCTGATCGTGAAGATAGTGATTCTGACGATAGCGAAGCCGAGAATGAAAAGAACAAAAAGAAGATTCCAGCATGGGCAGTGAAAGACATGCTGCTGCCGGCACTTGAAGCGCAGTACAATGGTTGCATAGAGGGACGTAGGGTCGACCCTGACATGATTTTTTCCGAAGTTGAAACATGCAACCTCGAAGCGATTTTCGGCAAGAAGATGAACGCGAAGTACCGCACACGAACTAGTTCCGGCAACTGGTCACGAGATCAAGTTACGGCTGCTGAAAAGCTTGTTTACAAGCGTGCGATGGGATTTGCCGGGGCAGAAGAGTGCAGCGAAATCTAACTAGTGCGAACAAATGCATCTAGCGGCGGAACTTATCGCAAATGAGCGATATGGAACGGTCTCTTGGAGAGGCCGGCATCCCTGATCGCATAACATACAGGAAAAATGACAAATCGAATGAATGCACATCTATCTCGCTTTGCAATGTAGAACGGAAACATAGGCTCCCAACTGGTGGAAGCGACACAGCGCCCTTTTCAACTAGATAGAGGAGCAAAAGAGGTAGACACCCCTCTACAGGAACTTTCCCTTTGACTCTAGCTAGAACAGGTCAAGACATGCACCTCTCAAAGTCGTTTCAATGGGTTGATAATTAGATAGCAGCAGAGCGCCCACCAATAAATGAGGTACCGTCAACATTTCGCCGGACATATATAGCCCGAAGAAAGATAGGTGTACTGGTATCGATAGTCGTCTATCCTCGGTCCAAATACATCGATGCGCTTGATATAGATCATCGTCATCGAATCCGTAGTAGTAGGTGCCGCGCCATGGTATAGACGAGACCTGAGTTCGATACACCGGATATAGATCATCGTCATCTTGTGCTTACGGATAGTAGACACATCTGGTTGTTTTTTAGGGTTGTCATGCTTCGACCACAAATTCCTCCTTCTTCTTTTCGTCATCATTGTTGACTGTACTAGTAGTAGCATCCTTGTTGCTGCTGCTAGCTAGTAGAGCTTGTTCGAGCAACTTGTTGAGTCTGGCTTGTTCTTGCAACATTGTAGTCATGGCACGACCTTGCTCCAAAACAATCGCACGAAGCTGGTCCAATTGAGATGGTTCTTGGGACGCCGGCGACTCGGCCGCGGCACTGTCATCGCGGGTCGTCGCTCGCTGTACTTGTGGAGGAAGAGTCGGAACAAATAATGGAACTGTGCCTGGTGCGACTGCTGCAGTTCTTGGATGATGAACAACTTGGGGTGAGACCGATCTGGTTGGAGTCGCACCAACAAAGTAGGTCGTAATGGGACTTGTAGCAACATCCTGCTGATGGTTGTCTAGGACTACTCCATGAGGAGGTCGAGACACGTTGGGTCGTTCTTCTTCGGGAACGGCATCCAGTAGCCAGGAACTTCGCAAAGATGATTGCGACGTGGATCGAGGAACACTAACTTCATCATGAAAATTACTGCGACGACGTACTGGCGTCGTCGTAGGTGTAGCCCCCCGGCTCGTCGTCGTCGGGGGTGGCGACGGTGCTTTCCAGTACGCATCGGGATGAAATCCCGAATACATGACCAATAAAGCTTCATTGTATTGAGCCATCAGGGTCACAATCGGCAATTCATTGGGAACATTTCGAAATGGATTTTCCAACTCGCGTGCCAATTCATGAATGCCACTGAGACATGCCACACTTAGAAAAGTCAAAATGCCACCCGTCCATAAGTCTTCGCAATATTGATCCATCAAGAATGGAATGACCCCCATCATGACAATGACAAAGATTGCCGAATGTTGAGCATGTACAAATGGAAAGGGTATGAACATGATTTTGCGTGCGTGATTGTAATTCAGCATGCCATCTCCCAAGAATTGCATCACTCGAGAAATAATCGGTGCACCAGTATCTCCCAAACTCCCCGCCAAGTGTTCTCGATTAATAAATTCCGATAACCAATGCCAACATAGTTGCGTCTTGGCATAGGGACCTCGGGCTAGTTGCAAAAATTGAATTTCCGCTTCGGACACGCCTCCCAAAACGGGAAGGGGCCTCAACGCATTGTATCGCGTCCGTTCAATAGGTGTCCGGCCCCGTCCCACAAAACTCAAAAATGTAGCCCAGGCTCGATGCCATCCATCCTGATAAAGTTCTGGGACGACACCTGGATCGACTTCAGGCCATGGCGATCCAGGTTCATAAAAGCAGAGGGGCGATTCGGCTCCATCGACATCATTCCGTAAAGTCGAAAGTCCCACAGCAGTTATGAGACTTGACAAATGAGCGAGTTCTTGCAGGAACAGTGGAGGTGTACGACCCCCCGAGAGACTTGCAAAGCCTCGCTTGTCTTCGGAAGGTGTAGAGTTTGCATTGTAGAAGGTAGCGGTACCATCCTGAAACAGAGCCCCCCAGTTGCCGTCTCGCCGTGTCTTGCCAGTCAAAAAGCTGGGAGTGCGTTCCTTGCTGGTAGTAGAAGCGGCGGTGTCCTCGTTCGCATCATCTGTATCAGGAGGATCACGACCAAAGGTGGTGGTAGGCAGCGCAACTGCAGCACCGTTGTTGCTTGTGGTGGTGGTAGTCAACGGGGGGTCGTCTGGTGCTGCTGGTCGCAGGGATGCTTGTTCTTCTCTGGTGGGAGGAGCATTGATATTATCATCGGCTCCGCTCTCTTATTCAACAAGTTCCGCGAGGAAGGTGTCACGCCATACTTGCCTTGCTTTCGTCGTCGTAACCGCGGCCCTTCTCGTTCTCGATCTCGCGTCAGAAATTGCCGATCCATATCCGGAAAGTCTTGAAAACTGGGCGGCATAATGTGTTCATATTTCGTACTTCGCATACGAAAGCTTGCCGTATGGACCGTCGCATCCCTCCATTTGGACATCATTCCATAGACACTGCTAGCGGCCTCCCAATACCTGGAATAGCCTAGGAAAAGATCGATGCTGCCTTTGCTGCCTATCAAGCTCGTGTCGCAGCACAAGATTGTCTCATCAATGTGGACTTTCACGTTTTCAACTTAATGGTGGGAACCAAGCCAGCAGGTGGTCCTGAATCACGAGAGCGTTTCGCAGGAGCCGATGAAAATGTGGTGGTCTGCGATTGTGAGTAAGCTCGCTACGGTCCGGCGGGCCGTGACTTGGGACCCTTCCAAGCATTTCCCTATGCTTGCATCATCGCCCATACTGTCAATGGTAATACGAAAGGTTCCCAGGACATTTTGAACTTTTTGGATTCCATGTGGAAGGAATACGATGGTATTCTCACAGCCGCAGGCAAATCGGAGGCGGAATTGCTTCACGCGTAAAAGGATTCTCTAGTCTTTTGGAGTATACCTGGTCGTTTATTACCGACTGGGAGTTCACATGAACTATTTGCCCATTGATAAAGGCAGGGCCGAGAACATCACAAAAGCTAAGGAATCGATCGGCGTACTTAGCATCAAGACGTTAATGGTGGGCACTGGTCAGAACGACAGCACTAGCGGTCTCTCGTTGGTAGACCTGCGTGCGGGGGATGTCAAGGCAGCAGTAGAGAAGGAAATCGACGATCCTCGGTGTTGCGTTCCAGTGGCATTGTAGTCAGTGACGCTCACATGCACTTGTGGGGCTTGGACCGTAGCTCGTTTGTGGCACTTATTGTCGCTCGTCGGCCATGGTCGATTTGGCAGCCTTGGCTTTGGATGCAAGATATGGCAAGAATCAGAATCAATCGCGTCTCTTTATTTCTTTTTGTGGCGGTAGAACGTCTGAAAGGAATCGACCAAGTCCTTTGCGCATCGAAATGTGCGCATTCCGTGATTGATGCGCCGGCCTTCCTTTCCGAGTCGTGCATAATCGTGAAATGGAAAAATGAGTACGAATGCTGGTGACGCCTTCAAGCGCGTTCTCACGCACGACAACGACCAGAACTTTTTGAAAAGTTCGATAGCAATGCGACTGAGTACGACGGTTAACGAAGAAGCCTTCGATAGCGATTGAAGCAAGCCATAAAGTCAATGGCATCATCATACTTGGTAGAATCCAGTTGCACTGTCTCTTCCACATAGGACGCAGACAGTACCATCATCATCATGGCCAGCACCAGCATCAGCAGTGAATTCAACGACGCTGAAGTTTTGCTTTCTGAATTGCTGGCATCACGTCATGACACGACCGAGCGGCAGCAGCGGCAGCAGCAGCAAGAAACGAACAGTAAAGAGTCATCTTCCGATGAGATATTTGTGGCATGGGCAAAAGAAGAAGACGATGACGACGAGGCCACCATAAGTACCAGTACTCATTCCTCTGACCATGAGCGAACATTTATTGAAGATTATTATTCCCAGACCCTGAAACGTCTCGAATCACGAGACCCTACATTACAAAGTTTGGAGCTATGTCACATTATGCAATGGGATCTGGATCGATGGCAATGTCAAGGAGAAATGGATAGAGAGTCCTTTCTTAATGACGTGGCTCGTTTGTTGCGTCTCGTTCCAGAGAACCCTCAAATTGTACGCATCCGTTTTAGCAATGTTCCCGTGGGACACCCGACTTTGCAAACGGCAATCCTGGACTTGCTGACGTACGATGAACGAGTTTGGTGTGAATGGTCGTTTGAACATTGCCATGATTTTGATCCTCGACAAATATCCGCATGTCATCATAGAATACGATCGCTACGGCTCATCCATAATTCTACACAGGACTTGGAGGGATGGGTCCATCTGGGTCGGTGGGTGGCAACGAGTCATTACTTGACGGACCTTCGCATTACCGAAACACTACAAGCTTCTTCCTGGGGTGCCTTTTGTGGGGAACTTTTGCAGCAGCACGACAACAAGAAACTGACTCGATTGGACTTTCAATCGAGTTGCTTTGATGACGAATGTTTTTTTGCTGGTGACGCATCATGGGCTGGAGCCTTCCAAAATCTGCGCCATTTACGAACATTGTCCTTTGCGTATTGTGGCTTGCACGATTATCAATTAGCGACGATATTACGAACGGTGAGCCAAGCAAAGGCATTGTGTTGGCTGGATCTATCTCGCAACCAATGCGGTTGGGAGAGCTGTCAGGCTTTGGCGCCGCTTTTGCTGGTCAACCATATGGCAGAAAACACGTGTACACTGACTGGCTTGACTTTGGTCGGCTGTGGCCTAGGCGACCAAGGACTAGAGTTGTTGCAAGACCCATTGTCCATGTCAGAGTGTAATTTGCAATGCCTGGATATTTCGGACAATCGAATCACAGATAATGCCATGGTGCAATTTGCGCAGCAGTGTCTCCTGTCCCGACAAGCGTCTCTTTCCTCTCTTTCAGTGAGTGGGAATGACGTTTATGAACATGGCACAAAAGCCTTGCTGGAAGCAGTCAAGAGGAATCCCAACTTGACCGACATTTTCATGGACGACTACACGCTGCACTACAGAGAGATTCAGTTCTATACCGTTCTCAATCGAGGTGGTCGCCGGTTGTTGCTCCAGGCCAATAATGTCCCGTTGAGTCTTTGGCCACTGGTTTTGGAACGAGCACAACATGCGACGTCGTCTCGGTACGGAAGCATAAGCGATATTCTTTTTCACTTGCTCCAGGGACCGGCTCTGCTGAACAGTTTTGCATTATAACAATAGATAGACAGATGTGCATGTTTCCTTAATCTTTCATTTTATTACTTATCGTCTATCCCGGCAGTGTTGTATTCCAGAAAATTCCGGTACAGATAAAGATGCCGCGAAGAAGAAAAGGGAGAGCATCGGGGGTAGGTGTTTTCTAGGGTGGGAGGGAGCAAAAGCTTGGGTCTCAGCACATCCACCAAGCACCAATTTTTACCTTTCTTTGGTTTGATTGTCGTCACCTTGCACGTTTCCACGAGTGTTGCGCCACTACAGCTCCCGTCGTGGCAACAGCAACAACACCAATGGCAAACCAGGTCCAAAACCGACTTGTAGGTTTACGTTCCCCCGGGAACAGTTGATGGAATTTCTCGGTTTCCCCAAACTCTGTCCAATACAGTTCTAATTCATCAGCGGCCCGAACAGTGCCGTGCTCTAGTTTGAGCTTGGCTCCAACTTCTCTAGCGCGTTGTTGCATCTTTTCGTTAGTCAAGACGTCTTGAATCGCCCTTGCCAAATCCTCACTGTGCGATCTTTGGAGCTGGGTCGATTCAAATCCAACACCACAACCCAGCTGATTGACAACGTACGCATGATCCCACTGATCAACGAATACAGGAGTAATAATGGTGGGTCGACCAGATCGCAAAGCCGCAGCCGTAGTCCCACTTCCGCCATGATGAACCGTCAAGGCAACTCGTGGGAAAAGCCACTCGTGAGGGGCATTGGGCACAAAGAGAACATGCTCTTGGGCATAATCCAATAGCTCCAAATTATGAACATGCTGTAAGCCAAGCCCTGCATTGCCTTGTAGCACGATTCCGCGCGTTCCAGATAGCTGCAACGTCCGCACGACAAATTCCGACATTTGGGGTCCCGCCGACATGCTACCCCAACCCATATAAATGCAATCCATAGTGGTCGATTCATCCAGGAATTTCTGCAGCGTTTGACGAGCCTCGCTCCCTCCAAAGGCTGCATCGTTCGCTTGATCCCCGTCTGGGACTGTGGCGTAACCCACGAATTTCACAATGTTCTTGGGAACGTTTGGATACAAGACGGGTTGAATAAGTTCCGAGACCATGAGAATCTTGGGAAGTTTAGGTCGATAATACGTCTCGAGAAATTGGGACTTGGAAACTTGCTCGGCAATCTTGCACTCGGGATCCAAATCATAGACTTTTTGTCCCTGGTAGTAGCCATTCAAAATGAGAAACGAAAAGATGCGATGGAGCCCAAAGGGCAATTTCGGAAATCCCCATAGAGCATGTTCGGGGTTGTACGTGAGGAACATCCAGAAGATATCGACAAAAGGAATTTTGTATTTCAACACTGCATAGTACACCAAAAAGTCCACCAGGGGGCCTTTTATAATGAGATCCGGTGGGAAGTCTTCCAGCTCCTGCCGAAATCTTTCAAACGCCGCTGGCGCCATTTTCGCCGACGCGCTGGCGATGCCAGCAAACAGAGTTGCTGCCTTGCCATCATCCATGGCTTGCCGGAGCTTGGGCTCGTCTCGCAAGACCTGGTTGGAATCGGGCAGCATGCCACAGAAGCCGAAGCCGTAGGATTGCAACCAGCTGCCAAAGTTCTCATTCGTGATGAAGCGGATTTCGTATCCGCGTTGTCGCAACTCCAAGGCCAAGGCCAAGTAGGGTTGAACGTCACCCCGAGATCCGGCTGTGACAATGGAAATGCGTTTCAGTGGCATGATGAAGGGTCAATGAAGAAATTATGTAACGTCTTTGACTTTTTGCGTCCCCATGGTGGAATGGAAGATTCGTATCTTTCAACTTCCTGCTTTGTCCATGCATGGCGCTTACTCTTTTCTTTGCGATGAACACTGGGCACAGAACGCGTGACTCGGCGAGCGAGACGGCTCGATCGACTCAATGGAACCGAAAGTACGTCATTCGTTGCAGTCCGCCGGCTACCCGGGCAGACGGGTGGACGGACGGACTCCCACTGACGTTTTTCCTTCCACCCGACCGGCCTCGCGACACCCATCGATCTTTCCCGCCACAAAACACATCACCATGGCATGATTCTCCGTGCGGCACTGCCACCACACCCTTCTTCGATACAATCCTCCCTTGGATTCACTCTTCTCTTTTCAATCCTTGTTTTCGCTGTCTCATCCCATCGCTAGCTAACTAGCTACTACTACTAGAATGAAGTTTGCCATGTCGGCAGTGGTGGCAGCTCTTGCATTCAGGGCGGCCAGCCAAGCATTCTCACCATCGGCACCCACCAGCGTCCTACGACGCTCCAGATCCATCATTCGAGGAGGAACTCGACACGTCTCATGGATTCGTCTAGCACCCACTACGGCCGCCGAGTCCCCAGCCGCGTCGTCGTCTACCGATCACAATGAAGAAGAATATGTCGATTCGTCCATTTATGCACGAGACGCCGAGGCCTTGGAGAAACTTCAATCCGACTTTTTAAAGACGATGCGAGATCGTGGCTTTTTGCATCAATGTACTGGCATTACCGAATTGGATGCGAAAATGAGCACTGGGGAACCCGTCTCGGCCTATCTCGGCTTTGATGCGACTGCCGATTCGTTGCATGTCGGAAGTTTATTGCAAATTATGATTTTGCGGCACTTGCAGCAAACCGGTCATCGACCTATTGTCTTGATTGGAGGTGGGACTTCCAAAGTTGGAGATCCGACAGGAAAGGATGAATCGCGCAAGCTTTTGACGGAAGAAGATATTCAACGAAATACCAATGGCATATCCAAGGTATTTGAGAAATTCTTGACGTTTGGTACTACCAATCCTACCGACGCCATCATGGTCAATAATGATGATTGGCTGAGCGGTCTCAAATACCTCGAATTTCTACGAGAATATGGGACGCAGTTTACAATTAATCGCATGCTCAGCTTTGAATCCGTGAAACAACGATTGAATCGGGAGGCTCCCTTTAGTTTTCTGGAATTCAATTACATGATTCTACAAGCGTACGATTTTTTGGAATTGTATCGGCGCCACAATGCCATTTTGCAATTGGGTGGAAGCGATCAATGGGGCAACATGGTATCAGGCACGGAACTCGGACGACGATGTGAAGGTGCTCAACTGTTCGCATTGACGGCACCTCTCATCACCAAGAGCGATGGAACCAAAATGGGCAAGACGGCAGGCGGGGCCATTTGGTTGAACGCGGACAAATTATCGGAATATGATTATTGGCAATTTTGGAGAAATACATCGGATGAAGACGTCATTCGTTTCTTGAAGCTGTTTACAGAATTGGATTTGAAGGAGATTGCCAAATTGGAACAGTTGACTGGTTCGGACATTAATCAAGCCAAAATTGTTCTTGCGGATGAAGCTACAGCCATGCTGCACGGCCGAGAGTGTCTGGCGCAAATTCATGAAACAATCCAAAACATGTTCAAGGGTGCCGGAGAATCGACAGAGGGACTTCCAAGAATTTATGTTTCGGCGTCGGATTTGGAAGGCGATGGAAAGCCGTTTGCCGATTTGTTTCTCGAATTAGGTTTGGCAAGTAGCAAAAAGGAAGCACGACGGCTCATTGCCGGAGGTGGAGCCAAGTTGGGTGATGCAAAGATTGAAGACGAAACGGGCGCGTTGACCAAGGCTGATTTGGAGGGGAAGACGGAAGTCGTCCTTCGCGCCGGCAAGAAGCGAGCTGGTGTTGTGGAACTGCAATAGAAAGAAGAGGTAGCTTAAGGAATGAAAGTCGCGTAAAATTGTGCCAGTAAGTAACTATATCTACACTCGTTAGTTGACGTGTCTGCACTTTTCCACTGTCCAATTGGTGGTGGAAGAACAACAATTTCACTCGAGCTTTTCGCGAAGCATTTGTACCATTTCGCTGTTGGGGCCTTGGCTAATCAAAAGGGTTTTCAGCGCCCAACGATACGTTCTCTCTGCACGATCCACTTGGCCGTTGGCTTGGTAGAGATCTCCCAGCGTGAATAGTTGAAGTCCCAGCAGCGGGTGGTTGGGTGTCTGCGAGAGTGCCATGCACAGGATTGCCACAATATGACGGCACGTTGCCACCGTTTTCTCCATTTCCTCTTGATTCAAAATCAAGCAGGATAGGTACTCACATTGGATTTTGTATAGTTCAAGCGAAAAGAGTTGGAACGAGTTCCTCTTTGTGTCATTGCGGGCGAGAAGGTTCTGGGCTTGGGAGAAACAACTCAATTCTTCCAAATAGTCGTCTCGAGCCATGGCAAGTCTAGCCTGCTGTTGCAATAATTTTGCCTTTTCGACGACTCCAGCATCCATAGAGGTTGGTAGAAGCAAATCATCCAGCGGTACTTGTATTGTCGAGTCGCGGGCTTCGTCGATCGATGGCTCGGGCGTTTCCACATTAGGATTGCATTCGTCCAAAATCCAATCAATCAATTTGTCAACAGACAAATCCTTGTAGTTCAAAGGCAGAATCACATAACATTCACGGCATCGGGAGCACCGACAATCAAATTCATAAATGGACTTCAAGTGTTCTTGGCGCTGTGACGTCGATTCCACCAATTCCACATAGGAATGAGTCAGTTCTTCTCCCTCGTCAATATCCCGAGCCGCCACAATCTCTAAAATACCTCGATGATCGGTGTATCGTAATACGCAATTGGGAGCACAGGAATGATTCAAAAGGGCACCCAACGGGTAAACGCCACTCCCAACCACTCTCGCCATGGCATCGACCATTCCAAAATTGTTCACACGAAATCGCAAGAGGAAATTCACCAGCATTGGTCGGAGCAAACTAGGATCGCTTGCCACATAATCCATACCAATTTTGGTCAAGAGCTTGGATCGACTGGTCAAAATTTGGGTAACCGTCTGAAGCGTCCGAACTTCGTGGGGATCCAAAGTTTGGGTGCCAAATCCCAACTGGTAAAAGTGGCGACGTGAACACGTGCACAGTTGTTGTTGTGGCGTTTTGCAGTCCTCGTTGTTTTCCAGCCGGCATTCTTCTTCCTTGGTGGTAAGAATTTTCAAAACAGTTCTAAGTAGTAGTCTGGCATTGTGCTGCCATTCGTCATTTCCAAAGAGTTTGTTGTCGTCTCGGCTGTTGCTGCTGCTGCACTCGAATCGATGAAGTCGAAAATCTTGCACTTGACACTCTCTAGAGCAATACCACGTTTGTTGACACTGGCTGCATCGCATCAACTTTTTGTTGGTGGGCTTTTGGAAACAAGCCGCACAACGTTCGTCACGATCATGAACGACAAAGGCCAGAGGGGCATTGCGGACAATGACGTGACCAGCGGGAATGGTATGTCGAGCAAACGCACGCCGATCTCCTGGGCCGCAGGTTCGTGACGTTAACAAGGAATTGGAAGGTATACAACAAGAAATGTCTTCATTGCTTCGGTTATGCCAAAGCGATTGTTGAGCCATTGGAAGTAGTGCATTCAAAGGTAGTTGTGAATCCATGGATCCGGAAGGTTGTAGACAATCTTTTGGATCTTTTGTCACGGCGCGCCATTTTGCCTGTCTGGCGTCCGTTTGGTCGTAAAAGTCTAATAGATGGAAGTGATCAAAAGTTTCGGCGGGTGACGTAAAGACGGCGGTGGTGTCACGCTCGCATACGTCATTGGCTCCAAAATTGCGGCCGCGTAATAAAAGGCGGCGGTGGTATCTTTTGTCCTCATGGCTTTTGCGAACCGGGAGACTTTTGCCACCACCGTCACCTCCGTGATCGACTTCTTCGTTGCGCTCATGTTCTTTGGGTCGAAAAGATTCTCGGCTTGGCCAGTTGTTCGTTCCCGATACTGAAGCAATCGTAAAAGGTTGCTCCATTTGATACAGGATCACAATCAACAATCACAGCAACAACACGCCATCATGAGAACACTCTCGGCCTTTGTTCTCTTGCTACATGCCGCAATCTTGGGCATTAGCTCGGTGGTCAATGCGTTTTGGGTCATGCCATGGGATCGTCGCAAAGAAAATGCGACCTTCATGTCGAAGCTTTACATGGTCGAAAAGAAAACAAGAAGTGGTGGCGGAGGTCGAGCAGCGGGGACGGCCGATAAACTCGGAGGCTCGGATACCACTACTGCATGGAAACCCACGCCTTGTCAACCCCAAGAAGCCCGATTGACCGTCGTTCAAATTACTGATACCTACACATTGGAACATTTGCCTTCAGTCAAAACATTGTTGAAAGATATTCGATCCAAGGCGACTGGATCCACCGTGATTTCTTGCATGACGGGAGACTTTCTAGCACCGTATCTGCTTTCGAGTGTGGATCGAGGACAAGGAATGATGAATGCCATGGCGAACATTCCCATTGACTATTTGACATGGGGTAACCATGAGGTACGTGTGATAGAGGAGCCTTTCAGGAAATAGTTTCAAAACTAATACGCTTCAATGCTTTGTATATCTGCTCGACAAATCCACAGGCCGACATTAGCCACAAAACGGTTTGTCGACACGTTCGGGAATTTCCGGGAACGTGGCTAAATTCGAACATGTTGGACCATGAGGCCATGGACCATCAAAAGGAATTCGATATCGTGGAGATCGCCTCGCCCGACGGATCCAACAAACGAAAGGTGGGCTTGGTGGCAGTCTTGTCGGACGATCCCAAGCTCTACGAACATTTCAAAGGGGGTCCCTTTGGGGGTGCGACGATTGATTGTCCATGGAAAACGTTGGAGCGCCTCAAGATTCAATTGGAAGGTCCCGCGTATGCGTGTGATACCATTATTCCCATGCAACACACTTATGTTCCGGACGATCACAAGACATGCAAGATGTTTGATTTTCCAGTCCTCTTGTCAGGTCATGATCATCACCGCGTCGATGAAGTGATTAGTGGGACGAGACTGCTAAAACCTGGGATGGATGCGGTTTATGCGACTGTCTTGGAATTGATTTGGCCTAATGCCGAGGCTGTCGGAAAAGAACCTATCATCAAAGCTACCTTTGTCAAAACATCCGACTGGGAACCAGATCCTGAAATGGCTGAAGAATGTGAACGAGCCTATGATGCTTTAGAGCCACTGCGAAACACAGAACTGTCGCGAGTGCCACCATCCTTTGAGCCTCTATCATCGGTTAATAGCCGGGGCCAGGTGACGAGTATGGGCCGGTATCTTTGCACTCTGCTCCGATCGTCACTGAACGTGTCGCGCCGACAACGAGAGCACTTGATTGATGCAGTAGTGTTGATGGGCGGCAACATTCGAGGCGGAACGGAATATCCAGAAGGCTCATTTTTCTCGTTGGAGGCGTTGGAAGCCGAAATCAAGAGTGACGAAGTCGTTGCCGTGGTTCCCATGCCCGGATGGTTGCTAGCCGAGGGCATTGAAGCCACTCACGCTGGGGATCCGAAACCAGGCTGGATGCAATACGATAACGGCATCATTGAAGACTTTACCCAGAACCCTCCTGTGGTAACTCAAGTCCGTGGTCGACCTATTGTCCCCGATCAAGTCTATCGAGTTGCAACGAAGATTTCAGACTTGACGAACGGCCAATCGCCTCCGTGGACAGACTACTTTAAAGGGCACCCGGAACTGTTGCCGCCAAAGGGGGCATACGTCAACATTCAGGCCGAATTGATGTCCTATTTTGCAAGAAACCTATGGAGAAGAATTTGGGATAGTTTGTCTCAAAAGCTGGATTCGGAATGCGATGTTTCCCAGGACGACGGGCTGGAACAGTGCAACCCAGAAGCTCGCCTAGATACTCTCGATAGAGACAATGATGGAAAGATTAGCGTGACTGAGATCCAATCGGCTTTGGGAGATCTCGTGGGACTTTCCATTGACAATCGAGAACTAACCTTGGCGAAGTTTGTCCATGACTTTGCTGACACGAACGGCACCGGCGAAGTCACGTTGTATGATCTCCACGTTTTTTGCGACGAAATGACGGAGATTTATGAGCGGGATCAGTGGAGACTAGCCTATAAAAAAATGGAAGCAGTTCCAAAGGCGGTCCAAGAGAAAGCTAAGTCGAGGTAGCACACCATCAGGTACTACTAACTACCATTGAGTGGCTACGGCATAGTTCTTTCTGGGCGCAGACTGCAAGATGGGGTCTGCGGATGATGGTATGCACATAAATCGAGGTAGAAAACCATCAGCTACTACTAACTACCGCTTAGTGATTACTGTATACCTAGTTCTTTCTGGGCGCAAGCTGCAACATGGGGTCTGATGATGGGTATGTGGCCATGGTAGGCTAAGGGGAGTTCGTATGATACCTGTAGTTCGGAGGGTGCTGCAAGTTCTGGTACATACGGTAGTGAGTCATCAAGTTCCGGAAGAACATTGAAATGGCCTCTAAGTAAATGAGGAACAAAGGCGATCAGTGGGCAATAATGAATAATTATCTTGTCACTCATCAATGATATATCCGTTCTCCCCGGCCTAAGGATATTTACAGGTACAGTACAACGCTTGTGGGTTAGACTTCACTCTCTACCGGTAGCCGCCACTGAAGATTGAACGAATTGGTTGGTTATCTTGTCCGGTGTCTGCGACAGGGTCTTAAATTACAATTAAGATGGCCTTCTGAAAGCACGAGCATCGGAGTAACTCCTTTAAGCCGTTAAGTACACAAATTTCGACTGTGAAGTGTTAACCCTTCTTCCCATTCGCCATAGCGATGAAATCCAAAACTGAACGTTTTTGACATATGCCTGAAGCGGACCTTCCAGAAACGAACCTGAGTTCCTTTTCTGTCCCGTGTGTCGAAGGAGAAGGTGCTGTCCATCATATGCCCATGCAATTCGCTAATATCGTGTATTCAAACTCACGGAGTCGGAACGATTTACCGCCTCAATCCATAGAGATAGCGCACAGCGTGCATCGTCTCGGGGGCGTTCGAGACTTCTCCTGCAGAGCTGCAAACGGAAGTGAGCACATCCCCTGCATAGCAACTTTCACCACTTGGCTGGAGGCTTGCATCATTGACAAGTCGCTACGCTAAATTATTCGGACTCGTTCCTCACAGATTGCCACCATGGGCCGGATTTCCTCGTCGTCCACTCTAGACGATGGTGCGAGAGGCAATTTGCCACAGCATTCCGAGTTGACTGGAGACAGCGACTCGGTGGACGGGATATCAGTGCTGAGCCTTAACTTGAACGAATACGACCCGGAAAGCAACAGCCACAGTTTCAATAGACGACCGAACTCTTTTTCCAATAGCCACGGGGGTGTCATGGAGCCAGTGCAGCACACCAACTGGTGTTTTCGATTGCTTATAGGTTGTACTGAATACACGCAGCAGCACTGGGCGGCTTTGATAGCATCAGGATTCCTTTGTATAGTGCTATCCGCGGCAAGTGTGGGGCTTTCGGCTGCTTATTTCAGTGGATTGGAGTCGGAAGCGGCTCAAGATGCCTTGGACCTGGCGATGGAATCTGGCCGGTACTTTGGAGATGAACTCGATCGGGCAACAATACCCCTTCTCTCCATGGCTCAATTCGTCGGTGAGGTTGCATCATTCCAACGCTTGTCAAATGATATTGGAGCGCCAAATGAAACTGGAAGCCTCCCTTACATCTCGGCGACGCATCGAAATCTGACGGGGAGTCTATGTAAAGATTCTATGATGATGGAACGCTATGATCGAATCGCGGAAACGATTGCAACGAATTCTCGGATGCAAGATGTGTTGATGCTATTGCAGCTTGCTCCCTATGGTGTTGTGTGCATGCTGAATCCTCGCATTGACTCCAACGACTATTCGGGGGATCATCCTCTGAATAGTACAGGGTTGCTAGGATTGGATTACCTTTCAGAACCAATGAGATCGAAAGTCGAATATCATACACTCAGTCATAATGGCCAAATGACATTGTCCGGACCGAAGACTATGAATATCCCGTGCCGCAATAAAGAGGACAGTAATAGAGCGGGTGGCTGTCGCTACCATGGGTATTCTGCTTCCGTCCTTGAAGCACGCTTGCCCATTCATGTTCCGGGATATACGATGCAGGTGCCTTCAGATGGTGGAACCGCAAAGGGGGCTTATCCATATTGGGGCTTTGCTATTGCTACCATCCACTTGGAAGCACTTATTGAAACTTCGGGGGCATTCGGAAAGTTTGCGGATCAGGAGTTGGATTTTCAGCTCACCCGAAAAGTGACGTTGGGAGGGTCCTCGGAAGCAGCTGGAGGTCCAGCCTTTGTCATTCTGGCGGAGTCACCGGGCTTTTCCACCGTGAATCGCGTGAGCCACTCCACGAAAATCAATTTGGATCCCTACTTGCCTGGAGAATCTTGGACCATGACAGTGTCGTACGCAACTACAGCTCCGTGGCAAGTTTGGGTTATTCCGCTGTTGGTCATCATGTGCTGTTGCATATCCTTTCTAGTGTTCAAAATCTTATTGCAGAAGCAAGACCGCATGGCTATGGCGGCCGTAGCTATGGCGCAAGAGTCCAAAGTGCAAACGGAGCGAAACATGACTGCCTACTTTGCACATGAGCTAAGAAATCGTAAGTCCCGGTTATTGGAACTCTTTTCGTTTACGCGAGCCAAACATTCATCTCACGATTGTTTTCTTGCCAATACCACGTTCCCAACAGCATTGAGCGCAATGGATTCGGCGTTGAAAGCCATGCCGGAAGAGGATATGTCTGGTCCTGGGAAGGAATTGATTGCTGGAATGCGAATATGTTCCGATTTCATGTCGACCATCATGAACAACCTGCTGGATGTTCGAAAAATGGAAGAGGGCGAGTTGACATTGAAACGCAGGCCTGTGAATTTGGATTTACTTGTGGAGAGTCTGCATCGCATGTTTCAGCCGAATGTACGGCCAGGGGTAGAATTCGTATGGCGGTCAAGTATTTCGTCGAGGGATCGACAGTGGGTGATTGGCGATTCCCACCGACTGCAGCAGATTTTTGCCAATGTTATTACAAATGCGCTCAAATATACAACGTCCGGATCTGTCACGCTCTCGATCGGCTGGGAAGACGAATACCTGTCTGCATCGGAAGGATCCCAACAAACACGCGCCACCTCGAATTCGACGAACCCAGACAGCATGACGGAAGATCACGCGGACGAAACCCTCACGTCGCGGACGACAAACAACGCGTGTCCCATGTCCAAGATTGATTTTTCGGGAGAAATCAAGGCCAGCGAAGTTTCGGAAGAGGTAAAGACCAGCGAACTGGGCCAGCAACAATGGCCAGCAGCGCCAAAGCCCAAGGGCATCATGAAGGTTCCCAAGTCAACCCCTACCACCCTCAATGATCCGAAGCAGGACGATACAATGCCGTCAAGAATACGCTTTGAATGCGCCGATACGGGTCCCGGAATATTGAAATCTCATCAATCGGAACTCTTCAAGAAGTTTGTCCAGCGCGGTGGAGCGCCTGGAACCGGTCTAGGCCTGGCCATTGCGAAACACCTAGTGGAACTCATGGGAGGAGAGATTTTTTATGAATCGGACCCCACAACAAGGCCCGGATCAACGTGCGTAGTCTTGCTACCACTGCCTCCGTGTCACGCGCCCCCCAAGTCCAAAGCCGAAAAGCGGCAACAGGAGGCCGAGGAAGAAAAGAACGATCCATTGCAAGACGAAATTTCTATTTTGATTGTGGACGATATCAAAATGAATAGGATGATGCTCAAGCGTCGGTTCCAAAAAGGAGTGGCACCCAACTGTACCATTACAGAAGCTCCCAACGGAGAGACAGCACTCGAAATTCTCGAGAGAGAATCCTTTGATGTGGTGATTGTCGATCAATTTATGGAGGACGCAGGTGGTGTCCTCTTGGGTACAGACACAATTCTGGCCATGCGGAGACAAGGCATCAGCTCGTTGGTGATTGGATGCTCTGGTAATGATATCGAGAAAGATTTCTTGGAGGCTGGTGCCGACCATTGCTGGCAGAAACCCTTACCAGACAACGGGACGATTATCCGGCAATTCCGTAAGCACATGGACAGGTCGTTTCGAAGACAAAAGGCAGAGTCGTAAGGATGTGCAATTCGACTGACTTTATAATAATCTGCTAGCTAGCTTTGTTATTCTTCAAATGACTTCATTCATTTGTTTCTTCCGAGAAGAGCAAAATCCACCCTTACCTCTAGCTAGCTACCAGGTATGCGCAGTATTATTAGCTCCGCGGTGCCGACATGAGCGGTCGAACTGGTCATTTCGGCCTGAAAACTAATATGAAGGCACCATCGCAAAATAGCTAAGGCGACACACTCATTATCAACAAAAGCGGCCGTGCATGTCAAAACAGGGTACCGAAAAGCAAAAGTGCGATAAGAAGAGAAAGAATATGGGACTCTCTACGGTGTATCTCGTGATGGGGATCGTCTTGGTCGGTTGTCATTCATCGGATGCTTTTGTGACACCATGTTGAAGTATGTTGATATCCGACTCCAAGGATTCATACATACGAATACAGGGAATACACGGATTACACAAACAGACAGATGAACACTAAAGGACTGACACGACGTGACATCAGCAGACAAACATATAAGCACATGACTGACATTGATGGCGGATGTCAATAAGGTGTCACAATAATAAAGACCTCTTGAAGGCGCATCCTAACAAAAGGAGAACAAGAGAATAAAGGAGAACAGTCCGGGACAGAGAACGGATACAACTACAATGTGAAGAATGGAGAGAAATCACGTGTACATGGGGAGAACATGAGATGCTGATTGATGGCGCATAAGCGCTATAGTCCCCAGAGACACGACTCACGACAGATGGTCGATACGAGGACTCTTAAGCTCTCACTCTTTGGTAGACCGGAGAAACGAAAACACTAAAATAACACGCACTTTAAAATACCACGTGTGACCTTTCGTAACATACCGATCGGTACAAGACTTAGGCACACGGATAAGGATTCAAGTACCGACGAACGGTAAGAAATAAGGGAGAGAGAGCGGATTTGTGAGGCTAACGATAAGCTATAATTACAGGAAGAAGTACGACCATGACAGAAACGGTGACGCAAGAACAATCGATCAGAGTCCTTAAGTTTTCAGGGCTTAAGAAGGACTGGCAAGTATGGAAGCAACAGTACGAAGCTCGAGCTGCGGCAAAAGATATGCTGGAGGCACTCGAGACACCATGGGATGAGATCCCGTTAGATCGAGAGGTGCTGGACGAGAACGTGCCAGCGGAGAAGGAGCGAATTGAGCTCCGAAAGAAGAACAGAAAGGTCTTTAATGACTTAACGCTCTCAATGGATGGAAGTACACGCGCCGGCAGATTGGCGCTGAAGAACTTGAAACGGAGTAAACTACCAGGATACGAGTCAGGAAATGCAAGTGACGCGTGGAGGAGGCTGAAGCAAAAATTCGAGAGCCACTCAGCTCCCACGCAGTCCAAATTGGAGGAGTCTTTCTATTCGGCTACCTGTTCGCCGCGAACAGATCCAGAGGATTATAACGTACATGGAAGAGCTCAGAATTCGAATACACGAATCTGGAGCTGAGCAAATATCGGACACTCGCTTAATTAACAGGATTCTGAACTCGCTGCCGCCGTTATATAGCTCAGTAATCGAAGCACTCGAAGACCGAGTGGGTGATCCGAACGACCCACTGGAAATCGACGAGCTCGAAGAAAAGCTGAAATTGAAATACGAGCGCAATGGCGGAAGTAAGTATTCCGATAATCGACGACCCCATGATGGTCAACAGGACACGGTTCTGTTTACCGCTGGAACGAGGAACAACCCTAAGAAATTCGCAGGTGCCATGTTCAAGGGCAAGTGTTATCACTGCGGGAAACACGGGCACAAGGGAGCGGATTGCCGCTCGAAAAAGCAAAACGAAAAACCGCATGAGAACGGGAGGGCAAACGGTAAGGAAGTCAGGTGCTTCTACTGTAACCAAATCGGTCACATAAAACCAAATTGCCCAAAACGAAAGAACGAACAGAATACGATGACTTTCAACGGAACGGAAAGAGCTCTGCAGATGCTCGAAAACGACCAAGCTAACGCGAGCTTTGAAGACTTCATCCTCTATGGAGAGGAGAATTCGGTAGCCAGGATGCCGACCAAGCAAGTCGACGAGAGGGAACAGGGCGATAGGCGACTTCTACGCGCCTATGCCCAAGGCATGCACGACGGGATCGGTCTGATAAACAACGGTTTGGACGATTCTGATGAAGAAGGATTATTCAACTCAGTTTCTACTTTCAACGAAGATGACGATCGTAAGATCGCCGCCACGAAACACGAAATCGTTGAGGGTGTGGTTGAAGAATTCGCAAAGCGTGCAAAACTTGGTCAAGACGAAGAGGATGAACTCATGGATGAACGGGACGATGCCTACGCTAGCATTGAACCGATGAGTGTAGATAGTTTTAAATTTAAGATTGAAGATGTCGAAGGAACTTCGATCGACCTCGATGATGTCTCGTCTGTCAAGACGGAAGATGTTAAAAGGATCGTCGACATGGTCGATGAGAAGATCAAGTCGAAGAAGAAGGTCGACGATCCCAAGATCACGAACATGGAGATCGTCGTCTACCCGAACGACGACGATTCCATTACCATCGTTGAGATGGATAAGACGATCACGAAACGCGACAAACATCCATTGGGGATGACTACGGCTAACTACCACACTCCTACTGTGAGTAGTTCTGACCATTCGGAGGCCGAGCAGATGTTTATCGACTCGCTACGCGTGACGAAGGAACCGAACGGATCGTTCACCATTAAAAGGTGGGACGAGAAGAATAAAAGTTGGTTAATTTACAAACAACTTGAGCAAGACAAGAAGATGGCGCAACACGTCCGTTTCACCGCGATCAAGGGATACCTGGCCGAGCAGGAGACAATGGAGAGACTTCTTTATGAAGCCTCCAAGCACATCATTAGCAGCAACAAACATCGCTGGGTGAGCGATGTGAAAAACGCAATTCGGAAAATCGACATTTATGATGTGAAAGACCTTTTGTGTGATACCGCGGGCCTTAACGCGCGGTTGCGAGCACATGGCGAACGAGGCTTCTCTCAACGCGAAATTAACTCGATGATTCAAGCGGGGCTCAAATGGGCGGCCCATACGCTTGGTTCTCTCGAAGACTACATTTCCGAGGCAGCCGACAACGTTGCTTTACTCGATCTCGAGAAAAGTAAGTCGTTTCGCCAAAATGTGTGGCTTGCAGATACTGCAGCGACCTCACACTTCTCAAACAGTGACGACGGTTTAGAGAACGTGCGCTCCGCCTACTCAGAAATAAAGACGGGCCGATCAGGCGTAATAATGAAATCGCTGAGAGTAGGCGATAAGCGGGTTCGAATGACGGGACGACACGGAGAATCGGTTGAATTCATACTTAAGGACGTAAAGATTGTGCCCGAACTCGTGGCCAATCTAATTTCTATACCAGCTACATTGAAAAGGGGTTTCAAATTGGGTAACGAAGGGACCTCCATATATATTGAAAAAGACGACTTTCGACTCACGTTCGACAAGGTGTTCAAGAGTGGGAACAGCTTTGTGTGCGGGGTTGAACTGGTCCCAGTAGGCCAGAGTCTAGCGATGCCTACCATGGAGCTTGGCGCAAACATTGGGTACGATGAAGCGCATACTAAGCTCGGACATGTAGGTACAGAGATAATTAAAAAGACAGTTAAATTCTATGGTTGGAAGCTGACAGGACAGCCGACGCAATGCGTATACTGCGCCGAGGCTAAAGCGAAACAACGCGCAGTTTCAAAATTGTTGAGTGAAAGAAGCGCGATACCATGCGAGCGCCTATTCATCGATATTTCGTCCGTGAAAGGCGAAAGTTTCTCGCAAACTAAATACTGGTTGATGGCGCTCGACGACGCCACAGACTACGGATGGTCGTTCTTCCTTAAACAGAAAAGTGAGACGGCAGGAGTTTTGATACGCCTGCTGAAGGAAATTAAGGCGAAGACTGAGCACACAGTCAAATACATACGGTGCGATAACAGCGGTGAGAACAAAAGTTTCGAAGATAAGTGCCGAGATGAGTTCCCCGGCGCTATTTTTGAATACACAGGAGCTGGTACGCCACAGAGGAACGGACGCGTTGAGCGAAAGTTCGCCACACTCTATGGCCGTATCAGAGCATCATACTATCATGCTGGGATACTTAAGGATGACCCGATTCGGATCGGCACATGGACTGAATGTGCCAATTATCACCAGGATACCGAGAACATCCTTGTATCGGAAAACAAGCCAGTCTCATCGCATCGGCAGCTATACGAAAAAGACCCTATTTACGCCCGCCACTTAAGAACATTTGGAGAGATGGCGGTCGTTTCATACTACCACGATAAGAAAATGCGTAGTAAAATGGATAAGCGGGGTCGAACAGCTATGTTTGTGGGATACACGAAAAACCACGCCGACGATGTCTATCGACTTGTCGACTTGGAAACTAATGGACTGCTGCAGTCCAGAGATATCCTATGGCTGAACAAGACGTATGGGGAATACAAAGGTACGAATCCGAGACCAAAAGTTGTGGTTATCGATGACGACGATGAGGAAGTTGTTCCTCTCGCCGAGGAAACGAGAATTACAAATGAACTTATCAGGTCAGCAGAACCTGAGGAGCCGGAAGGGAATGGAGATACGGACGCATCGCAACCCCCAGACTCCGAAGCCGGAAGGGAGGAGCCCGACCAAGCTACTCAACAGGAACGGCCCGCCCGAATGACACGCCAGGAGCGCGAGTTGCGACGCCTCCAAACTTTCTTCAACCCCAATCCAGGCGCCGGTGAATCCGAAGAGTCGAAAGCAGCTGATCGATTAGGAAGGGAAAATGATGCGACGGACTTTCAAAACGCACAAGTGTCGTCTAAAAATGAAAGTGCGAATGAAGAAGAAAAAGAGACGACTGAAAACGAAGCAGCAGCGACAGAGATGGATGCCGCGCATCTATTAATCGACCACTGCTTTGCGCAAGAAGAAGTAGAGTACGATGAACCTACGAAATTTAAAGATGCTTGGGACCATGAGGACCCGAAGCAGAGAAAGAAATGGAGAGATGCTATCAACAAGGAATTAAATGATATGGAAAATCGAAATGTGTGGACTTTGATCCCGCGTACGCAAATTCCGCGAGATCGGCGTTGCGTTAAATCGAAATGGGTATTTAAGGTCAAACGAAATGGCGTGTTTCGCGCCAGATTGGTAGCTTGCGGATACAGCCAAATCCCAGGAGTCGATTTTACCGAGAGCTATGCTCCAGTAGTAAACGACATCACATTCCGAATCATGATCCTGTTGTCGATGATCTACAAACTGAACAACGTGATCATCGATGTCGAGACGGCATTTCTACATGGCGATTTAGCCGAAGACATATACATGGACGCGCCCGAAGGATTGATGAACAATGGCGCCCATGTGAGAGACGAAAACGCTTTGTGCTGTAAGCTGAATCAGACTATTTATGGACTCATTCAATCTGCGAGAGAGTTCTTTAAAAAGCTAAGTGCGAAGCTGAAAGCAATTGGATTTAAACAAGGATACGCAGATCCTTGCCTACTGACGAGAAACGACGACGATGGCATGATATTCATCGCGCTTTATGTGGATGACTGCTATTGTTGCGGAACGAAGAAAGCGATTGACAGTACGATCGCAGGATTGAAAAAACAAGGCTTTACGCTAAAGATCGAGAACGATATGACGGACTACTTGAGTTGCAACATTGTCTTCAATGAAGACAAAACGAAAGCGACGTTGCGTCAACCTCATTTAATCAAATCAATGAAGGCTAAGTTTGGAGAACTCGTCAGGACGATGACACACTACAAGACACCGGGAACTCCAGGACAAGGGATAGTGAGACCAGACGATAAGATGCCAAACGTTACTCCAGAAGAACACAGAGTATATCGAAGTGGAGTTGGCACGTTGCTGTATCTTGTGAAACATTCGAGACCAGACATCGCAAATGTGGTGCGAGAGCTTTCAAAAGTTCTGGATTGCCCGACGCACGCTGCATTTAACGAAATGAAGAGGGCAATAAAGTTTGTATTGGATACAGAAGACTATGGACTGAGAATTGAACCGAAATTCAGCGGGACAAATCAGGAATGGGACATCGTTGCATTCTCTGATAGTGATTGGGCCGGAGACAAAGAAACGCGAATCAGTGTGTCGGGATTCGTGATATTCTTATTGGGCGTGCCAATCAGTTGGAAATCCAAGGCACAAAGAAGCGTCGCTTTAAGTAGCAGCGAAGCCGAAATCGTTGCACTATCCGAAGCGGCAAAGGAAATCAAGTTCATCGTGCAACTACTGATAACGATGGGAATAAAGGTCAAATTGCCCATCATATGCCGCGTTGACAATATCGGAGCGATATTTATGGCGGAGAATGTGACAACGACGTCACGAGCGAAGCATCTAGACCTGCGAACGAGATACGTAACGGAATTCATTGAAGATGGATTTATCAAGATAATCTTCGTGAAGACTGCGGAGAATCTAAGTGATTGGTTCACGAAGAACGTAAGTTCGCAAATCTACGATGATCACAAAGAGAAATACATCAGGCGAGTTGAGTCATAAGCTCGACAGAAGGCCAAGGAATTATGGACGTCGGGAAATCAACAAGAAGGGTGTTGAAGTATGTTGATATCCGACTCCAAGGATTCATACATACGAATACAGGGAATACACGGATTACACAAACAGACAGATGAACACTAAAGGACTGACACGACGTGACATCAGCAGACAAACATATAAGCACATGACTGACATTGATGGCGGATGTCAATAAGGTGTCACAATAATAAAGACCTCTTGAAGGCGCATCCTAACAAAAGGAGAACAAGAGAATAAAGGAGAACAGTCCGGGACAGAGAACGGATACAACTACAATGTGAAGAATGGAGAGAAATCACGTGTACATGGGGAGAACATGAGATGCTGATTGATGGCGCATAAGCGCTATAGTCCCCAGAGACACGACTCACGACAGATGGTCGATACGAGGACTCTTAAGCTCTCACTCTTTGGTAGACCGGAGAAACGAAAACACTAAAATAACACGCACTTTAAAATACCACGTGTGACCTTTCGTAACAACACCATGCCCTCAAAGCCTGAAACATCGGCACGGCGCGAATCAATGTCAAAAGCAACACGCCGTCCCCCGTGCCTTTCATGAGCAACCTGTTCTTTCCATACAACCGCCGTCAATGGAGCTCAAAGAGCTTCTTTGGAATGTGCCTACTGGTCTTTTCCTAGCAGATGGAAGTCTCGACGAAGAGTCCATGGCCTTTACGGACGATATCAACCTCTTTGATGGCCCGATCCTTGCCATGCTTGGAGTATTTGGCCTCGTTGCTGTAGGCTTGGTGGCACTCAAGGCCTTGAGCAATCAAATGGATTCCGCAATCGAGCAAGTCCTGGTCGACTTTGAGGCCAACATGAAGGCATCCTACCCTCAGCGGTGGCAAAGCGACATTCGACCTCTGCTGGAAGGATTGGAGGGAGAGGAACGGCAGCAGAAGCTAGTTCAGCTTATGGAAGAGATACAAACAAAGGATCCCGAATTCATGGGTCGTGTGCAGCAAAAGATGAAGGGTTAGCTAGCTACTACCGGTAGTGAGATACGAGCCGTGCGCAGGAGCTAGAGTCAATTTGTGGTCCTGCAAGGAATCATTCCTTACCACGGGGAATGCACAAAAATGATTCATATGACATGCAACGTCAAGTTGTCATATACTATATCCGCCCAATGGACCGCACAGCACTGAAAATCTTTATTCTTTTAGTAGACCTTTCGGTAATGGTATACGAGACCACCGTAGATTTTGAAAATTTCCAGTTCCTAGGTTGAGATTTTCTTGCAAAAGGCCTCGCTAGCTTATAGTTAGTCGAGCACATTATACTATAAAACAAGATAAAAAGATGGAAAGTCATGTTGGATTTGATATTCATCCTCCTTTGACTCGTGACTGTCGAGATCAATGGATTCGCTTCCTTAAGGATGTTTGGGAGCTCTATAAGGATGACCCCATGGTCGTCAAGAAAGTCGATCGCTTAGTGTTTCTTCAAATGGGCGATGAGCGCCCAACACAGTTGTATTTCTCTGTCGCAAAGAATCTGCGCTTCTCCTTTACAAGAACAACTAGCCGAATGGCGGACATGGACAAATGTATTCGAGCTGTGGAGCTGTGGAAGCCGTTGCACAAAGACTCTTTCCTGACCGCATCCATCCTTGGGGGCGGGAGAAGGATGATAAGCCCGGTCAGATGAAATACGAGTGGCAACAAGTATACAACGCCGCAAGAAACAAAACGGATGACAATGATTTGTTCCTCCTCAACGACGACACTAGCCGTCGTCCATCTTTTCTCAGATTCTCGGATTGTTGGTGGAAGGTATTGCATGCGTTCGGTTCATGTCGGTATGAATGGCTTGAAATTTGTAAGTGCCTCCTTTCCTCCGAATGCTGGGTTTCGAGTTGTACAACGTGATTGCGGAAGCATGTTGAAGCAGTTGACGAGCATCGAAGACTGGACCTCGAGTAAAAAGCTGGCAGAGGAATCCTCAACCAAAAAGGCATACTTGATAGCTCGATGTCAGAACAATTGTGAAACACTGAACCACACGTTCCGCGATCATGTTTGTGGATCCCGTAAAGGCATTTTGATCGTGCTGGATGAGGCAGCATCTGACTTGGAAGCACATATCTTCCGTGTCGACTCGACAGATTGGTGTCACGCCCCGCCATTGGCATCCTTGTCGAGCCTCCGTTTGAGTCTCGGATCCCCCCTAGTCCAGGTGGAGAAACCTTTCATACCTTTGCGGTTGGTAGGTCGACCGACAACAAGCTATATGCGTTGGATTGTAGCTGCGCTCAGTTTGGAATCTTTGGAGGTCAAGACGCCGAATTGCCATTTATAGCTTGTGAACTAACGTCGTATCTGAAACGTCTCGGCTCTACCCGCGTTTTGAAGCGATACGAAATGACAGACATTCATCCTTTTGTACAAGAGAAAGTAAAAAATTGTCTCAAGCGGATCGGAAGAAAGTGAAGAGTCGTTAATGCGAGAGGGATGGATGGAACCCCCACTTGTAAGGTAGTAAACGTTGATTTGTTTTCTTCCTACAGGCAGCTACTACTATATCGCGTTGACTCCTAGTAGTCTTCGGAACTCTTCAATCAATGGCATCTGGAGTACCATAATCATTCCTTGTCCCGCACAGGCAGGAAGGTATCCCCGAGAGAGCCAAAGGGGACCGCGCTCTCGCAAAATCGTCCAAATGTTTCGTGGAGAATTTCCAACCATCATACTGCTCTTGATAGTGTCGATAGGCATGATGACTGTCTGGGCGATAATTCCACTCAGGAATGCACAAACGGTATGCAAGGCAGGTCCTTCTTGCCACTCAGGAAAAAGGTTGTGTTTGAGTGTATCGTAACTCGATAATTGCGCTCCATTTAACAAAGAAGCTCGTGCGACCGTCACAGAGGCACCCCGATACAGACCCTGGCTCAAACCATCTTGTTGTATTATGGTTCGAAGGGTCACTCTTAAATTCCTATAGCGTACCGCTTCTCCTTTGCGCAATCCTGTCGTATAATAGCGACCACACTCTCCAACTTTGCCAGCGTCGGCTTGCATGCGAGTTCTCACCACATCGAGCGGACACGTCAAAGCGGCACCTAAACCGCCGGTAAACATGCCCGACGCAATCCGATGATACAACTTGGGGCCTTCGTCTCCCGATCCACTCAGGAAATCTCGCATGGAAGAATACAATCCCACTCGATAGGCTCCATACAACATACTTCTCGCCAACGAAGCCGACAATCCCGGCGTCAACAAACCCCGCACTAATCCTTCTTCGCGAATAATCTGGGTCATGACTCCTGCTGTGGTTGGATTGGCATAGACGGGTCTCATGGGATTGTGAAGTTGGAGTTTGACTTTGGTGGTCTCCAAGGCATTGAACATGCCATTGGCCACGGCACAGCCAGGGCCAGCCGCGACCATTTCCTTGGCAACTGAAGACGGCATAATGACAGAGAACACTAAAAAGCTATTGTGGCAATGGGATGCTTTGTTCTTGCCCCCACAAAGAAAATGAGCCATATGAAGACGTCGTTTGAGTGCCGCCTATTTTGCTTTCGAAGATGCAGTTTCGAGGAGAATCTCACATCTCAGCCGGCGCCATCCTCGCGAGCTCTGCCGCATTACTTGCTGCCATTACGAGGTGGAACGAACTTTTGTAGACCTCGTAGTGCTAGCTAGTAGGGAGAAGACCGCCCGAATCATCCGTCATGATGGACTTTCGCCTTGTATGCAAAGTATGATACCGCTAAATCCGCCTCTTGCGATCTCTTACTAACGGTATAGCTAGCTTATAGTTTTAAGTACCGATCAGTAGCCTTTCTACCTCCCACCGGCATCTTCGGGATGCACTAACTGATAGTCCATGGGGATGGGGCGTACGGTAGTATTCGACCTCTCGTAGTAGTAGAGGTAGGGATCTCATTCATCCAGGCGGACACGACGGGCCAAGTATCCTCCAAAAATCGACACCGGCCGGGCGCCACAGCAATCTTGGAACGGCATCTTACACCTTCCATGACTGTACCAAGTACGTAATAAGCAGAGCACTGGCTGCCGGAGCAAATTCCAAGTCAAACAATAGGAATGGGATAATACCTTCACCGGTGGCTGGCCCAACAATTCCTAATTCGACGAGGGGCAGCCGAATCTCCAAATAGTGCCCCCCAAGATCGAATAGTAAATCAGGCTTTCCACTCATATCCTCCACCATTCGTCTCTGACCGGTTCGTCAGCGTGATCTCCACGCTGAAAGACAGAGGCAGCAGGAGACTACCATCGAAATCGATCTTGATCCGATCGGAAGCCTGAATTGGGATTGTTCAAACCCATACCGCCGCCTGGATTCGGATTATTCAGACCCGCTCCACCCGGCGGCCCACGCCGTTGCTGACCCCCGCCGCCCGTACCCATCATCCGGGGGCCGATAAAAATTCCCATGTAGTTGCAATGATTCATGATATTCCAAGCGACTCCAGGCATGCCAGCTGGGGGTCGCCCCATTGGCGCTCCATTCATGTCAGTCATACACTGTTCGTCGTTTTCGTCACAATATACAACAGGGCTCTTGGGGTCGCATTCCATTTCAATGCCGACATTTTCAAAACCCATCTGATTCCAGAGCTTTTGATTATTCACAAGGATGGGATCTTGGGAATGAACCAAGTGCAGAATATCGGATCCTTCTAGCGGCCCGTTTCGGAGATACCGTGCCAGACTTCCGTTACAGAGTTTAGGTCCGCCAAACGTGACGATTTTTGGCGTCAAATAGGCAGCCTTCATTTCCGAATCCTGTTGACTGGCGCTATAGTGGACGGCGCAAAGTAGAGCCGTCGCTGCACCCAATGAATGGCCAGTAAAGACCACGTCCGTGATTTTTTCCTCGAACGGTTGTCTTTTAAGTGTTTCGAGCAGCGGGGGTCCTAATTTCTGCCACAGGCCTACCGACGCCTCCTGAAATCCTTCATGAACCATGGCATCACGAGGAAGACGTGAATTCTGAGAGAGCCGTGTCGCCGGTACGAGTTTGAATCGAAGATTCGTTCCAAAATTCCGTGGATTTGAGCTTCCTCGGCAGGCGACGATCAATTGGTTATTGGGGTGATCCGCAAACACAGTGGCGCCCGATTCCGTCGTCGGATCTACGACTTGACCTAACGGCGTCAATTGACTCGATTCCAAGTACGGAGAAGTGCCCATCGTCTCAATGGGCAGGTAAGAAAGAGACGAAGCTTGTGCCAGCCGCTGCAAACGCTCCACAGTATACGCAGAAGCAAGCGGGGACCAGCAGGAGCAGGTCACCAAAAGAACAAATATCGGGATGCTGGTTAAAATTGCACAAGGAGGTAATACTGACCGCCGATGCTGAAGCATTCTTCCCACGCATCTCTTCCTTTGATGCAGCACTTTCATGGTGGATTCGTGGGAACCTGTATATGTGTTTTGCTAACGGGTTCACAGGGTCATTAGCAGTCTTACAAGCGTCCTGGTTTGCTGCTAGGTAGTTTGGTTTCGCAAATGCCCCGATGCCAGGCCGCCAGCAGGCATGCCCATTCTTCCGGTCTCTCGTCCCACGCAAAAACAATCCTATCGGCGTTGAGGTTTTGAAGGGTTGGATCTGTCACCCCCAAACTTGTGATTTCTTAATCACGAGATTCGGACGAATTTTAATCTTAAGATTAAATTCTGATTGCCACGTCAGCACCAAGCGTCTCATCCGACAAGATAGGAGACACTCAGCAGACATTCCCCGATAGGGGTGGCATCTCAATCACGACTTCCAGACGTCCCTGAAATGACCCAAAACACATGATCAGCTGCTCTTGCTATGACCCGAAACATGTGATTGAACGCTATCACTACTCTATTCAATGCTAAAATGACCTTTATCAATACTGCCCTGTGCACCCTGGAGTGGTCGTGGGGGAAGGTTGGGGGGTGAGTTTGACAAGAGGAATATGAGCAGTTGCGATATCCTTGTGACAAATAGTCCGACAAAAGAAAATGGCGGGAACGGTCCCTTTGATCAGATGACCTTGGCGATCACAAGTTTCCGGTTCAACATCTTGTGATTATTCAGATTCTTCTGATTAGGGGTAACAGATCTAAAAACAGCCACAACCAATGAATGACTGGCTCGAATCCATTTCAGAGTAATAACTCACCTACCCAATCCTTTACCATCATGTAGTACCCAGGCATTGCATTTTCACCGCGCTGTCTGTGTGATACAGTACTGTCTGTCTGTGTGACCAATGGTACGGTACTCGTAAACGTAAGCAACGACCAATGGGCCCTTTTTGCAGCCGCATTTGCTTCCCCACATCTAATACAGACCGTACTGTCTGTAGGTCGTGTTCACGATATGTCGTAGTTGATCTGATTTATTTACTTTCTCGTCTTCCACTGTTCTGGCTGCGAACTCACCAATTAGTGTGCACTCCTAAGCCATTCTCCTATGTAGGCTTCTAACTGTCAATTTCAGTTTCCGACGATTATGCCTTTGACAAAAACTGAAGAAATTGAGAAATTGAGAAACTTAACGTGCTATTGGCGTTTGAAGTCGATGCTCACTAAACGAGACATACCAATGGATGTTAAGGCCCATCTCAGATATAGTACCTACTGTCTGTACCTTGTCCAGAGCTACTGCAGAAGTCCAGCCGAGAGTAGAGAGATGATATGCGAATGCACTTGAATCCGAAGCGCAAAGGGTATAGTAGCGCATCACCACCGCTTCTCCTTACAATACCTTCGCGCCATTAAATACTTACTGCAGAAAGATATTTTTAGTCGGAACCTTCTATTATGTCGAAACTTCTAATAGTGCCGTTGGGGAGGGGGGGGGGGTTCGCTCTAGTGGTTGTAAAAGGCCACGGTTTAATTATAACATGCGAGTTCATGCAGGTCTTGATTTCCCTTTGTTACCACGTAGTGGACCTGTACCACGTGCAATACCTTCAATTTGTTCTGGTTTGCGATCTTCTAAAAATACTTATGATACCGGCCATTCATGGGCAATAATCGATCGACTTGAGAGCGCTTCCGGCAGTGTGAACACGAGAAGGCATGAGAAATGGCGGTGGGATCATTTTTCTCCCCACCTGCGACTTCTCCGTTGGATGCTGCTGGCCTTTTCTCCGATCACGAGATTTTTCCTTCCCTGGCTTCTTTCATTTTCTAACAACCTCCCACCATTTTATTTTACCATCAAGCCCATAAACAAACCATTGCAAAAAAGGATGGTCACGATGGCAGAAGAAAGCATGTGTTCGGACTCAATCCCACAATCCGCTATTGAAGGGATGGTATCTCTGAACAACTATGGTGTCGAACTTTTGGGCCATGGCAACCTCCACGGTGCTCGTCAGGCTTTCTACCGTGCAACAGATCAAATGAAAGAGGTCTTGAACGAGCAACAGAGGGAATTGTTTTCCATGTCAAATGCAAATCTGCTCAACTACTTTTTAGAGTCGTCGGATGCAGGTTGTCTCTGCATTGTAACTCCCGCAGATGGTAGTTACGATTCCAGTTCATCGCAGCCCATACCGTCTATTGGCGCGGGAGGAACTGAGGCCCAACACCCATCATCACCCCCATCAACAAGCATGTCCCAAGAAGGTCAACAGCAGGATGCTGATAATGACGACGCTAGTCGTTTCAAAGATGGCCGTCGGCGCCCGCCAACGGGGGCTACGTCCTCTGCTCTGAATCCTGACCAGCAGCTCAATACGAGACACCAGCAACAAGATGATTCGGCCGACGGCGTTTTTTCATTCCTTCGGCCGATTTTGATTTGCTCGGATGACTTTGTCCGTGCGAGGAATCCCCCACTGATGCAGCTATGTGTATGCCTCTTGTTTAACCTTGCCGTGACCAGCCATACCATGGCACTCATGTCGCCTCCGTCGACCCAATGCAAGGCTTGGAGCGAGGCTATCTACTTGTACCGACTGGCCTACAGTTTGCAAGCGGATTCACAAATGGAAGTCAGCCGTCTTCACACTTTGGGCATTGTCAATAACCTTGGACAATTGTACTTTCACGCCGGCAATGTGGAAAAGGCCATGGAATGTTTTCAATTGCTATTGGATATGATATCGGTGGACCGAGCAAGAAGTCGAGGACGGCCAAGCGGCCCGAGTCAAGACGCTGAAGACGCTCTCCAAGCCCCCTATGTTCAACTATTCTTGGACAATATCTTTAACCTTTCTATATGCCACAGCAAGCTTTGTCACTCGGCGGCGGCATAAACAAAAGCGGGGTTTGGGGGATGCACATACAAGAATCAAAGCTCTACAAGTGATGATAATAGTAAATGTGTTATGATGTATAACGTGGAGGCTTGCTGTAACCTTTCAAATACCCAACGGCACGCTCGTATTGCTGTCATTTGGACGCCCTACTAGAAGTGCAGTAATCATATGTCTTTCTCATGTACTATTAGTATCAAATTATATGACACCTAGGCAGGCAGCTCTGTGATTGGAATGCCGGTGGCCACATCTTCGATGATTAATCTGTTCGACTATCCTGCAGCAAGCAAGGTCAGAGTAAAATATACTTTTGAAGGGACGCCGCTAAGCGCAAGCTTCTCAACAGGAGGTGGTAGGGCAAAAATGAATGACCGTGGCCACACAAGGGATGCATGATTGGACTGATGCTTCTTGCTCCCACCAACTTAATCCTTGGGCTCGGCAACACCCACAAAGTCCCTCAGTAGATCCGGACTGGAGCTCTCAAATAAGATGTCGTGTAGAAAACGCTCCAGCAAGAATACTTTCAGTGATAGGTACCCCGCGTCCAAGCATCGCCACCAGCGTTGCCGCTTCTTTAGAAGGCGCCAGCTTGTAATCGCATTGGGCAAATGCTCTACATCATGTTCTTCCGCGACGGCTAGCGGGCTCATATTGGCAATGACAGCTGAACATCCTTCATGAGCCTGTGTAACCTTGCGAGAGAGTTCCTGAAAGTCGGAATAACGCTTCCATACCCCGATTGTATCGCGGATGCTACCTTCACGGTAAATGACTAAAAATTGAGCATACTTGCCATGTTTCTTGGACTGAACGAACAAAAAGTGGAAAGGTTTGGGTGAGTTCTAGCAGTCAGAAGTCCCACACCGGAAGTTCCTAGTAAGAGGGTTCTCATTGTACGCCGAGCAGCATTGCTTACCTCAACCACTCGATAGCTTGCAACCGAAATGTTGACCGTGTCAACGCCCTTGATTGGGCCACCATTCTCCGAAGGACGCGCGAAGGATTTACTCACAGTCGTTCCAAAGACATTGTCGCCTTTAACGAGTACAGTGAGCGTATCCCCGTCGCTAGTAGTGGTTTTGACAGGGCGATTCACTACTTCGGCGTTGTAATGGAGATCTCCAGCTGCCCCAGGGGTGTGGAGAATTCGAGAGGGCTCATACATCTTTCGCATCAGCGCCGCTTCCGCCATATCCGATGGATGCTGCTTCTTCTTAGTCTCACTCGTGATAGTGCTGGAGGCTGGAACTGCTAGGTTGTAGTTCGAAAGCTGGTTTCCCGCGGAACCTTCCACATCAAAGTTCCCGTCCGCAAAGGGGTTAAGAGAGATGGGGGTCGTCGCGGTTAGCACTTCCACGGGCATCTTGTACTCCACTTGACTGCGAGCAAAGTTCTGTGCCCACATTTTTTCAAAGAAAGCCCGTTCTTCCACGGGTTGAGGAGGTCGTTGCCCTGCGGTATCCTTCCACAATCGCTGGCTGCTCAAAGACTCTTCCAGAACGTAATTTGGAGCCGTCACAGCCATGGCAGCCGCATCTAAAAGAAACACAGCAAGGAAACCGATGGGGTCAGCAAAAACCACCAAACGTGCCAGAAGACGAAAACGATACGAAGCGAACGCTTGTGGAAGCGCAAAAGAGCACACCTGGGCAGCCATTGACCATCTTCATATTGATGCAAAATATCTCTTGCATCTTTGATTCATTGTAGGGAGCCATTGTCCCTCATTTGGTGACAGGAGACGGTATGGAGAAACAACGTTGCTGCAATGGATGCCAGCATTTAAAACGCTGCAGCTGAACAGAACCACACGCAAACAGCATCGACAAACAAAACCAGCAAAAAGAGGAAAAGGATTCTGAAAAGACAGATGCCCGCAACAAAGCACTTCGCACACGTTCGCGAACTCCGACGCCGACGTCATTTAGAGGAACCTCCACTCGGACACGAAGGACAAGGCCGAAAAGCCAATCAAATCGATTCAGGAGAAAAACGCCTGGCTGCGTCACGAACGATACGTCACAACCGCACGAAGAGCAGACTTGCTCATGACTCACCTGTTTCTGGATCCCGCGGCATGATAGGTTGCAGAGTTTCGTGGTGCAGCGAGCCTTGTGATGGCACTAGACCAGAAGAAACTATAGTTCTGGCTGTTTTGCGTTTGTTGGCGGCGGAGGATGTATCTTTCGACTGTTTGCCACCCCGAGGGCTGTCCGCAGTTGATAGGGCCCCCTCCGAAGCATGGACGTCTTCAAACCATCCCCAGTCCCGAGAGGAAGTTTGACTGCCTCCAGTCTTCCCTACACTGCTAGATTCATCCGAAGTGCGGTCTACCATCTTCGCAATCGTATCCAAGTTTCGCATAGCTTGTTCGCCGGGATTTGATCTGTGTAGAGTCTTAACCATAAGCCCTGCCCCACTTCCAGCCGGGGGCTTGGTCGACCCTTCCTTCTTATCATCTGGCTCACCAAAAGCTTCATCCATATCATCTTCGTCCATCAACATGCGCTGTGCAGCACTGACATCACTGAGACTGGAACGCGGAGTGTCGAAGGACGACGCAATATGAAAATTAGCGGCCTCCATCGTATCCATATCATTCTCAACCACCGCAGGAGAATGATCACCGGAAGGAGTACGATTATTTGCGGAAGATTCCTCCTCATCAATCTGCATTCCGATTGCGTCATCATCTTCCACACTGCTGTGTTTCTTTCGTTGGACATTCGATGCCTGCATGTCGTCCCCGGAAATCACGCGTTTGATAGCGTTCATCATCGCACTCGAAAAAACAACAATCGTATCGTATCGTCAGTCACCAGTCGCTTTTTATGATTGCAAGGGTTTCAATGCAAAAGAAAGCTATTGAGAGATTGCACTTCGAGGGGATCAGGAGTTCCTTTTATAGCATGAAAGAGTCGAAGACCCGACTGCTGTGACGAGAAGAACATGATGGTGTGGGCCGCCGTGTGTAGCACAGCCGTGCGAAGGCGGCAGCTGTTCCTACAGCCCATCGCGGGGATCCTATCAAGGGAGTAGAGGGGGGCGGTTTTACTGCACCGTTGATCGACGCCACGACATAAAAACTTCGCACAATCATGGGCTAAATATTTCGACGCAGAAGAACCCTTTTGTCAGCAGGCTGACGGCTGACGTCCATTCGCATTATGCCTTGCGACACGCAAATTCGGATAGGTACGTCAGTCAACCCGCCACACGATGGTTTGCGCGCGAAATCTGCGTCCGCCGCCTCATTTTTTCGCATTCCGCGTAGTGAGTGGTGCGTACGATAGGTTTCAACCCCGGTAGCGCTAGCATCCACCATGGAACGAACCACCAGCGCCAACAGACAATCGCCAAGGAGGACTCCATTCTTCTCAACCCATCAATCGATCTCCAACTAGTACCAATTGGATCACTCTGAAAGTTTCAGGGCTCCAGGAATTCACCTTCTCTTTCGTTAAGCGAGAGTCCCATCCGTATTAATTCGCAGTTCAAATGACGAGGAAATCGTGGAAAGATCTGCACTTGGGCGAAGAGGCCTTGGGTGGTCTTAGCGCAGGAATCGTCGGAACTGTCATTGGTTTTCCTCTCGATACTGTCAAGACTCGAATGCAAACGGGCTCGGTCAAAGCTGGTAGCAGTATTTTCAAAGTCGCCCGAAACGTGGCCAAGCACGAAGGCTATTTGAGTTTATACAAGGGCATTGGGCCGCCCTTGATTTCCTTGTCGATATTGGGGACATTGACATTTGCACAATACAGTTATTTTCAAGAAGTCTACCAGTCGGATCCAGGATGGGACTGGAGAAATTACGTGGCGGGTATCTCTTGTAGTCCAGTGGCGGGAATGGTTTCCACTATTGAGAATCTTGTCAAGGTACGAATGGACTTGGATACAAAAATAAACCAAAGGGCCGAATGTCAATTGTTTTGCCTTTCTTACCAAATCTCTCTACCGGTAGACACAAATGCAAATGGACAATGTCACCAAAAAAGAATTCCAAAGTTCTTTTCATTGTCTCCGTACCGTAGTCCAACGACATGGCCTTGGCGTCGTCTATACCGGTCATGGAGTCAATACGATACGAGAGGCGGCATTTTTGGGAAATTACTTTTATGTCTATGAAGGAATGAGAGAATTTTTGATTGCCAATCATTGGTTACATGTGCAGATGGCGGTGCCCGTGGCGGGTGGTTTGTCTGGAGCATTGGCGTGGTTTGTGAGTTTTCCTTTGGATTGTGTTCGGGCAGGAGTTCAAGGGCAGCCATTGCCAGCCAAAAAGTCGGCTATTCAGGTGTTTCAAGAATTGCTTCGTGACCGAGGCATTCGAGGATTGTATTCGGGAGCGAGTGCATCGGTCACCAGAGCCTTTTTGGTCAGTGGCAGCCGATTTAGTGCCTATGAGTTTGCGTTGTTTCTGTTACGAGGAGGTCGACACTATGAAGGACATCATCATCATGACTGAAAGAATAAGAATCCTTGGAGGAGGGAACGTGGGCATGAACAATGATGGGACAATGTGGATACCCAGCCATTGCAACTTCGAAAGGGGCTATCACGGCAGTCTTCGACGCTATACTTTTGGACCCCATTGTCTCGCTTTTGGTTAGAGGTATCGCCGTGAAGAGTGTTTGAAAAATCACTTGACGTTGCTGCGGACGATTTAGTTATACGGGGAGCCTGGGCCCCAATCTTCATTTCATAGCGCGGTAGTGTCGTACCGCCGAAGGGATTGTCTACAATGCTTCTAGTAACTTCTCCTAGCTTTTCCAAGAAATGAGAATCAAAAAGCTTTATTCTTCGTTCATCGGGTTGCCGGGGGCTTCTTCTATCGTCGAATCGGCAGCTGGCTACTATCTACCTCGCGCAAGTCCCCACTATCGCAACGCTACCGGTAGAAAGGTTAGCCGCAGTTGAGTCTGGGCGAAGAAAGTCTTAGTCGAAGGGGTCCAATTTTTGAGAACTTTGCGAGTTGATCGCGGGTTGAAGGCGGAAAAAGGCTTCAGAAACTTTTCGTCCAGCCGGTCGTACTGAAGACATGGCCCTTCCTTCCGACCCATCAGCCGTTTGCGAAAGAATGAGAAGACATTGCGTAACCATCAGCCTTCACAAGAACATCAAGAGAGGGGATTCATTCAGGTGTCAATGTCTGTCTTCTCTCGACACAACAGTAGCATTGTCATTGCTTCATCCTCCAGTCAGTCTTTTGCTCTATTATCTGCCGGCATGTCGTCGTCGTCGTCTCATCGACGGAGAATGAAGAAGCTAAGCCGGCCTGGGATTCGAATGGCGGCCGCTGCTGCTTTTGTGGCCGGCATCATCATGCCCCATGATGTTACTGCCTTTGGCGTGAAACGATCAAAGACTCTACCAAAGCAGCACAAGACGATTCTTCCAGTCATTGTCTACAGCGGTGAAGACTATCATGAGGAAGAAAACAGCTGGAAAAGTGATTCTGCTACTACCGGCGGCGTTTGGGGTTCTGCCCCGACTAGTGCTGACCTATTTTATGTCATGGAACGAATCTCTTCCAAGTGTGCCCAAAGTTTGACACGACTAGCTTGTGCCTTTTCCCCAGGTGGTTCTTTGCATTTGAAAGATGTTAAGAGTGCTCATATTGTGGACATGGATGCCAGTCATATGGAAATTTCAGCAGTCCTTTGTGAAACGCAAGGCTGCGTGCAAGTGCCAGTGGCCGTTCCCTTTCCAGCCGTGTGTTATGATAGTGGTAATGCAATGGTAGAATGCGTCTTGGAGAACATTGAACGTTTGGATGTACAGGCGCATCAAAAGATCGAGCAAGACGAGTGGAACGAGGACCATTCAGAAGAACTGCGAGATCAACAACGGAATCTATACGCGCTTCAAGCGGAACCAAACCCAGGGGAGCTACCACATTGGTGGACGTATCCGCAGTTGCATTATCAAGGGGCGACTCTTTCTGGAGAATGCGCAGATATCAAACACCTGTTGAACGAAGACGAATTTGCATCCGAACTCGCTGCGTTGTTAGCTAAGCATCGATCAAGGACAGATTATGATTCGTGGATGGGCAAAGAAGTGGTGGTTGCCAGGGCTTGTGTGGCATCTATCGGGCCGTCAGGCTTGATTCTGCGGGCAAAAATTGCTGGCCGGGCGACGCATGATCACCAATCTAGTACAGCTGGGGATGTTGTGTTAGTCCCAATTGCATTTGACAAAGAGGCGAACAGTTGTGAAGAATTGAAGACTTTGGTATTGGATCTCGTTTCGTCCGTCATGACCGACAAGAACTAGAAGAAGAGTAAACGTGAAATGATCCAATCGGAACCCCATATACGACAATCACCTGCCTATCATGGCATATACCAATACATGTGATGACGCCCCTCATGAACCAGTCGTACCAGAGCTCAGCGATTCGGTGGCTTGTCGATCACGAGAGCAATCTTTCGGCGTGTGGTGTGGTGGGGTGTTGTGCTGGGTGAATTGAAGCAATCCGCGATCTACCTATTACTAGCAGTACCTATTACTAGCAGCCAGCTAGCGTTCCATTGAAGTCGCCACAACGAGAAGGAGCCAAATGATGTCAACAAAGGAATAATGACACAATTCTAGAAATACAAGTTAAACGTCTCCGGCGACGATGTACTGCATGGGGCACCATCCTCGTTGGCTCTCGGCAGGTTCTGCGGTCTGACAACTTAACTACATTTCCACCTTCTGGCTGGTAGTAGTCCTGGTGGCTATACAGTAAAATGTCCTGTGGCTGTGGCATTCTGAGGAGACGGTAGCTTTGCAGTTTCTTAGTCGTAGCTACCGGTGCTCGAGTGTACATCGATAGCAACCTCTCTACCGGTAGTAATAGCTCCTTTCATCAGGAGTTTTTGAAGAAAGTCGGAAAGGACGAACGCCGGGCAGTGGCGTTGATGGCATGAGACCCAAAGCCGCTTGGCGCCCCGATGACAAGGCATAATTTTTACTATCATGAGAATCATGGTTGCCGCGTACGCACTGCAACCAATGCCGCCAAAAAGGCATTACTCTGGCTAGTATCGAAGGCTGGTGCGCGCGCAGACTTAAAGAAATAGTAAGGATTATTTAACGAGCGAGATTTCCGTTAACGGCAAAGGGCAGGCGTGCTAAGGATTTCGATGGAAGAGACGACAGGATCCAGATGCCGCTCATTCGTTCGTCGTTTGGAGGCCTCATAAATAAAAAAGCGAGCCAAAAAATCACGCTACCTGCGATCCAACAATCGAGACATCGAAAATTCCGTTCTTTGACAAAACTGTCGTTAAAAGGTAGGTCGAAAGGGAATTTCGTCCACAAGCCGCACCCTCTTGTTAGTGGCTCTGGGGGTGCGTACGTAGCCCCGCACGTTTACCCCCAGTACTGAAAACTGACCCGCGGTCCAGCGCTCTTTCTTCTTCTCAGACCCTCCATCGAGATCCCACAGAATTTTTGCGTCTCGTGAGGTTGCGTCATATTCTGACGTTCATCGTCGGTACTCGGTCTACGTGTCTCTACGGACTGTTGGCCGATCTCCCTCCAATCGCACGACGACCGTCGTCGTTTCGGGTTCACATCACCTTTATCACCATGTGAGTAAGCCATCTTCGACTTTTATCTGTTCATCAGGGGCATCCATTAGATCCTTGGGTATCGTGGAAGAGGTCAATGGCCTTGGAAGTGTCTTCCGGGGGCTTTCATTGCCATTTTTCGTTCTTGATTCATCATGGCTGTTGATTTCGTACCGGACCTACCTGTCCGTCGACCCGACTCGTTGGCACCTCCGGACGCGCGGAGAAATTAAGTGATGTTTGGTTGGATGGTTGTCGACAATGGTGAAATCTTGCGCTAGGGCGATCCTCTGTTTGCTTTCGTAATTCGCAACCCACGCTATTTACCTTTTCGCGTCCCTTGCTATCACTGATAGCTAGCTGGGAATTGCGGTTTGAGCTCTCGTCATTATTTTATACGGGTGATGGCCCTCATTTTTCCTGTGTTGAAACTCACATTTTGAAATATCTTCCTTTGCTGGCCTTTCAGTTTCTTGGGGAAGCGGCTAACTGGTGCCGTTGCTAGGGGGGACTAGTTTTTAAAACATCAGTTTTGTCTTATTCGACCACCACAATGCAAGCACCTCAGCCGCCGCAGTTGCAGCCCCATCAGAGTGGTCCGCCACAGCAGCAGCAGGTGATGCCCGCCCCGGCCCCAAATGCTCCAATGGTGCAGCATACCCAGTATGTGCCTCAGCACCCGCAGCATCAGGTGCAAAATCAAAATTATCAGCAGCATCAGGTGTCGGCGCCCCCTCCTGCTCAACCCCCACAAGGTCAACACTTTCCCCATCAGGGGTTGAACGGGGGCTGGCAGAGCGATCAGGATTACAACGAACGTCGGAAGATGATTGCCAAAATGTAAGTGTTGTGTTCAGTCAGCTTGGACACGGTTGGGTAGTCTGTTGAAGAGCATACCGTAGCTCACTTCTTTGATTGTTAGTGTCCACTTGCTGAAGCAACGAAAGCCGAACGCGCCTCAGGATTGGTTGAAGAAGCTGCCTCAAATGGCTAAGAGATTAGAGGAGAGTCTGTACAGATCGGCAAAGTCGTTCGACGAGTACAACGATGCGTCTACGCTGAAGCAACGCCTTCAGCAACTGGCTCACAATATAGGGATGAAAACGAAGAGGATGCAGCAGGCGCAGATGGCCCAGAGGGCTCAGCAGCAGCAACAACAGCAGCAGCCAATGCAGCAGCAACAACAACAACAACAACAACAACAACCGCGGCCACAGCAACCGCAGTACCACCCTCCTCCTCAACAACAACAGCAGCAGCAACAACAACCACAGCCTCTTCAACAGCAGCCTATTGCGCCTCATCAGCACCACCAGCAACCGGTACAGCCGAGGCCGCCTCCTCAACAAACTTATCAGCAACCGATTCAGCATCAACAACAGCAACCCCTCCATCAACCCCATCATCAACAACAGCAGCACCAACATCAGCAGCCAATGCAGCAGCCGCCTCAGATGCAGCAGCCGCAGCAAGGCGGGCAACGGATAGTTAACATGGCCGAAATCAATCCGATTATGGGCGGCCAGCCCCTCATGCAGCAGCCGCAACAGGTGCCTGCGCCTGTCCAACCAGCGCCTGCTCCGCCGCAACAACATCAGCAATATCAGTATCAGCAACAGCCAGCACCTGCGCCTCCTGTCCAGGCTCCGGCTCCATTGCAGGTGGCTCCGGGGGCGCCCACGTCGCCACAAAACGGGGCGAGGGGGCGTCCAGTGTCAGATCGACAGCAAGTCCTGCGGCACCAACAGCAAAGGCTTCTTTTGCTACGCCATGCTGCCAAGTGTCAGCATGAAGATGGTCGATGTCCAGTGACGCCGCATTGCGCTGGTATGAAACGTCTCTGGAAGCATATTGCGGAATGCAAAGATCAAAAGTGTCTCGTGCCCCATTGCGTCAGCTCGCGATACGTTCTCAGCCACTACCATAGGTGCAAAGACGTTCGATGTCCAGTTTGTGGCCCAGTTCGAGAGGCAATCCATAGGAGCCACGAGAAGCAAAAGCAGATGCAGGCACTCAAACAGCAGCATCAGCGTGCTGTTCAACAGTCACAGAGCCAGCCAGTGGCCCCGCAACCTGTGCTCCAGGCACCGCCGACGCACCAGCCGATACAGCCGGCGCAGAGTATTGCGCCGCAACTTCAGCCTCCGAACAAGCGGCCTCGAACTGAGCCAGGCATGGTGCCCTCGCAGCCGCCGCCTTACCAACCTCAGCCGATCCATCCCCAACCAGGACAGCCAATGGTGCAGCAGCCTCCACTGCACCAGCCATCGGCTCCTCATGCTCAACCAATACTGAGCCAGCCAGCACCGCCGGGCGCTCCTGCTTTCGCCTACTCGCAGCCAGGCATCCAGCCTGCGGCACCCGGCTCGGCCCCTGTCCCTGTCCCAATTGCTACTGCCCCCGGTGTTGCCTTCCAGAACGGTCAGATGATCACACCCAAGTTCACTGGTCCGAAGCCTCAGGAAGATCACACCTTGATCAACTGCTTTTCGGTTGAACAGATCGAAACTCATATTGCTTCTTTGAACAAGGGACTCCAACTGGCGCCTCAGAAGCTCAAGACAAAGTGCTTGGAAGTACTCAAGATTCTCCAAAGTCATCAGCATGGTTGGGTATTCAACAGCCCTGTCGATCCCGTCGAGCTTGGGTTGCCTGATTACTTTGAAGTCATCAAGAAACCAATGGATCTTGGAACAATCCGAAAAAAGTTAGAGAATGGTGTCTATCATACGCTCGAGGATTTCGAGGCTCAAGTCCATTTGACGTTTGATAATGCGATGCTCTACAATCCAGAAGGTTCCGTCGTGTACAATATGGCAAAGGAGATGAAGGAAAAGTTCGAAGTGGACTACGAGATCATGATGAAGGAGCTCAACGCTGAAGAGGATCAGAAGCGAAAAAACGGCGAAGCGTGTCTTCTTTGCGGATGCGAGAAACTTCTGTTCGAGCCGCCCGTCTTTTACTGCAATGGTCTTAATTGTCCCTCCAAGCGGATTCGACGAAACAGCTACTACTACGTCGGAGGAAACAACCAGTATCATTGGTGTCACTTATGCTTCCAAGAACTTAAGGACTCCAGGCCGATTGAGCTCGGGGATATCACTATCCGTAAGGAGCAACTGACAAAGAAGAAGAATGATGAAGTCCATGAAGAAAGTTGGGTGCAGTGCGATCGCTGCGAACGATGGATCCACCAGATCTGTGCGCTCTTTAACACTCGTCAGAACAAGGACCAGCGCTCCGAGTACGCGTGTCCTCGGTGTACTATTGAGGAACGCAAGAAGAAGGGCCAGAGTGAAGGCACGTCTTCGACGCCGATGGCGGAAGATCTTCAACGTACCAAACTCTCCGAATATCTCGAGAACCATGTACGAGAGAAGGTTAAAGAGCATCTGGACGAAACTGCCAAGAAAAAGTCGGCGGCCGAGGGTATTCCCCTAGAGGACGCCATCAAGGAAGTGGAGATGGGCGGAGCGATCACAATCCGTCAGGTGACGTCCATGGACAAGAAGCTCGAAGTCCGAGAGCGCATGAAGAAGCGTTATGCTTTCAAGAATTATCCAGACGAATTCAGCTACCGCTGCAAGTGCATCGTGGTCTTCCAAAACCTTGACGGTGTTGATGTGATTCTGTTTGGGCTCTACGTCTACGAGCACGACGAGAATAATCCTCCGCCCAACAAACGGACAGTCTATGTATCTTATCTGGATAGCGTCCACTATATGAGGCCAAGGAAGATGAGGACTTTTATCTATCATGAGATTCTGATTTCTTATTTGGACTACGTTCGAAAGCGGGGCTATTCGACAGCGCACATTTGGGCCTGCCCTCCTCTGAAGGGCGATGACTACATTCTGTACGCGAAGCCAGAAGAACAGAAGGTTCCCAAGGATGACCGCCTTCGACAATGGTACATCGACATGCTAATCGAATGCCAGCGTCGCGGTATTTGCGGCAAGGTCACCAACATGTACGACCTCTACTTCTCCAATAAGCAAAATGATGCTACGGTCGTTCCGTACATGGACGGTGACTACTTCCCGGCTGAAGTGGAAAATATTATCAAAGATATCGAAGAAGGGAAGACTGGCAAGAAGGGCAACCAGCAAGGGAAAAAGAAGAAAAACGACAAGGCCAAGCAGAAAAAGAAGAGCGGCCGCGGGGGGACTCGCTCTACTGGATTGGACGAAGAGGCTCTCAAGGCTAGCGGGATCATGACCCCAGGCAAGGACCAGAAGAGTCTGGAGGAAGGTGGTCGAGATTATGTTATGGTCAAACTAGGAGAAACGATCCACCCGATGAAGGAAAGTTTTATTGTGGCCTACCTGGCTTGGGAAGGGGCTAGGGAAGAGGACATGGTAGTACCGAAGGATATCCAAGAGTATCGCGACAAGCATGGCATCCCGAAGTTCGTCTGCAATCCGGCAAAGCAAGAAGCGACGCAGAATTCAGTAAAAGCCAAGCAAGAAGAATCGCCGCCAGAAGAACCAACACAGGAAGAGTCCAAGCCAGCGGACGAGGTCGAAAATGCCGCTGAGCCAACACCTGGCGAGCCTGAGGGAACGACGAGTACCGACGATGCGAAACAGGAGGCGAAACCAGAAGATGTCAACGAAGAATCCCCCAAGAATGATAACGGGGCTGTCGAAACCGAGGAAAATGCGGAAAAGGCCGCCGAAGAAGTCTCGGGTTCGGCGCCCGAGTCTATGCCTGCCAGCGACTCTGACGCCAAACCGATGGATGTCGATAAAAAGGAAAGAGAAGAAGAAGGCACCAGTCAAGACCAAGGTGAAGAAAAGAAGGACACGGTTCCTTCGACTGACGCCCCCATCGCCGATGCCCCTGCAACAGCCGATTCCCCGTCTGGACCCCCGCCTGTTCCAAGCGAAGGTCCCGTTTCTGCTCCAGCTGCTGAGCCTGTTCCGGCCCCAGCTGCTGACGCAAACGGAGCTCCTCCTCCTCCTGCTGCTGCCCCAACCTCCGCTCCCGAGCCTGAAAACCAAGTTGTCAAGGTCTTGCCCATGGAGCAGAGAGCGGGCAAGTTCGCTGCGATGGCCCGCAAGCGAGGCCGAGAAGAAGTAGATGAGCCTGCTACCAAGAAAGAGGAAAAGGAAGAAACGAAGGAAGAGAGCAAAACGGAAAAGGAAGAGGAGCCCCAAGAAGCCATTTACGTCTTGGATAGCAAGGGCCGTAGGGTCAAGGTTGTAGACGATGATGTCGAAGAGTTGGATTGCGAGTTCCTCAACAATCGTCAAGCTTTCTTGAACCTCTGCCAGGGCAACCATTACCAATTCGATCAGTTGCGACGTGCCAAGCATTCGTCAATGATGGTACTCTGGCATCTGCACAATCGCGATGCTCCCAAGTTTGTCCAGCAATGTACCACGTGCTCGAGAGAAATTTTGTCTGGATACCGATTCCACTGTCCCACGTGTGCCGACTTTGACCAATGCCACGAGTGCGTACAGAATCCCAACACCCCAAGACACCCCCACCAATTGAAACCCATCCCTGTTGCGGGCCAGCAAACCGAGCTGACCGAAGCCCAGCGCAAGGAGCGTCAACGCAGTATCCAGCTTCACATGACTCTGTTATTGCATGCCGCCACCTGTACTTCACCCAAGTGCCCATCGGCCAATTGTACCAAGATGAAGGGTCTCTTGAAGCACGGAGCGCAATGCACACAAAAAGCCACGGGAGGTTGCAATGTGTGCAAACGAATTTGGGCCTTGCTTCAAATTCATGCCCGTCAATGCAAGGCGACGGCATGCCCCGTCCCGAATTGCATGGCGATTCGGGAACGAGTCCGCCAGCTCAAGAAGCAACAACAGGCCATGGATGACCGTCGCCGTCAAGAAATGAACCGCGTTTACCGAGGAGCTAGATAAAAATCTATCATTGGAGCTACTACTTTTGCTACTGAAAACGGATGTTCGTACACTAGTAGATCTCAGACACATCCCCTATTTAGTCTCGACTATTTTCGTACTACTTGTAGTTAGCAGTTATCGTCGTACGTACTACTCTCTGTTTGCATCGCTCTTGCAGACATGCAAAATGCAACCCGATACTACCCGCGGATGATTTCATCCCCACGTTTCGAGCTACTCTAGTTCCGTCGAGTCGAGTCGAGTCTGGCCATTTCATCGTGCTCGCGGGCCGTGCTCAAACGGCCTCTACCAAAAGGCTCTTTTAGACACGCAAAGTGCAACCCGTACTGCAGAGATGATTTCATCACCACGGGCAAAACAACATACACCAGCGACATCACATCAGTCTATCGAGTCGAATCACGTTTCTCCGTCCAGAATGGCACAAACGACGAGATAACAATGGCACAGTTTGCGACTACTCCATAGTAGACCACGCCCTTTGAACTCTGTTAGGTTTGATTCTTTCTGTTCTTGGTTATAACATATCCATCTGGTTCCATGTCCGAGGACCATGCCGCTCCAGTTTCACCATCCGCACCGCAACAGGATATGTTACAAACGACCATGGCATTGAGACTTAACGCCGATAATTTGCCTCGCCATGGTCTGTATCGAAGTTTACCTGACACATACGCGGTCGTCACGTCGGTATCCGGACGAACGAGCAAGGGTCGTAGTGGACCGATTTTGAACATTGTTTCCGATACAAACACCAATCATACGACACCAACTACAGGTTTAGGGCACGAGCAAATTATGCGGAAAACCGAGTGGGGACGAACTGAAATGTAAGTCCAGGAGGATCGATCGTGGGTCAGATACAAGTCGTCTGTAGGCACTCATTCTTCGTATCTTAATTGTTAGTGTCCACAAGAGTTCGCGACCACAATGGACGACGACATTTCCATTGACCTATGAATATGGATCGGAATGCTACTTTTTTGTCCGAGTCTTTCGCCTGGTACATCCTACTGGAGGTAGCCGCACCAGCAAAGGTCCTGGCGACAATACCAAGGATGATCAAGAAGGAGAAAGCTTGGGAGATGCCATCTTTGAAATTGGAGATATTTTAGGATCCAAGCATCATACCAAAATAAAGCGTTTGCCCAAGGGCGGAGTGTAAGTCAACACCAAGGATTCATGAAGGACGAAACCGGTCATGCTCTTACCACTTGGTAGTGTCTTTTGTCGGTTGGAACCCATTCAAAAAGTGAATCAAAATCGCATCTTTCGCTTTAAATTTGCCGCTTGTAATTTGTTGGTGGGGCGGCATGCCATGTCCAAATTGTCACCATTTGCCAATGCTCCAGATACCATTTTTCAAATTTCCAAACAACCTTCTACTGCGACATCCAACAGCCAATGCCAAGCGTCTTGGATTGTGGTGTATAGGTCAAGTCCGGTAGAGAATTCATTGGATCCTACTTGGGATATTGGACAAGTCGATTTGGCATCGGCGTGCCATGGCGATTGGGATCGACCCTTGCGGTTAGCCGTCTTGGTGCACAAAAAGATGGCACAAGATGTCATGATTGGCGAATGCGAGACCACACTCCGCATGATTTTGAATACGCAACGAGATAACCATTCCACAGCCTCGGAACAGGATGCCAGTCATTACGGATTTGTACTACAACGAAACATCTCAAAGAAACCCAATAAGCATGTAGGTCGATTGCTCGTAAAGCTTGCTCAAGTGATGGATCTGTCGGATGACGAAAACAATGCAAGCTTGATCGAGCCGCCCTTTGCTTTGACAAATGACTACGGCAACAATGCCACATTGATCAATGGTCATACTACCAATGATCCCTACACAATTGATATGGCCGCTTTGCCTACTCCCATGGCAGCGCCCGCTACGTTTCAAGACTATATCAATGGTGGTTGGAAACTAGACTTTTACATTGCGATTGACTTTACAAGTTCCAATGGCGATCCTCGAATACCTGGAACCCTTCACGACCAAAACCCCATAACATTGAACGACTACGAGGAGACCATGGTGTCCATTGGAAATGCTGTTTCTCCGTACACGGAAAGAGGTGCATTGAGTACAACAGTCTGGGGCTTTGGGTGCAAATTTGATGGAGCCCTCCGTCACATTTTTCAATGCGGCAACGAGCCCAAAGTTTCGGGAGTCGACGGTATCTTGCGAGCTTACAAGAGTGTCTTTGAAGCGGATTTGACCATGAGTGGGCCTACGTGCTTTGACGAAGTTATTCAAGCCGCCGCAGTTCAAGCTCGGAAACACCAGCAATCCAAGGCGCAACTCTACAGTGTCTTGCTAGTGATTACAGATGGAATCAGTCCGGACGTGCAAGAAACGAAACGAAAGTTGGGAGTGTACAGTACAGTCCCTCTATCCATCATTTTCGTCGGAGTGGGGCGTGCCGACTTTGGGCGAATGTATCAGCTCGTTGCCCCAAGTGGTGCGCATCGGGAGAATGCCACCTTTTGCGATTTTCGACAGCACCAACATGATCCATCCTCCTTGGGAAGGAGTGCTCTTCAGCACCTGCCCGCTCAATTCGTCCACTACATGCTACAAAACAACATCTCACCGTGATAGAGGAACGAATGCATCGTCTATTCTGCTGGTGGTGAGTAGAGAGGAAATCTTTGTAGAAAGTAGGTGGCTGATGACCTCTCCATGACGAGATCTTCGCGTTTCTCTGCCCCGTGTGCTTCTATTTTTGTTTTTGCTTCCTTTTAGCAATCATTTTTGCAAGTGCCAGCGGTACTTGTAGTACTAATCAGTAGTAGCCTCACAAGAACACAAGTTGCCCCCGCCGTCGTCAAGGACAACCAACTAGATGGCAATGGAATTGTTTTGAAAACCCAGCCGTCGCCGCACTCTTTGTTTCCGAAAGGAGTCTAGTGGAGCATGGTCATCCTGCACAAACCATAGCAAAATCTTTTCGAGTCCCATGCCCTTGATTTGACTCGATGTTCGCCAAGGTGCCGTCATTTCATGCAAATTGGGCAATTTGAGATACGTCGCAAAGGGATTCACACCACGATTTCCTCTTTGAAAATATCCTTCTCCAAAGGTTCCAATCACTGGAAAGATACCAAAAGAACTCAATGAAACAAAGGCCTGTTTGGCCATGACCAAACGTGCATACGCTAAGGGCAATGTCTCGTCTGGTCCATTATGAATGGTAAATTCCGCTTGAGGGTAGCGTTTTTGTAAAAACTTGACCAATAAGTGTGTCGCCTGCTCACAAGCTTCAGTTTTGCCACGATCTACACCTCGCGTACGACCCTTGTCAAAGGGTTGTGTTAAAATACCAACGCTCTTGGTTGAATTGAACATCCATTTGGGGTATTCACTAAATTGAATCATTCCAAAGTCGTTGCGATTCGCACCTCCCATGATATCCCCACAACGAAAATGAATCACGACGTCATCAAAGACGATATTTTCATAAAGGGGTCGAGTCGATTGTTGTACTTGTTGCTCGTCCTTTAGAAATGGTGGTGGGCCTACTAACGCAATCGCCATGCGTCGTAAATCACTTTGGATTTCTTTGGCAAGTCGATCGATACGAAGCCCAGGATATTTCCAGGGACAGGCTTCTGATTCGGTCGGTATCGGGCCGTCGTCATAGGGCCACGGATTGTCTGCGGAAGGAGCATCATGGTGCGACTCAAACCAGGGTAAAATATTCGTTTTCTTGTCTAGTTCTTCCGAACATTGAAATTGATAATCCACCTTGGCCAAATGGACAGCCATGCGAACAGCATACAAGGCAGTGACCCAATTTCCAGTGCCAAGTCCACCAATAATAGCCTGACAATCCATGGTTAAATTCAAAAAAGGACGTGGCAGCCCCATTGATTTGAGCGTAGCATCATGATTCAGAGTGGGACGCAATATCATTTGTCGTAACAAATTACAGAGTTTCGGTTGCCCATCATTCCAAAAGGCATAGCTCGAGTCGACATTGACTACCAGTGCACCACTTGGAAGAATGATTCCTTCGACTGTCACGTCGTCTTCTCGTCCGAGCATGACCTTGCGGGGCGCAATGGGATTGCCTTGATTTTGTTGTAATTCTTCCAACAAAGCTTGTCGCGTCTGTTCGTTCCACGGAATGGGATTCAGTGTATCGTCAATTTGAATATTTATTTGAACAAGAGCCGAAGCGGGTGTGATTGCGCTCATAATAGACGAAGACTCTGACGGTGTGTCATTTGATACTGAATTGTCATCATCGTCACCATCGTCATAGTCGTTCTGACTTGTCGTCGTCGTCGGCACATTGGGTGGAACGGACGACTTGACTGTCGAATTACCAGTTTTGGCAGCCATGGAAGTCGCAGATTCTATGAACGTATCCAATGAAAATTGTGAAATAATGATTTCATAATCCAGTAGGGGTGCCCCCAGACTCAAGACAAGAATCAACCCAATGACGAGCATATAGTTGTAATTCTTGGGGGGCCGGATTTGCAACGTAACTGCCATGGTGGCGGGCAGCAAAAGCAAAGCGGGCTTTTCTTTGCTTTTCTACCACTAGAGCGGTAGTATAGGAGCTGCTTCGTACAAACCCGACTTCTTCAAGGTCTCTTCGAAGTGACAACAGGAAGGGGGCGGTTCCCTGACGTCTCTTGTGCTGTTATTGTCGTTACCACTCTGATCCTCTGATCGAATTGGAGAGACAGCGAGAGATGAAAGATAACTACCGGTAGCCATGCAGATTTTCCGGGCGGCAGCCGGCGGCAGATAGACGTCTGACTTCTTCGAATTCATAATCAAGACAGCCAATGGTACTGACTGTACTATACAGGAATGATAGTTATGCAATCATGCTTTGGGAGAACTCGTGACTACGAATGAATGACCGTACGAAAACTTTTAAGCCATTTGAATGCGCCGCGAGAAACCAGTGAGTTGCAAAATACCCAGTAATGCTGGCGAAGACAAAATGCGTTATGTACGTGGTATTATGTGGTATTACCACCATGGCGCCATCTTATGCCCCACGATATCAAGGAGCATACATCTATGAATAACCAAGCCGTGGTCCGAAATGGAATTATTCCAAGTTGCCTGCAGGTTGACCGGCAGGCAACCTGCACCGAAACGATCCGGTTCATTCAGCGAGTCCATAGCTTTTCATTCCAGGTTGAAGTGTATCTGCAGAAGGAGCAAACAACACCACAACCTTCTGAGAGTAAAGTTGCTTTCTATCCACCGCGTTCGTGTCTTTGCCTGAACCAAGATCGACCAGTTTGCCTGTTCCTTGCACAAAGAGACTTGCATTAAACGAACAACGACAAAGATGGGCAAAAAAGTCAAAGTCCAGATCACCATTCTTCAGGGCCGCGGTTTGGCCCCCAAGGATCGAAACCTTTTGGGTCGCCGTACGACCAGCGATCCTTACGTGGAAGTTTGGGCCAACGATCCGACCACCAAAGAAGACAAGCTGGCAGGGAAAACACCGGTCATTCTCAAAACCCTGAACCCTACCTGGACGGTTGACAACCATTTTGTCACCAAATTGCTAGGGCCCAAACCCCAGCTGGTATTCAAAATATGGGATCAAGATCTGTTAACAGCCCCCGATCTAATGGGCATTGTCACAGTGCCCATCAGCACCAAGAAAACCGATTCGACGCGATGGTACGAAGTTCCCAAAGATTCCGCGAGGAATGCCCAAGGTCAGTTGCTATTACGAGTTCAAACCGTTGGATTAAAAGCAAAAAAGAAAACAAAGAAGGCTGGTACAGTCACCAAGGAAAAGAATAAGGAACGAGGAACTTCGCCGATGCGTGCCAACAAGACGGCGCCTGATGACGAAGACGACTGGGGATTTGGGGAAGAAGAAGACTTTTCGGCAGATGAAGATGAATTTGATATCGTTGACAAAGACGTTGTTCTTCCAAAATTGATTGTTCATGATTGCTCCGAGGAACCCAGCCCGGAGGCTCGTAAAACAGAAATAGAGGCCCAATCACGCATTCAAAAATTACAAAAAGAAATTACACGCCTTAAAGATGAAATCGCGGGTGCAGATCCTTACAACGACCCCAAGGAACAAGCCATGGCAAATTTTAAGGGACGAAAGTCTCAGGCTGAAAGAGCGGCGAATCGAAATTCCGTTTTACCCATGGTGGAATATTTGCAAGCCGAAAATCGACGATTGCAGCGTGAAACAGATGAATTGATTCAACGCATTGAAGATGAATTGGATCGGGACTTGGCTACAAGTGAGCAAATGAAGGTTCAAATGACGATTGTACGTGGTTCTGGCTTGGCTGCCAAAGATCGAAATGTTTTGGGTCAACGAACTACGTCGGATCCGTATTGTGAAGTTCTCAATTCCAACAGCAAATTATTGGGACGCACCAGAACAATTGAAAAGACCCTCAACCCAGTCTGGAATGAACGATTCGATATGGAAGTTCGACTGAGTAAGGCAGTTGTGATTGTAAGAATTTGGGATGAAGATTACATGTCCGAGCCTGACGCCATGGGGACGATTCGTCTCATGGTCCCTACCCAACCTGGTGAGACTGTCGAGTGGTATCAAGTTCCTACCTATAGTGCCAAGAATGCTTGCGGCCGAGTTCAAATTCGATTCCACGTTGAAATGATTCCAGATCCACGTTGGGAAGTGGATCGATTGGAAAAGCAAGTTGAGAGACTAACACAAGAATTGGAAACAACCCGATTGGAAACCCCCGAAGAATATCAAAATTGCTTACAACCGACGATGCAATTTCTCAAGGCCAAAAACAAGGAACTTCTAGTGCTCAAACAAAAGTTGGAGCAACAACTTCAGTATAACATGTAACAATATCAATAGCGGCTGTCAGTTCGCACGAAAGTCAAAATGAGATCTAGTAGTAGCAGAGTGGCTTTGCCGTACTTTCGACGAATTTAGACATTGTACCAGCAGCTGGTGTAGATAGGGCCCAAGACGCTGGCATCGGCTAAAACTTTCATTTCTTAGGTCTAGGTGAACGTAAGTTTTCTGTAGTGTGGCAAGTCTAGAACTATACCGAAGTCCCATGTCGACACTTAGAGTCGGTCTTGTTTCCGCCTTTTCTTTTGAGTGCGCTGAGAAGAAGATTTCCCTCAAAGAATAATTGACAGTACATGGTATTACAATCGCTAGAATGAACATTTCAAACCACCAATGGGGAGAGTGTCCGATCTTTTGTAGTGGGCCGTCGTGAAAAGCTACAATTCGACAATTGAGATTTTCACCCGTACCGGCCCAGCACACAATTGAAAAAGCAGCCACTTTGCCCACATTTGGACCATCCCAACTTTTGAGCCAAAACGACAATGGCCCAACCTGCGGTTACTTGTATTCCCAGCTATGACCTCGAGCCGAGATGCTATCTAGAGTCGGATTCGACTGCACTGTATATAGCCATTCACGAGGACGGAACTATTTCGACAAGTGTAACTTGTAATGTTGATGCGTTGTGGATACTGCGCAACGATACAATTACCCGGCACGACAATGAGCGGTCTTTGGCGTACGGGCCGAACTGGCAAGATGTGGGACTTTCCTTTCTTTGCCATGATGACTGGTTGATGAAACTTATTTCCCCCAGGCCAGATGCCCCAGGTACAGTTGAGATCCAGTGCCCAGCTCTCCGAGTCCGTCTCGCCTGCTCATCGAACGGGCATGTCGATGTCGTGCCTTTTGATGATGGTGAAGGAGTCCCCAAAGAATGCCAGTGGGAAAATATGATTTGTCGGTGGCGAATTGTGCCTGATAAGCTGTCGGCTTGACCACACTCGTCTCACATTGGCAGGCAATGAAGAGAATCAGGTTGGTTTTGTCTCAGTCGATTCAACTATACCCCCTTGTTGGTCTTCTACGACAAGTTGGCGTCTTGTCGAGTGCGGCGACGGATCAGTTGAAATTTGTTCATATGACTCCAAAACCTGCCTGACCCTTGTCAACGAGCATGTGAACTTGGAAGACTATGCAGCAACGGATTCACACCGATGGCCTATCATCAGAAATGCCATTCGTGGCGTCCGAATCAAGTCCAGTCCGCAAGGCTTTTACCTTGGCAAAGTGCAAGGCAAACTTGTCGCGAGGAACCAAGGGAATGCCGTTGGAGACGCCTTTCTTAGGTCCCTTGATCCAGTGCACGAGTGCCAGTTCTACGCCGGAACTTCGAATAAGTGGGTACAACTTACAATTCAAGTGTGTTCCAACGGAAGAGCCATGGTTGTAAGACGGGACTGGGGAGCTGTGCCCTCCGGTACCAATCCAATCCTTCTCGAATACAACCGGGCTGGATTTAGGATCAAGCCAGCGAATTCCAACAAGTATCTTGGCTATAATGACCGTGATCAGCTGATACTAACCACAGATTCTCCAGTCAATCGGGACATCCGACCAAACGCCGGCTTTGGCTCGAACATCTTGCTAGGACTTGCACCTTGGATGCTGCCGGCCAGTGTCCGTCAAAACGCCCCAGACTCCTCGATTGGACACAAGCAGCTTTTCGAGCGAACGTTTGACATTCCACCCTCCCTGCGTCGCCCCTTGCCAACTGGCGTTGCTAGCCCATTGAACCCCCTTCAGAGGACGAAGATGATGCGGACGTAACTGGGAGGTCAGTCCCCACAAAGTGGAAATCACCTTTGAAACTAACGGCGCCAATATCTTCTTGGAGGATGGCCACGAGCGTACGTAGCCCATCGGAAGCCGATGGATCTTTGGTGGTTTTGTTTGAAGATGTTTGGCTGGAAAATAGGAGAGCTTCATTTAACAACCTGCGTGGCGACGGACGTACCTGTCCAATAAATACGAGGATCTTTCGAGTCTCGAAAATATATGCCCATTATCAGAGAACTTCGTGCGATGGTCATTCTTCATCAATGCGCGGAGTTGCACAACTATTAGTCGTCATTTCTCACTGACATAAATACCTCGTGTGAACTTGCGTGGTTGCGTGGTTTGTACGATACAGGGCACTTTTCTCGGCAACAAAATACACGGAGGTTCGCCATCGCAAAAGTGGTCAGTACCACCATACAAAACAAAACAAATTCTTGCCTCAAGGCCTCATTATCTTGGAACAAGTGGCGCTAATCTTGGAATGACAATAGTGCCATGGTAACCACAAAGCAACGAAGACGCTCTAGCCTAGTGGCGATAGCCTTGATACTAACGCTAGGCGCCTTGGGCTCTTTCTACACGACGGAGCGGTGGCCTACCGGTAGTGCTGGGGCATTGCAAGAGTATCCAACAAAAGAGGACAACATAAGCACGTTCATCGGTGATGATTGCGATACACAACAACGGCAGCAGCGGCAGCGGCAACAAGACCCCCCAACTCGTCAGGGGTTGAAGCTCCCAGTGGAAAATGTGCTACTCATGGGACACTTCAATTCTGTACCCAAGATTGGGTCTGTGAAAGAATGGGTAGAAATATGGAGTCGCTACTTTTCCAAGATTGTCGTGACCGGGCCCTTTTCCAACCATGGTGCTGCAGTTTTGCGATCAGCAGGAATTTCTTATCGCATTGCCCAACAAGATAATGGATATGTGTCTCCGTATGAACATCTGATGCATGTTCTTTTAGAGAATGAACATTCTTCTTCTTCGGGCATCGAAGCAGTCTTGTATATGCACGATGATCTACTCTTGAATTTGACGCACCTAGCAATGCAGCACGCCGTCGAAGGAACCGATACTGGTGGTGATAATGAAACGTTCCTGCAGCTGCCGACCGATCGGATTTTGGCCACATTTGGACGCAGAGGAACACACTACAACATATCCGTCATTCAGGGGGAGGACGAACAGGGGCGGTCATCAAGTACTATCAAGAAGCAGCGACTAGAGTATACCATGAACGATGAGGACGGCGACGATTCCTCCATTCTGACATTTGCATCCAAGGATGCCTTGCTCCAGAAACTTTCCCACTGGAGTCAGAACGAACAATGTTTGAATCAACGTATTGCCATGATTCAGAACGATACTTTCTGGAACAAGAAGGACGAATCATACGACGCATCATCGTACTATGCTCCTAGTACTTCTACCTTTGCATTTCCGCGTCCCATGCAATCGGATATACTGCTAGTGCCTACCAAGTGGGCCCAAAGATTCGCTCAAGCCGCAAGGCCTCATATCGCCCACCGTGTCTTTCTGGAATGCGCCATTCCCACCATTCTCCAATGGATGACAAAGCCTCATCACCAGCATCCAGCTCCCGTCATCCAGATGGATTCCTTATCGCTCTGTACTTCCTGGGATGGCGAAATACGACCCGATCCGCCACGCTTCATGGCAACCTGCTTCGAGGAACAACAAGAGCGGCGGCAACAAATGGTCGACGATGACAAGGAAGACGATAAAATTTTTGTCTGGCAAGCCTACCATCCTGTCAAATTGGGGTTGACCGGGCCAGCTCAGTATCTAAAATGGCTTGACCAGATACAGCTCGGCATCTTTTAGGGAAGTCGGTACTATGATTATGACATTACATAATCAAGGCACGGTTCCTGGGACAAAATTTAAAAGCTAGTGCTCATAGGGGATACCCGCGTTTTCTTGTAGTGGGAACCACCAAGAAGGCTCGGAATAATAGATATCAGTTAACCTTGCAACGTTGATCCAAGTGAATCAATTCTCGCGCTTGGCTCCTTGTCTCCGACTAGAATTCATCGTGTTCATCGCTCGCAAGTTTTCGGCCCGACGTTGTCGGCCAAAAGTCGTCCTCATCATTTGATTCGTCTTCGGCTTCTTCGGCCTCATCAACATCATAATCATCACCATCGAATTCAACCACTCTAATTGTTAATGGGGGTACGTCATTTCTCAGTCCGAGTGCCGCCCATCCAGGACCTAATTCCGAAAAAGCATAGTCAATCCTTAACTCTTCCCGTGACTCGATGTCTCGCGTCGCCTGAAAGTCCAAACGACACCCGGTGTCCCGTGGGACGGTGACTACCAAGTTGCATTCTTCCTCCGTAGGGCATTCATTCACAAAACTTCCAGGATCCAAATCTACACAGATCACTACGCGTGGCTCGTCATCATTTTCTTCCAAATCCTCCACTCGCGTATACGCCCAATCCAACACATCGCATGCCAATGGAGCGGGCAACGCCTTTAGATAGCGTCGGTAATCTGCGCCAGAATCAAACCGTGCCGTTTGAATGGATTTCCATACCAATCTTCCCTCTTCAATGGGATGCTTCGCAAACACTCCACGTCCATGCTCGCCATGTTCGATTGTGTAGCCTACGTAAAAGCCATCTATTCCCAAGAATCCTCCTTTGGGTAGCGAGCTCGTGTCCTCACCGACCACTTTGGTATACGTGTCTTGCAAGAGTTTCCAGGTCTCTTGCGTGTGAATGGTCAATTTTCCTCCTTCCTCGAGACGATTTTGCTCACAATTCAAGGCGTTGTAAATTTCTTGCGTGTCATAATTCATCCAAGCATCATCGTCAATTTCTTTGGATTCTTCTTGCTGTATTGTCGGTGTCAAGAACAACAGCAGCAATATCGTCCCGAAGAAAAAGGAGGTTGGTCGTTGCGGTCTCGATCGCATCGTGGTTCAATCACCCTAATACGTGTAGCCTAGGAGATTGCGTTGTCGTTTTCTGTAGCTAGTAGCACAGAGTGAATCGATGGCTCCAAATGCTGACAAAGACTGATCGGGTCGCCCCATCGTTCCTTCGCCATCTTCGATCGATCATACGAAAGGCGTGTGGGGGTTGCAAAGATCGGCTTGGGGGCACTCGCCCAACGGTCCAAAACCGCATTTTGTTGGTTTCCCGCCAAAGATGGACTGGAGCGACCCCAATAGTTGTTTCGGCTCGCGAGTCGCGCGCGCATGTCTCCCAAAGGACTGATTCCTTCGACTCTTGGAAAGCTACCCAAAATGTCGGTAGCTACTACACGAGCAATCTTCTTCCAATAGAGAGAACAATGCTTCGACTTGCAACACTGGCCTCTTTGACTACTGCGTCTATCATGAAGGCTCTCTGTAGCAGTAGGGAGCATTCCCGAAACCGACTGGCTGTTCACACCGTGGTTGACTCCAACGACCTCTTTAATAAGTGGAAACTGTGACGACCGACTCGCCTCGTGACAGGCAATTCACGCCATTTTTGATGCCGCAAACCGACACGTTCGTGGCCATTTAAATCTTTGGTCGAAAACAGCGATTGAGATAGGCTTACAATCAGACTGTTTGGACCATGGCAGAATCATCATCTTCTTCTCCTTCAACCATGTTTGATGTTCAAGAAAAAGCCAATCAACTGTATCGTGGCAAAGCCCTTGCCCCCATGGTCCGCGCTTCCACCACTCCCCTCCGAGTGCTCGCCTTGGAATACGGCGCCGATTTGGTGTACAGCGAAGAATTGGTCGATCGCAGTCTCAGCGAAACCGTGCGCCAAGAGAACCCAGTGTTAGGAACGATTGACTACGTCAAAGATACTTCCAACTTTTCCAAAAAAGTTCAACGAAAACTCTTGAGAGAACAACGGCCCTGCTTGATTGTGCGCATCGATCCGGCTGTGGAACAACACAAGTTGGTGTGTCAATTGGGAACGGGAGAGCCGGATCTCGCTCTACAAGCCGCTCAAAATGTCTATCAAGACTTTGCCGCCATTGATATTAACATGGGGTGTCCCAAAAAGTTTAGTGTCAGTGGCGGCATGGGCAGTGCCTTACTCAGTGATCCCAAACGGGCTGCCAGCATCATTTCGACGTTGCGGCATCACATTCCGCGACCCATTTCGTGTAAAATCCGATTATTAAAGACCGCAGAGGATACAGTGGACTTTGTGGAACAAATGATACAAGCAGGTGCAAATGCAGTAGCCATTCACGCCCGACGAGTAGGACATGATGCGACGGAACCTGCCGATTGGGCCACGTTGGAACAAGTCATGGCCACTCTAAGATTGAAGCATCCCGACTTCCCCTTTTTGTTGAATGGCGACTTTTACGATCGAAAGGAATTACAAGAAATGCAATTAAAGACCAAGGCGAGTGGGATTTTGCTGGGACGACCCGCCCTGTACAACACGTCCATTTTCCGCCCCCTTGATCAACCACTACAAGACAAAACCTTGGTGATTCAAAGATTCTTGCAGCACGCGGCACGCTATGATACACATTTTAAAAATCCCAAATATGTGGTATGTGAAATGATGAACAATCGACGGACGCCCATTCCACGGGTTCCCTTTTTGCCGCAAGTGTACCCGGGAGGGCAGACGATTGGCAAAACGTGCAACTGCACCAGCATGGAACAAATCTTCAAAGTGTGGAATCTAGAATGGAAAGGAATTGGAAAGGCTGCACTTGGTCTGGTCCAAAAATCAGAAATTGGAGTGGAACATAGTGCGGATACGGCCTTGGTCACGGGTGAACATCGCTATGAAGATTCTTACTTTTTGTCGAAACGGCCTGCCGACGGCAACGACAACGAAACAAACGAGGAAAAAGCTGTCAAACGCCTCAAAACGACCGATACCAATGACAAGGAATCGTCTAGCATAGACGTGGTAGTGGCTACATCTGAAATGGATCATGAAGAAAAGAAGGAGTAGTTGCTATTTGTGTTGACTGGGCTATTCAGCACAATGTTGGACGCTTTCACTCGGTATCAAGGAGTCTCTCGTCAGCTGCTCTTGCGCGAAGATCGAGAACGGTTCTTTTTCGAGGATCGAGAGGAGGAAGTTGACGACGACGACGAGACAGAGTCTACGGGTTTTCCCGTCATGACATCGGCCCATTCTCCCGGCTGCTTATCAACTACCGGCAATCCAGTGGCTTCGTCGATCCAAACTTCAGTGACATCATCAGAATCGTCGTCGTCGTACTTGGCATGATAGTCTTGGCCAGGAGGATTATGGTGATGATGGTGGTAGTGATGGGAAACATAATATTCCATGGCCCCTTCATCGTCATTGTCATCTGAAAAAATCATTGGAGTCCCATCACCCGAAGATTCCATCAGGGACGAGGCATCTGGATCTGGTGCCACATGATACTCCAAGGGACGTGGACGCATAGTATGGTAGTGTTGCCGTGGTGCAGGTCTGCTGGCATACGTATTGTTATCCGTCAAGGTAGAAGTGTCATCATTATCATAGCCAAGGTGTGGTGGAGGCATAAGAGTGCCATCTTGAGACGGCAACGATGGTGGAAGGTAGCCATCGTCTTCGCTGCGCAACGATGTAGCAATGGGGCGATTCCGAAGGACGCTTCGAATGGCCAAGTCTCCCGTTCCGACCCACTGGGAGTATGCTTCGGATCTTCGCCAAGTTGGCAAATCTGCCTCTTCTTCGTCGTGGTCGGCCAAGATAGTTTCAATATCCAAGTCATCTCCTGGTCCCGTACTGGGAATGAGAGAAAGACTGTGATGAAGCGCTGTATCCTCCACATTGTTGATGGAAGGCGGGGCTGGAGGAGGAAATGGTTTCGACTTGGTAGTCACATTGGTAGTCGTTGGAGGAGCAGCTTCTCTGGAGTGATACTTTCGTTGCCGACTGCTGGAAGTAGTCGAAGCAGACGTGTTGGACTTGGCGTCATCTTGACTTTCTACTTGGTCGGCTTCGTCTTCGAATTGGAAGTGAAGATACGAGTAGATCATGGCGGCCATCCAATATGCCACACTGGGAATCCAAAGTGTCAAGAATAAAATTGCAATGACGACACCATCAGCGCGCATTGTTTCTGGAGGCATGGCCAAGGCCAGAAAGCTCAGACCCGTCAAGCCAATGATGGATGCCTGAAGAACTGTGTCGACAGTGGCCAGGCGGAACCATCGATTGGAAAGTTCGTCGGAAGAATCCGTGGCAAATGGCGATGCAAAGCGTTGAACAAGTTCGGAGGCCATGAGCGCGACCAAGAAGCCGGTCAATATCCACGAGGCCTGATCCAGCAGCACGACGGGAAGTGTCGCCAAGAGACTTCGTCGCAATATCCAGAATCCAGGCCACCACCAACAATGCTCAAAACCTAGGTCACGACTCCATGCCATGTCGATTTCTTCCAAAGACGACGCCTTGAAATGTCGATATCGAGTCCACAATATCCAAAATGGAGAAATGGCACCGTACAAGGCCAGTCCAATGACACCAACAATCGACGACAACAAGGGATCTCGACAAAACCAATCGTTTCCAGAACAGTGAAGGGCCTCCAAAGACGTAAGCACCAACTTGAAATGTCCAAGACTAAAGCCAATCGCAATCCACTTTCCAACACGTGGAGACGCCCTGGGGAAAGCTTGGACAATGATCCAAACCAAGCATGCCACTACCATGGGAAGTAGCAAGACAAACATGTGATCCACAGACGCCGAAAGTCCCATCATACACTGCCAAGCCAGGCCTGCATCCAAGTCCATGGCAAAGACGGAAAGTATCCATCGGCGTAAATGTTCGAGTATAAAGTGGCGTTCCACATTGTGCATGGGAACCAGACCCAAAAAGAAGGCCAGCTGCAAGTACTCAATGCCCATCCAGACAATGGCAGCCGAACTCGTTGGCAAGCAAGCCAGAGCCGTAATCGTGGCAACAAGCACAGTTACCATCCAAAGGGGATGTAGAATGGACCGAAGAGTGGAAGGACACGTGGTGCATTCATCGTGCCATTCATATTCACTTTTCAAGCACCATTCGTCTTCTTCGTCTTCTTCAGGTTGCTCGTCCTGCAATTCATTGGTCGCACCAAACTTGGCAATGGTTTCTACGACGGTCGCATCCGATGGTGGTGGAGTGACGGGCAAGTTGGCACTCTCCAAGGATGGAGCCATGGTGGGAGATGCACCTGTCGTCTTGGTCTGTGCCGTCTGCGATGGTGTGGTAAAATCGCAATAGACCTTGCCGTCCCACACTTGAATCGCGTTGGCGCCATCTCCATCATAAAATTCTGGATCACATGGCGAACAAAAGATGGATCGAGGCAGATTTGAGTAAGTCCCCAAAGGACAAATCTCACATTCAAATGCTCCTGCCGAGGAAGAATAAAAGCCCGCCGGACAATGGGTGCAGGCATTCGCAGCATTGTGCGAAGAATACGTTCCAAACTCGCAGGGATATCGACGATTATCATCACCAGGGCTGTAATTTCCAATTCCAACCGGTTCACAAGGTCGGGAACCGTCCGAATTCATTTTTCCAGAGGCTTGGTAGCATCCTTGAGGGCATGTCTGATCCGAGGGTACTCGAGAGGGACAAGGAGATGACGACGGGGGGCCATCATTGTTGTTGTCATTAGCCGCAGCATTGCGCTCGACAAGCCACAGCAGCAGCAACAAGGCTAGAACCCGCATGATGGATAGAATATAATACAGGTGAAAATGACAATTGGAATGATGTACGAGTAATGGAAGAGAGTATGGTTGGTACTAGTAGAATGGTTTTGTCATGCGCGCAAGGTTGCACGATCGTTTTCGTGTAGTTTTTTCGAAACCGTGATTCGCGTTTGATTCGTGACTGCCGATGAGTCTGTCCAGTCAATCATACGGACGACGGAAGTATCAATTAGGGATTCGACTCACACGACAACATCCAAGATTCGAAATCCTTCACTAGAGCATGCGAAAATTGCCGCCGCCGATCCTTCCACCACCATGATGACGTTCGACGCAAGAGACATTATGATTGTTGACCCTCCCAGCAGGACGCCAGGCCTTAGGGGCATGTGAAAGCAATGTCTCGTTGGTTCTTAATAGTAGCATCATGCATTTCTCTTGCGGCTGGATTCGGCCGCGTTCACGTGGGCGGCGGGCGACTGATGCCGCCAAGAAGGGTTCCAAGTCCCAGGGTGTCGAGTACCGCCGAGAATACCGAGACCACAGCGCAAACAGTTCAGACTCCATTTCAAATTTTTCAAGATCATGTGTCAGAGAGAATCGCAAAAGCTGACCAGCAAGGATTCGATCAACTTGCCAACGACATTTCAGCAGAACAAGTTCTGCGTCCCATTGTCTCGTGGGCCGAACTGGAACGTTTGACGTCATGTACCGAGTCCACCATGGAAGAACGTTTTCACTTGGCTCAGCAATTTGCATTGACAGGGAATTATCTGGTGTTGGAGTTGGACGAAGATCAAGAGTCGTTGATCCGAGACATGTGGTGGTCATTAGAGAAATTCTTTGCTAGCGACAGCATTCCCGAAAGCGAGTTGCACCATCAAGCGATTCCTAGGGAAGGCGAGTCTGATGAACATTTGGGATACCGATTTGTACAAACCTATAATACTCCCCAAGATGTCATTCTTCCAACAACCATTCAAGATCTTTTGGGAAACTCGGCTAGGTCACAACGTGGAGTGGCGGGTTCCTTTCAAGAGTTGGCCCAGATAGCATCAACTGTGGCAGTGGCGGTCTCGGCGGGAGCCTTGCAACAAGAACCCCAGGTCATGCAACGGGTGATGGATGGTCTATTCCATAGTAATAGCACACGCTTTGCAAGTGCCAACCATCGCTTGTCACGATACATCTTGACAGGTGCAGACGAAACAGGCAATCTCAAAGAATCATTACGGGCACATACCGATTGGACATTGATGACATCCATTCCACTCAGTGCTACTCCTGGCTTGCAATTATGGACCCCTCGGTCGGAAAAATGGATTGCACCCGAGTCACTTGTACAAGAGTTGCCGTCACCGAGGACCCGTTATGTGGTGGTTTTGGCAGGAAAATGGATGGAATTACTAACAAATCAAGCCGTACAAGCTTGTATTCATCGAGTAGTCTTACCAACCTCTCAAGAGCCACGGTTGAGTGCACCCTTTTTCCTACGACCCCTCGAGTCGGTCTTTACAAATATGAACGCGGAATTCAATGACCCACATGGGTCGTCCACCATGACTACCAGCGAGGCCACGGCAAGGATCCATTCCATGTTCCAGAGACTCATCGACAAGACAAAGGGACAAAAGGCAGTCAATAAAAGCTAGCGAATCGTGTCGCAAAAAATAATGCAGTATGGCCTATTTCATCGAATTAGAATGATACAGCAGGTGTATCTCAAGCGTTGTCATTGTGCCGTTCAGCCGGTGAAGATCTATGATCACGACACCAGCGTCATTTACACTCTGAGCAACTCTTTCGATACGTAGTCTGTATCTTCTATCTTCCCTCATGACGATACCCGGAAGCTTCTAAAGGCTGAAAAAATTGGGCAGTTGGAACATGGATGGGGCCTTTTTCTTGCTGGATTCTTCCTTGGCGATTTGGTACACTTGCTCAATATCGGGATGGTCGCCAGGTAATCGATCACTCCATCGATACTTGATCTCATTACCATTGACCACAAATGTACCTCCCAATCGTAAGACTCCTTCTGGAATTTCCCCAAATTTCATATCCTTGGGAATGGGGGCCAGCTTGCCGGCGCTTGTAATGTAGTCCCAAGAACCCTTGAGACCAATGGCGGGCGCTTTCATTTGTTTGGTAGCTTCCTTGGCAACTTCTTTATCTTGTTCATCAAATCGCCCAAAGCCGGCCGCCTTGTAGGCGTCAAAGTCGTATCCATCCACCAGGACACTGTCCCGATCTACATAGGGATTCTTTTCCAAGAACAGATTCAACTTTTCTGCATCTCCAATGGAAATAAAAATCGGACCAGAGATGCCATCCATCTCCTTGGATTGCTGGAGCTCACACCAATCCTTGGCGTAACTCCAGCAGTAGGGTCAGCCCAAGTGTCGGAGGAAAATGACAACCGAGGTGCCGGGGCCCATTTTCTCGTCCAAACGGACCAAATCGCCATTGGCATTCGTCAAGACGGCAGAGCGGAGAGCTCGGGCAGTAACACTTTCGGGAATTACATCGTTTGGCATGGCACAGGGTGAACTCTCATCGGTAGATGTCGTGCTGGCAAGTGTTGTCAACCCAGCATTGAATCGAGCAGGCTGAAAAGTTGAGGCATGGTGCCCCACAGACAAAGAGACAGGTTGAAAGGCGCTGGCGCTGTACGCCGCAACTGCAAAGGCAGCTGCGGCAAGGGCCGAGGATGTTAACCTCATGTCTATGATATAATGAGAAGAATGATGGTCCAAAGGTCCATTCTTGCTTCTTATCTCGTGCGTGATGCATTCGTAGCCATCGTGGTCAGATTGCGGTCGTAGTTTGGATGATGTGGTGCGTTTAGCGTCGCTTCGCTTTAGAAGAATTCGTGCCGATGCCACGTCATCGCAAGGAATCGACCAGAACGACTTCATCGTTTCTTTGCCAGCTATTGTTGCTTGCGTCCGCGGTACTAATAGTCTGAGACAGGAAAGTGGTTCTACTACTATACCGATATCTTCCCGAGTCCGTGGTTTTTCCTTGAAAAGTCAGGACCCGCACTATTGCCTCTAACAAACGAAGCTTCCTATCGCATCACAGACAATGGACGGGCAGAATGGGGTTCAAAGGTCCCTTCTGCTCCCAAAGGAGGCAAAGTGATAAGCAGCAAAAAATCGCAGCAAAGGTAGCCACAGGCAAAGAAAGTGGAGATACAAAATTGGAGAAATACCTAATATGGTGATAAATCTAGTCGGGTCGACTAGTGGGTCGACTAGTGGGTAATAAAATAAGAGCTTACTAAAATACAGGTCAGGTTGGGAGCGGAGCCGATGGACACGGGCAGATCGCAACGTATCAGGCCCCGATGATGTTATGATGTTGAACCGCGGCATTCTAGTTGGCCTCCGTTAGAATCACGCTCTGGACCACTTCTTCTCTCCCATTGCAGCCCATGAATGCCGCGAAAAATCCGAAAACTGCAAGTAGTCCACGCTTGTTCTTGGATCGCTTTTGGACCGATGTTCCATCCATAGTCTCGATTTCCGTGTTTCCAGACTCTTCACTTCCTTTCTTTTCTAACCCGGCCTCCTCGGTAATCTTGTCCATGAGGTTGCACATGCCGGCAAAGAAAACTTCATCATCGGCAGTCTGCTCTCGTTTGCCACAGATGAAGCCACTCTCTTCTTCTTTTTGCAAAAGAACTGGATCTAGAATAACGTTCGTTGTTTTGTCAGCGGAGCACACCATTCGTTCTGTGAAACCAAAGAATCGATCAATGACGTCAACTGAATCCTTGGCGACAAGAGTGACTTGCGATTCTGACTGGGACACAGATTCTTTCGAAGATTTCTTGGAAAACATGTTGGACTCCTTTTGGTTGGATCTCGTTGATGAAATATTGACAGGGCGTTGTCAAAGTGAAGAGATTATGAAAATGAATGTGAATGGTTGTCGCAGTATCGCAAATTTTGATCTGTCGGTGGCAAAATGTGGGCCAAGGCGAACGAACCGGCGATGAATGGCAAAGGCATGCACATGAACATTTCGAAATATACATTTTGATGTAACATATGAATGCTTGCTTAGCGAAAACGTTTATCCATATTTGAATAATTATATATATCGCTTCAATCCGAGGGTCACGGCGCACTCGCAAAAGCCTCTAATTAATGAGGATGATTAGAGAGAGAGAGAATCCCTGTAGGATCTACATCTTCGTGATACATGGAGTTGGATTCGCCAACGCTGGTGATCGCGATCGCAGACGGAAGGGCATAAAGTCTGTGGATGCGGAAACCCGCGCCAGCCGGCGAATCTCGAGCACCTCCAACGGTGAGCGAGATTGATAAATAAACCGCGTATCACGGACGGATGAGGAAAGCAACGAGCCAAAGGGAAAGGATCATGACAGCATCTCCTCTTGAAAGCTCGAAATGGTGGGAAAATCGCGAAATAGCACCGAGAAGCATTTGGACTAACCTTGATGGCACGTTATGTAATGTCATCAGGTGTCGCAATGGAAGCTACACATATTCACAAACGCTCGGGCGATGATAACAACAGAGATGCCGTTGCAAAATTCGTCCGTGTCGGATCCAGCCGCTACCGACTGGTCGCGCTTGACTTGGATGGAACTCTGTTGGAGTCCAAAAGCCGCGAAATGTCACAAGCAACTGTTTCCCATCTTCAAAGCTTATTACGGAGAGGAGTCCCTATTGCATTTTGTACAGGCAGATCAATACAATCCGTTCTTCCCCACGTTCAGCGCCTGGGTCTCCAGAATCCTTTTCCACTTGTTGCTGCCAATGGATCTCTGGGTGTGCTCGTCCGCCCCGATTGCTCCATCGAACATTTATTTTCTCATGCACTTCCCATGGATGTCGCACACCGAGTCTTCGATATTGCTAAGGCACGAGGATATCTTCCCTTGTGGTACCATGAGAATACTATTTGGGCTCACCCCTCAGGACCGCGACAACTTCGTATGATAAAAAACTTTGAAGTCATGAGCAAATCCAAAGTGGTGATTTGTAAGAATCCCGTCCGTCCAAGTGATATGAAATGTCATCCACACCGGGTTGTCTTCGTTGTGAGTCGTGGCGGCTTTGCAAAGGCTTTGGACGTCTTGACCAAGAAATTACAGGATGACTTGGGCGTGGCCCCTCTACATGGAATGTGCTGTATCGAACTCCTTGGTGCTAACGTCAACAAAGGCGCGGGACTCGAAAATCTGTGTGACAAGCTTCAAGTCTCCGTTTCGGATTGTATTGCTATTGGCGATGGCGACAATGATGTCGAGTTTCTGAAAATTGCCGGGCTCGGCGTGTGCATGAAAAACGGAACGGATCGAGCCCGACAGGCAGCCGATGTGGTGACTGAATGGACGAATAATCAAGATGGGGTCGTCAAGACACTGGAATGTTTGGAAGATTTGGATTTGTTGCCTTTGGAGGACCGAGCGAGGGTACCGCTGCGAGAGACCTCAACCAACTGGTTTTCACCAGATAAAATCCGAGTCTTCACGAGCACTATATGCACGTGCACATCACCAATCAGCCCCTTTTCGCTTTAAGGATTACAATACCCGTTTCGTTGACAACAGTGCCATGTGCTCGATCGCGACGTTTTGGTATCATGCAGGTCGCTTCAGTCGCCCTTGATCATATCAACAAAACTGCCCAAACATTACGCCCGTGCGTCATCCTATGCCATCCATGGAAATTCTTTCAAGCAAGGGTTCTCTGTGAGCAGCAAATGCTGCAAGGGCTCGTGTTGGCCTAACGTGCCAACTATGCAGTTTTAGACATAGGCAAATTTAGTTTGACTAGATCGCTCGATTATTACTTCTTAACTCCCCTTTGCTGCTAAATGACTGGCAGAAGGAGAAAATTGGAACAGATGACACCGTGCCATGAAACGCCGTCACAAGCCGAAGGAAGTGCATAAGTCAGCAGAGTTGCCACCGCCTTGAGAAGGATCAAACATCTAGTTTCCCTCCCAATTCTAATCGTTGAAGTGCTTTCATCACCCCGTGTTCATCATTGTTCCACTCTATCGTCCAACTGGCTCGTTTCTTGGCCACTTCCTTGGCATTCTTCATGGCCAACCCCAATCCAGCCATTTCGAGAAACTCCAGATCATTCGACCCGTCCCCCATGGCAATGCATTCTTCCAAAGGTATAGCTAGTTCTTGACACATGGCAGATAGACCGTGACCTTTATGAACCAGAGGGTTGAGAACTTCGAGAAACCAGTCAAAGGCGCCCATGACGACGGTAGCCTTGTCGGACAACTTGGAAGTGTACTGGTGCGCAGCTTCTTCCAACTTGGACTCGTTAAATAGCACCAGTAGTTTCGAAGGAAGTTGATTTTGGCGTAACATGGACTCAAAATTGTCCGTGACTGGCAAAATTTGACTTCCCGTCAATTCACTGTACTTGTTCGTAATGGCAACATGTTCCGGCTTGGAAGAGTTGACGTAGATGAACTCGTCATGATAGTACTGAACCGCAAATCCACACTGCTCCGCGATACGAATCGTTTCGTAAACAACGTCTTTCGGCACTGGAGTATAGAATAGTTCTTCTTTTTGGAGCGTCTTGGCGTCGATTCGGAATCCTCGTGCTCCATTCGAACAAACGACCGGAATAGGATCAGGAAGGTTCAACTTTTGCACATGCTCGTAGACTGAGGGTGCCGCACGCCCAGTAGCGATACAAACGGTGAATCCACGTCGGTACAGGCTTTGGAGATACTCGACTTGCACATCTGATATTTGATGCTTGGAATTCAGAAGGGTTCCATCAAGATCCAACGCCACCATTCGATACTTTCGGCCGGTGGTGGTGTGTTGTTTGTTCACTACACCCAGAGATTTGGTGGGGCCTACATTGCTCTGAAATGCTGGCTTGACCACGAATACAGGAGAATTGTTCATCATGGTTTTGCTTCTGTTCTATTCTATCATAGGGTAGGCGTCGGTGCAAAGTATGGTTTCTGGAACCGAGATTCTACAACCCCGTGGTCTCTTTCACCTTTCCGCGGAAATATGTGGTGAGAAATTGGCTCGGTGGCGGTGCTGACCGACTTCACCTCATGACGTCATCCTTTGATATATATTTCGCACGTTTGAAGTTTTCTCACTATGTCTGTGTGTATCTACTGTACTTAGATCAATACTGACCTTGGCTGATGGAGAAGTGTGAGGGTACTTGACGCGTAGCTGATGACTCGCTCTGTTGCGACTATGGAACCTTCAAACTGTACGTAGCTACTATGGGCTGGAAAGGACCCGGCACTCCTAATAGATCTAATCGTCGTCACTGCTGTCTCCCGAGGACGCGTCGCTGACATGACTAGCTCGCTTCAGAACGATTCGATTCGGAGCCAGTTCTGGAAAATCATCCTCGGGTTCATCGTCCCCTTCGCCGTCGCTATCTTTTGCTTTCAATTCCACGTCAGTCTTTGGGTCATGTTTTCTCTTTTTCTTGGTTGACTTGCCACCGGCCTCGCCCTGAGCCAAAGCTCGTAAATTGGGATCCACCCAGGCATTGTTCACTTCTAAGAGTCGTACGAGATCGGGTGCCATGGCCTGAAGGTTTCGTGTAAAAAAGGAGTAGATAGTAGGCTTGGGTTTGCTCGCATCGGCTGGAGCCAACGATCGCCCGGCTCGGCCACAACGGTGCACGTATTGCTGGAGATTTCCTGGAAAATCGTATTGAATGACAAACAGTACAGACGGAATATCAATGCCCCGAGCTGCCACATCCGTGGCCAATAGCAGCGGCTTTTGACCACACGCAAATTGGGCCAAGTTGGCTTGCCGGACTTGGGTCGATGGAAGTTGACTGTGCAAGGTCACATTGGTAATGCCTTCCTTGTCGAGCAACTTGGAAATGTGCTTGAGTTTTTCAATTTTGGAAACGAATACAATACCAAGTGGTCGACTTCTTTGATTGGGATATTTCTTGTAGATTTGTTGGAGGGTATGGAGGAGTTTGCGAGGCTTTTTGTGCTCGGAGCAAACATGCAAGATTTGTTCCAAATGCGGCGGAATCCGGGCAAAGCTATCAGCATGCGCCTGCTTATCGATCTTGCCGTCGCTAGGATCGCCTTGAGATACGGGCATTCCACAAGACTTCTCCTTGTCTGATGATAGTGCCGTCGTTGACTCTGTCGTTGTTGACGACGACTGATTCTGTACATGATTGACTTGTACTAAAGCATGTTCCGTTCCGACCCACTCGAGGAATCTCGGTCGAGCCCGTTCGGGATACGTCGCCGATACCAATACCAACCGAGTGGCCTCACCATCACCCGCACTAGTAGATGGTTTATGTCGGGTCGCGTTCAATATTTCTTCCACTTGAGGGCCCAAATCTCCATCCTTGGCCAATTGATCGGCTTCGTCCAACACTATCCATTGAAAGACAGGAAGTAGTCGAGTAGGCTGTTCCGTGTCATTGATTAGATCCAAGAATCGACCTGGCGTCGCCACAACTATACACTTTTCTGCAGTGGCGGCATCTTCCAAACCTTGTTGCTGTGGAGCCCGACTCGTCCCTCCGTGAATGGTCACAATAGGAATGGAAGGAACACCAGCCCGACCCCCGGATTCTTCCTCTTGTTGTTTCTTTAGTTGTTTTTGATCGTGCCGGATAGCTTTGACGGCTTTTTGAAAGACTTTGCACACCTGTACGACAAGCTCGCGCGTGGGTACCAAAACTAGAACAGAGCCTCGTGACAAGGCCGTCGGAATGGCATAGGCTAGCGTTTTGCCGCTGCCCGTCGACGCTACACCAATGGTATTCCAGGTAGATTCCAAGAGTATTGACCACAAGTGCCGTTGAATTTCAGAAGGTTTCCATGGTTCGTTTTGTCCCTTGTTGTGATGATTGTGAGCTAGATACTTCCAAACCGCGGAAAGACGCGTTTGGTGATGGTTCGTGGCTTCCAGCGACTTGTTGCTGTTAACAAGAACTAGACCCTCCTTTTCATCCCAAGAAATTGGCGGTGGAAGCGATGCAGTTTTTGATGATTCCACGCCCATTAATGCTGCTTCGACACGGTCCTCCAAAATTCCATTCTTCAAAGAATCGTTTGCAGCTTTGGATGATTTCGGGTCGTCGAGTTTGGGGCGCTTATTATTCGATTGCGTGGTGGGATCATCACTTGCATCGTTGGCAGCAGTGGCCTCCCACTGACTAGCACGTTTTCTTCTTCGACCACCTCGCTTGCCCATGACTTTCGACCTACAACAAAAAGTGATCACTACCAAAGGACAACAACTCTCAAAGAGTTTCGATCGAAAGAAGAAATAAAACTGCCGCCACCATTCATTTTTTGGATTCTCGCCGGTGGTTCGGGATTCTATGTACGCATATATCCTCCTGCAATAGGCATTGCACTAGTTATTCTGTGATCGAAGAAGTCAACCGCGTTTGATTGGCGGTGGATCAGTGTGAAGACGGAGGCGCGACAGCAACTCGCTACTCTACTCTCTAGTAGACATGGGGAAAGTCGTCGATCATTCAGTAGTAGCAATCTTAGATTCCCTCCAAGACGGTGTGATACGAAACTGCTCATTTCGTTTCGCAATCATGCTGAGACTAGTACCTCTGAGCCGGCGGCGCTTGTTGAGTGGTGCCGACCATCATATGGTGGATGTTGGCTTCTCGTTTAGAAGCAACAGAGCCGTTGCGCGTAGTAACCATCAACAATGACATTGGCAGTATTCGTCCATGCCGATCCAAAAGCCGAAGGCTCCTTATGTAGTTCAACCGTTGGATGATCGACAATCAAGATTGAATAGTGGAAAATAGACGGACGAAGGCGACCATGCTCGCTCAACCTTTCAATAATGCGAACTCTAGTGAGCGCGCCAAAAAACGAGAACACTGGTGCCACACACCCCAGCGAGTGAAATCCCGTACGTAGTGATGGTGACAACACGAGATTTGGTGCTGAGAACCGTCCGTCCAAAGATTCCCACCACCTCACCACACATATCACAAAAACGAAGAAACTCTCTCGACACGACACGCAACACCCCAACGATTGGCGTTCGACCAAACAACAAATTACCCTAGAAACAAAACAAATAAATTACAACCATGGGCGGGGCGACCTCTCATTTTGCCGATACCGACTGGGATAAGAGTGATGGAGGCTTGCACGAAGCCGACCAGACGATTGATAAACGTCCACCGACCAGCTGCCACTCGATTTTGACGCTCAAAAAGTACAACTTAGTCAATCAGCGAGATTTTGAAATTAGGGACGATTCGGATGAACTATTGTATACCTCCAAAGGCATTGAAGGAACGACCAAGTGGTTCGACTTGCTCGATGCTAGTGGTAAGAAACTATTTTGCGTCCAAACCGACTTGGCTAGGGCAGAATGGAACATTTTCTCGTATGAAGCCAACTGGGAGGGTCAAGAGGCAGCATCAGACGGTCTTTATAGAAAAGCTAGAATCGATATTATTTGGAATAAATATCGGGGAGAAGTCCATTTGTATGCTCCGGGTGAATCTGATCCAAAGGGAGAAATCAGTGGACCGGCTCTGGATCCAATTCTGCGATGTGAAGAAATCCGAAGTATCACGGCCCAGTTTCAATCCTATGTGCCGACCCCACAAACGCCCGTGCTGCTAGACAATGCCTTGCATCCTCCGCTTGCCGGTTGGTGGGTGTGGGAGCATACCCAGCGTCGACATCAACTCAAGATGCATTTGGCCAAGGGAACCGACATTGCCTTGCACTGCCTCGTCGCCATTGTATGCAACATGGTCCAAGTGGAAAAGCAGGCCGACAATGTTCAGTAATCGAAGAAACGAAATGAGCGAGTTGAAGATTTGTTATTCAAACGAAGAAAGGAATAAATGGATGCTATAGTCTTATAAAAGATAGTCGGACTGGAATGCTATTCCTTCAGTGTACCTTGGTTTTGCTAAGACTCATCTTCTTCTTCCACCATGGCATAAAAATCCACGACCTTGTGAGGTCCACGCGGAATAATGTCAAAGGAAAAAAGAACGAGATCCTGGATTTGCGAAAACAACTCTTTCTCAAACTCCTTCAGATCATCAGATACGCATTCGTCGTCGGGACACCAATGAAACATGTTGAAATCAACCCTTTCGTTGGGAAATCGAGAAACGACAAGGTGTCCCATGTCGAATTCAAAGACTGCAGTATTCCCGTTTACGATTTGATGAGAAGGATACACATAATCTAGTCTTGCAAACGTTTCGAGAACGGCCTCCAACAACAAATCCATAGTAATGATACCGACTTGCGATTCATCCGCCTTGTCAGCTTGGAAAAACGACTGGGCCCCGAGTGCATGACCTGGAAGCATAGGGCCATCCTCGGGCTCGTAGTCGGAATGAACATGGCTAGCGCGTACTGGGATCCTTTCGCGGGGTCCTCCTTGCAAATGCTGAATTCGCACAGTCATTTTGCTGCCGAGTTTGTTGGAGAGATCCGTCTCCAGACCCAACAATGAAGTCTTCGTGTTCTCCATTCCCTGAACTACCAGACTAATGAGGGAATTTGAGGCCTTGTTCTCGTCAACAACTTGAAATTCTGCCTTGACGGACGCCTCCTTCGGCTTTGCAAACCACCATTTGGGCCGTTTCCTTGCTGCCCCAATTCGATGGAACCGTTCAGCAAATCCGCGATGTTCGACCGCTGCGCCTGAAGTCAAAGCCAACAAGTACATTTCTTTCCTCTCAAGGAAACGAGAACTACCGACAGCATCAAGGTTGAAAAGGACGTCCAGAACTTGCAGAGAAGGGGGAGAGAGACCCGCATCCAAAAATATGGCATCGACCATAATCTCTTTCGATTCGATGGTCTTTGCAATCCATGATGCAACGTTCGTCTCACATGCAATCATTGCCGTCTGCAAAGACGCCTCTGTGGTTTCTTGGAGACCGGGACACATTTCTAGCACGTGGACTGAACCGGCGACACCAGCATCCTTAACGCTCTGAGCGAGAGGGCAGTCCACGCCTCCCTGACATACGACCAAGGCATGATTCCGTCCCGGAAGCACAACGTTGCCAATCTCTTGCAAAAGTATTGGCACAGTAGCTGCATCTAGAGGTGCAAACGTCGTGAGCGTGCTAGACTCGACTACAGGCAGGGTTCTTTCCTTTCCGAAAGCCCTGATCGTTTCAGGACGTTCCATTCCGTTGGTGACAAGTCGTATCGTAGAGAGTGCAGTTCCCAGCTTCTCCACGAGAGCCCTCTTAAGCATATCCAGGTCAGACGTTCGACTTGAAAGATAGACATCCAACGCAACGTACTTGTTAACAGGGTGAAATCGAGCGAGAACGTAGCCCTCTGTCATGATGACTAAAACGGAATCAGAACTCGAAAGGGGTATCGGTGTCGGCTCGGTAAAACCTTGATCGTTGAGAACAATCTTGATGATTGCCGTCATGCCCCTAGGGCTGATCAAAGTTACGCCAGCAACTTCCACTAGTTGAATGCTTCCAACTTCGTCGGAAGAGACCACTTTGAAGATTTTTCGCTTCACTTTAGCAGCAGCAGGCACACCGCCTTTTTGAAAGTCGTGAATGAAACCCATCCGATTTTCCTTCATCATGGATGAAGCATCATACACAAACGTTTCGATTTCGTGGTCTTTGGCTGTCGCATGAAGAAAATCGACCGAATGACTTCCCAAAGTAAGTGCTTGGGCACACCCTGGCATCACCTGATATATAATTCGCGCTGCATAAGTGAAAGCACGGCTCATTTCTACCATCTGGTTGTTGTGGGACACGAAAATTCCCTTGTCGTTGACAAGACGATTGAATTCCATGCCGTTGCGGAAGGTGGCTGGAAAGTTCGCCTTGGTCATGTCCACCAGCACCAAGTCAAAGGAATTCCAATACGAGTCTGGAAGGAAGGAGAGGGCCTCTCCTGATTCTCCATACCACCATTCCACTCTAGGATCGTCAAATCGTGGATCCACGTAAAAACGTTCGTAGCAGGCTCGTGCCACTGTTTGATCCGCTTCAATGGCTACCAGTAGCTCCAGCGTAAAGTTGTATTTCATTACTTCATGCACCATGAAGGAAGCCCCGCTACCAATGATCAAAACTCGTCGGACCGAATCGATGAGGCTAGCCATAGGGTGGACAAATTGTTCATAGTAAAACGGTCGAAAGCTGGAACAAACATGAAGTTCTTGATTTCGGTCCATGCAAACGTCCCGGCCATTATTGTCGAATTCCGAAAAGTCGAGCGTTTGCATCAAGGACGACACAGTGTCAGACGGACTATACTTGTCAAATTCTTCAAGGCGGCATTCCAGTGCTCCTGAATCGACATTTTGCCAATACTCCAATTTCTCCAAGTTGTAATAGAGATTTGTGGACGAAAGTTCCAATTCGGACGCCAACGTTCGATTATTCCCACGCAGGGCATTGATAGCACATTTCATGGCAACGATATTCGCCTGGCTAAAGACCCATGCCTTGTCCCATTCGTCCTTTGGGATACCAAGCTCTTCACGATTGACGGATTGGTACTTGACATGCCACAAACGTTCCAGACGAATAACTTGTTCGATAAGCCATTGTTCCACCCTTTCTGCCAAGTCACCTGGTTCTGGTCTATTCACCCATTCGACTTCGTAATAGCCGTACAATTCGTCATGAAGTAATTCAAACTCTATTGTGTTGAATTTGTAGTAGTGCCATCGCTGAGGAAACTCTTCGACAAAGCCATAATCTCGAAAGATCTCTATATAAATAGAGAACGCCAGAAACGAAATGTTGTAAGATTCTCTTTCACGTCCTTCAGCATCCGCAGCATTTCGAATACTAGTCATCTTCAAAGGTACGTACCCGCTGTGCCATAGGTTTCTTCGAGCCGCCCCGAACATTGTATACATCGATTGTAGCTAATATAGATTTGTTCCCCGGCTTCAATCGTTCGCTTTGCTCTTGTCACGTGGGGTTGCCCATCATCATAATCGGTGACGGCATTTTGCCATTTTCCGTTTCGGTGATTGTACTAAATAGTTCATGGAAAGGCAGTACACGACAACAAACAAGGTCAGCAACAGGTGAACCAACAATTTTTGCGAGGAAATACTCCTTCATTACTTACAAAATCATACGCTGGAATCATAATGTAGTCATCCGCACGAAGCAATGCCATCAAGGCAGCCTTTATACCAATCGGGTCGTCCCGATCCCCTCTGCATACTTTAAACCACCCATCTTCCATCCAACTGAACATTTGATTGGGTGAAAAGTGCATCCATTGAGCATCCACCGTCAGGTCAGGGTTTCGATTATTTTGAGCCCGTGTTTGGCCAACAATTTCCAGCAACAAGTCCTGTCCGGCTGTGGACCATACCGACGGTATTTGATTATCGGGCTGCTGCTTGAGATATTCCACATAGCGTCCATATTTGGATGCAGCCCCCAGCGTCATTTGCTTTGCTAATTCCCGGACCATGCCACAGGCCAGTTGGTTGTCCTCTTGAAGAATTCGAGCGGGTTCTTCCTTGACGACATATTCCCAGGGCACGCGACAAAGGACTTCGCCTTTTAAAATTCGTTCTTTGGCAAAGATTCCCGAGAGACTCGTGGGGTCGTTGGGATCCGCATGTCGAAATTCTTGTTTGGGATTATAGTAGCCACCCGGCACGACATTGTGCATCCACGACAAGACGCCATGGTCCAGGCCTAGGGGAGAAAACGAAGACGCTGGGACGACCTTGTCATTGTCACAACTTTCGTCATTACTGCTGTCGATACTAATACTGTCACCATGGGTGGGAGTGACTGCTCCTGACGTAACTACAGCCGCAAGGCACAGGTACAATCGACAGCATCTCGCCATGGTCAAATCTTATGTTTTGTCTCCTGAGATGATGGTGATAGAGTTAATGTCAAATAGGAGAGGCTGCACTGGTGAAAGATTCTTTGAATGCAATGTGTGACCGCGCCGGCGTGGCTCTACCGGTAGTACCAGGTACCAGTCATTCTTACGGAAGTTTTGGAAGTGCCGACGGGGCGCCGCGCCCGCGTTGGGGTCCGTTCAACGTCGGGAGACGAAGCCCACCACATGAAACGATTCAGACGATTCAAAATACAAGGGCTAAATTGGATGGTAGTACGTACGATCCTGCGCCCATTGGTCAAACGGGTCATAAGCCCGGCGCATCGATCATGCATCACAGCATTCACGTTTTACTGGTTCCAACACGATTTCTTCTTTGTGAGCACCATGCGCGGATAAGTGAGTGAGAGATGCTCTATTATGACTTCCATGTCTTCCTCTCACAAATCATCAATTCTAATAGAAAGCAAACGGATACGCTGGTTCGTCATTGGGAGGGCGAAGAGTGCAGTGGCACCACCAGAGTCTCAAACTTGTTCTTCGCCCCCGCTCAGCCTCCTTTTTCCCGATTGCCTGCTGGATGAGACGAGGAGGATACGCGTCATTGCGCCTACTACTAACAAAGAAACACGAACAATCGAGAATGGCGTCCAAACAAGGCTTTCTGCTGGTGGTACTACTATGCATGATCCCCCTGATGGCGATATTAATATTCATCTCTCAAGTTAGGGAGTTAATGCCATTTTTTGATTTCGTTCTTGCCGCCCACTCCACCCCCGCCAGTACCAGCAGCAGCACCACAGCCGCCACAATCTCAACCAGCAAGAACACGCCGAGGACTGCCTCCCGAGACCACCATAGGCCATATCATAACGTCTCCCTCCACAGCACCGGCATCACAAGAAGTACAGACCACGGATCTACTACTCTTGACCATGACAGCAGAAACCAAGCATCATCCGACACCAAATTTCTTCAGTACTTTGTCCAAGAAGGATTTGGCAATCAAATCGGTTGTTTGGATTCTGCCTACTTTATTGCGTGGGCGACTAACCGGACGTTGATTTTGCCGCCCATCGTCCCGCACCACCATTTGCATTATCGGGATGTTCTCAACATGGATCATACTCACACGTTTCATGTAGACTATGACCTGAGGAAGGCTTACCTGACCAAGTTGAAAACTGAGCTCTACCTTCGAGTGGATATGGCAATGGATATAGAGTCTACACTGCCGCTCGTCTCGACTGTGGACTTTCGGGATTTCTATCAGAACATCTATCCTTCACTCTCAAGGTGGGATTCGTGGGTGGTGGAATCGGAGTACCATCATTTCAATACTCGTTGGGTGGTAGGTCAGCCAGAATTGGAAGGCCTCTCCGATACAACCATTGTCACTGTGGAACAAGGGCGCAAAGTGAACAACACCGTGGTTGTGCGGGATCTATGGAGTGTGGGACGGGCCATGAAGGATTATGCCATCTGGACCCTGCTGGATTCTTTTTACGCTTTCTCTCCCCGAAACTATTCTTTCGCCACAAGGATCCGACCCCGACAAGCAACAGTCGACAAGCCCCGCCTCTGCAAATGGTTCCGGCATGCGGCACGTCACATTCTTCACCAATATAGCTGGGGAGGCATACCGTATGCATCGGTCCACATTCGGGGTTCTGATGGCCCCTTTAAAAAACCCGAAGCCGTTGCTGATGCCATTCGGTATGGAATGGACAGCATCTCGAGTTTAGTGCGTGAATGGGCCTCCAAGAACTATGGTAGTAATTACACCCGAATCGGGGTCTTTGTGGCCACGGATCTGGGTTATTTGGACTCCAAAGATTTGTTCACAAAAAGAGCAGCGTCGCTGAATGACACCTTGTTTACAACTTATGGGACAACGTTGGAGATCTTGTTCAGCAAGGATATTCAACGGAAACTTCAAGATCTTAACAGAACGGACGATAACTTTCCTTATGCAGATCTCGTGACACCAGGGCTTTTCTTGGATCAACAGATTGCTGCATGCGCAAGCATTGGTTTTGTCAAAGCGAAAGGATCAAGCTTTTCCAATTTTATAATGAAATTACGCAACGACGCAGCTGAGAATGTGTGCCAGTAGGATATGCACTACGCCTGTAATCGAATAGAGCTTGTCGCTTTGCTTGACGAATAAGATCATGACACTACTACGGATGCTGACAGCATTCCTGCTACAGTTTATAAAACTGGTAGCATCTGGAGTACCACGCATTGTCTTCCACGGTGTGTCTCGCGAGCGGACTATTATTATTGCTACTTCTTCTTCTTGCTCAAGCGCCGAGGATAGATTGTTTGGGCAATGCCTTCGCAACCGTACTATCATGGTGGATGGAAGGACGGAGAGTGTCTCTCCTGACTATCCACACCACCATTACTACACTCTAGGATCGTCAAATCGTGGATCCACGTAAAAGCGTTCGTGGCAGGCTCGTGCCACTATTGGATCCACTTCAATGGCTACCAGTAGCTCCAGCGTAGAGTTGTATTTCATTACTTCATGCACCATGAAGGAAGCCCCACCACCAATGATCAAAACTCGTCGGACCGAATCGATGAGGTTCGCCCGAACATTGTATACATCGATTGTAGCTAATATAGATTTGTTCCCCGGCTTCAATCGTTCGGTTTGTTTTCGTCTCGTGGGGTTGCCCATCTGCATAATCGGTGGGTGGCGGCATTTTGTCATTTGCCGTTTCGGTGATTCTACTAAATAGCCCATGAAAAAAAAAAGTCAGTCATTCGTTCATTCGCAAAGAAATCGAGTTTCTCTCGGTTATTTCTGCGAGGAAATACTCCTTCATTACTTACAAAATCATACGCTGGAATCATAATGTAGGCATCGGTTGTCGTGGATGCACAATGTCGTGTCAGGTGGCTACTATAATCCCAAACAAGAATTTCGACATGCGGATCCCAACGACCCCACGAGTCTCTCGAGAAGTATCTTTGCCAAGGAACGAATTTTAAAAGGCGAAGTCCTTTGTCGCGTGCCCTGGGAATATGTCGTCAAAGAAGAAGAACCCGCTCGAATTCTTCAAGAGGATAATCAAATACCGTCGGTATAGTCGACAGCCGGACAGGACTTGTTGCTGGAAATTGTGGGCAAAACACGGGCTCAAAATAATCGAAACCCTGACCTGACGGTTGATTCTCAATGGATTCACTTTTCACCCAATCAAATGTTCGAATGGATGGAAGATGGGTGGTTTAAAGTATGCAGAGGGGATCGGGACGACCCGATTGGTATAAAGGCTGCCTTGATGGCATTGCTTCGTGAGACGCCATTGTCCAGGCCCAGGGGAGAAAACGAAGACGCTGGGACGACCTTGTCATTGTCACAGGTTTCGTCATTGCTGCTGTCGATACTAATACTGCCACCATGGGTGGGAGTGACTGCTCCTGACGTAACTAAAGCCGCAAGGCACAGGTACAATCGACAGCATCTCGCCATGGTCAAATCTGTTATGTTTTGCCTCCGCTGCGTTCCGTTCAACGTCGGAAGACTACAGTAACCACACGAAGCGACTCGACTCCAACGACTTAACTGACATGGGTTAAGCTGGTACATAGGACTCATGGCTATCATTGGTGGTACGTACGATCCAGCACCTCGCCGTACGGCAAGACGTTCGTCGGCGTATCTTTGGATTTGGATCAACGAGAGCCACCGGCGAGACTGCGATGGATCGCCCATGAGCTTTTAGTTTGCGTCTTCCTGATGATGATTGCAAACTGATTGCGTTGATGTTGTTCTTATTGAAGTGATAAGGCTTGGACGATGGTTGATGATGATAAGGATGTTTGCCAAGAAGCAAGACGAACGAACGCCAGCACCGAAGCGGCGGTGATGTTGGCGGCAATTCCTGACCGCGATCAGTCCACCGACGAAAACAACACAAACAGCAGTGATACTTTGAATAAGAATACTACGAACCAAGCCGCGATATCATCGTCGTCTCCAGCAATGGGGGATTCTGAAACGAAGGAAGCTTCTTCATCAGATGATCATCATGCATCCCCCGACGCCGTAGTATTATCCAAAAAGCAACGCAAACGCTTGCTGAAACGAGAAAAGATGCTCGACAAGAAACGTCAAAAGAAACAAGAACGACACGCTCAAGCCAATGCGGCAGGACGCGACTTGGAAGCCGAACAACGTTTGCTGGCCGAACGAACGGCACTGGGACATCGCAAGCAACGATTGGAGCAACTATGGACGACCGTCAAACGACCATTGGCCGAACAATCCTTTCAAATTTGTGTCGATTGTTCGTTTGAATCGCTCATGAATCCACGCGAACTCGCTAGTTTGGCACAACAAATCCGATATTGTTATTCCTACAATAAGCGGGCATCGAATCCTTGTTTGGTGGCTATTACTAGCGTGGGTGATACGACGCTGTCCTTATTACAAAAAGAAGCGGGCTTTCCGGAATGGAAGAATCGGCTGTTTACTTGTACAGACAAGTCGTTGGAAGACTATTATTACAATCATCCAGCAGCAAAAGAAGACGATCATCAACGATCCAACAACAAGAACAAGATTGTCTACTTGACTAGCGACGCCGAAACAACCCTCGACAAGCTAGAAGATGCTAAGATTTATGTAATTGGGGGCATTGTCGATCGGAATCGTCTCAAGCGGGTAGCGATTGACCGAGCAAATGCCCTAGGGGTTGCCACGGCCAGGCTACCACTCGACGAGTATTTAGCTCAAATGGAGTCGACCAAAGTCTTGACTTGCAATCATGTATTTGATATTCTTCTGAAATGTCGGCAGTATGGGAATGATTGGACCAAAGCGTTTCAGGATGTATTACCGAGTCGCAAGGACGCCAAGTTCAAGGAAAGTTTGGAAGAGAAAGATTTGACCCAAGGCCAGGCGGCAGAAGGGAGAAAATGATTTTGCTAGCCAGCGTGCCCATGCGGAACAAAAGCTGCCTGGGTGTGGGAGGAAGAGGGCTTTGGTTGTCGTTTTCTTCCCATGCGAATGGATCACGACGACTACATGACAGTAGGGACCTTGTTTAGCATCATCGCATTGTCGTGGTCACACAATAGCTACATTCTGTTCAGGGTAAGGGAACAATGCATCTCCTGGCTGCTTCTTGAGACCACACGGTTTTTAGAACTCCGCATCGAAAAAACCTGTGCTGCTACACACTCGTCCAATGACCCAGAAGTCCTGCTGTGTGCATGAGGCAACTTCCGCCCCGCAGAACTTGTAAACTGTTTCGCTTGGAAGCGAGGCCACGCTCTCCGAAAATGCGCCCCACGCCATAACTCGTGTTGAATGCAAAAGTCGTAGTCCATGTGGATAATACGAGCTATCGCGTGGGGCGCATTTTCGGAGAGCGTGGCCTCGCTTCCAAGCTAAACAGTTTATGCAGTTTATGGCGGACTTTCGAGAGAAGACATGGAACTTTTGGCTGGGCCGGGCCCAGCGAAACGACGGGTAAAACGAAATAAGAGGATACGCAGCCGCGGGACCTCAGCGATGGGGTTTCATCATTGACCAACTCAACTCAAACTAATATTAAAGCTACTACTAGAGTGTAGCATTTCGGGGAATGCTGCAGACTGCCCGTATGATAGATGCAGTAGTAGCTACGTCGTCGTTGGAACAACAGACACAAAAATAGGTAATGCATTCTACCCGGTGATGGATTTACAACTCTGACATGGCATCATCTACAACTTCGTCAACGAGCGCAGCCTCGTCTACTTCTTCATCCTCCTCCTCATCATCGTCAACTTCATATTCTTTCTTTTCTTGTTCCAGTTTTTCATCCAGGCTCTCATAAAATTTCTCCAATTCCTCCGGCGTCATCATATCTTCTCTAAAGTTGATCACGCGTCCCGTTCCACGAGGAAAGTTGTCGCGGAGAGCAGCCTTCAACTTGCGTCCGGTGTGATAAATAAAGGCGCCAATAAACTTGTCGGGTTCGCCATGGGCATCACCATTCAAGTAATAGCTAATATCAACATGCTTGCGACCGTCCCAAGTCAAAATGGTGCTGCCCTTGTCGGGATTCAAGCAGACCATGACAGCGCCTTCTCCTACGCCCACGTAGGTGTACCGCGTAGTGCACTCAAATTGAACGGCTTCGAGCGACTTGGCCAACACACTGTTTAGCGCGTCTTTGCCGAACTCAAAGGCCCGGTTGGCATCAGCGTCCTCCAATTGGAAGATAGTGTGGCGCGCCAAGGGCTTTTGATCAAAGTATTGCTTGAAGTCATCTTCCGTCTCGTAGTCCGACTGCAGGAACTCAGGGGGGTTCCACTTGTGCTTGAATTCATAGAGTCCTCCATAGATTCCACGAAGCTCAACCTTCACATTTTCCTTGTCCTTGAACATTTCGTTGAGTGCGGCTTCCATTGTCGACAATTTGGAAAAGACCTCGTAGTCTTCGGTCTGCATTACACCGAATTCCAGAGCCTTGGTACCATCTTGCATCCAATATTCGGCACGGCCCAGGGGATCCCAAGCATGTTGTTTGCGATAACGATCCAAAAAGTATCGCTGGTACTCCTCCTTTTCGGCGTCCATAGTCCACACCATAGCTGTATTTTTCTCCCGAATGATGTTCTTGTGAAAGTCCTCTCGGCTGAGGATACTGTTCACAATTTGGACCAATTCTTTGCTGGCACTCGAGTCCAAAATGATCAAATCAGCCGCGTCATTTCCCATCTGTTTCTTAATGTCTAACGTCTTTTCTACTTCACACCTGTAGTGGGAGTCTACGTCACCCGCAACAAATGTTTTGCAGGCCGAAATGTTGACCACCTTGCGGACCGTGTCGTATTTCTTCAAGAGCTCGAGGGCAAAGCAATCGTCGGAGTTCTCGCAGATAACAATGGCCGTGATCTCGTTAGAGTTGACCAGCTTCATACTTTCATCAAAGGCGGCTGTAATCAGTTCTTTGCCAATATCCGGAGCTTCGGCAAGAATTGGAATCTCGCAATTACGAGGCTGAATAATCTGCGGACCAATGATATCACGATCTTCCTCCCAAGTCGCTGATCCGTACATGCCTCCGACAACAACTCTAAAGTTGGAAACAAGACCACTGCCCAAGGCATCTGTTAGGGCTTGACGCAATACCTTCAACTTGTGGAAGCTGCCCCACACATTGATATCCAGGTTGCAATACTTTTCGGCGGGGAACATGCGGACCATGAGATATCCTTCCTTCATGACGATAATACCCAATCCCTTTTCATAGACGGGTTTGGAAATCGGCTGGAACCCTTGCCCCTGAAGAATACTGTTGAACTTGTCCATCAGGGTTTCGTCCAAAGCGGCCGAGACCATTTCGGCGTCGACAATTTCCACGACACCCGCTGACTTGAATTGTTCCACCAACTCTTCCTTCTTCAAAACTTTTCCGCATTTTCCCTGCAGGGTAGCATTATTGATGCGGAAGTCATGAGCATACTGGTATCGAGTGTCGGGGTCGTGCATATTCTTATACAAAAAGGTCTGAATTCCATGGTCGTAAACCTCATCTTCCACAAAGTTGACCTTGTTGCTTCCAAAAGCAATGACCTGACTGCAAATCACAGGACTTTCATACAGAATATCCATAGAGTAGTCAAAGACCGCGCTGAACGGTTCCATGTAGAGTTCGTTCTTGACCATGACTCCGTCGTGCTTGAGAAGCAAGGCGAGAGCATCAAAGACATCGAGCTCCTTGGTGACCGTCAAGGACATGACAGTCTCGGAAAGATCGACCAGGACCAAATCAAAGGACTGCCAGTACTCCTTGGGCAATAAGAGCAAACTCTTAGTAGCGTCTCCGAACCACCACTCGACACGAGGGTCGTCAAAGTGAGGAGACGAACGGAAGTACTTGAAGCACTTGCGGGTTACCGTCTGGTCCAATTCGAGGCCAACAACGAGTTCCAAGTCGGGATACTTGAGTGTTTCGTGCAACAACATGGAATCTCCTCCTCCAATGAAGATGACGCGCTTGATCTTTGGAACGAAACGGGCGGCGGCATGGGTAACGTATTCGTGGTACTGGGGACGATAGTTGCTCGAAATTTGAACAATGTTATCCAGGTCCATGACCACATCCAAGGTAGTGGGGTGAATGGCAAAATTCATCTTCTGGTAGTGAGTCTTGATTTCTTCCACAATGGCATGGTCGTGGAACTTCATAATCTCTCGATTGTTGCAGGTGGGGTTCACATATTCGAGATCATCAAACTCCCATTCCAGGTCATCGTAGTGGGGTTTGTCCTCCTCAAAGTCACTGACCGTAAGATTCGACGTGTATACATCCTTCTCTGACAATGTTCCAGCTTCAATAGCTTCCAACGCACCAATGGCTACCGTCATGGCTTGAATGTTGGCCCGTTGAAAGGCCCACGAAACATTCCACTCATGTTCCGTCATGCCTGGATTGCCATCCTTGTAGTTGACATTTCGGACTTGGCGCAAACGACGAATTTGGCGTTTCAAAAATACAAGCGCACCCGGACGATCATCCGCGTTCGGGACATGGCCGTGCTGCCATTTGAGGTTGAACAGACCACCATCCTCTTCTCCAATGTCGAGCTCGAATTGCAGGTTGCCATTGTCATAGTGCCAGACTTGAGGAAAGAGTTCCACAAAGCCATAGTCACGCACAATTTCTAAAAAACAAAAAGTCACAAAAAAGTGAGGAGAGTGAAAAGTCATACGGATGAATGGATATAATTTTTCATCACGCACCTGCGGCTCCGTATCCAACCTTTCGGCCCCCACATTCCTTGCATCGGTTGTAACTATTGTGGATCTGTTCACCAGGAAGAATGTCTCGAGATGCTACCGTGACATGCTTTTCTCCATGGTGAGTAGTGCACACGGTATTATGATACTTGCCATTGCGATGATTGTACATGTCGTAACCTAAAGGACACAAAAGTGTTAGAATGATCACCCCACAATTACAACACACACAAGGCATATTTTTCTGCGTACCTGGAATCATGAGAATATCATCACTACGCTGCACTACCATCATGGCCGCTTTGGCTGCCAGCTTGTCCGCTCGACTTCCACGACAACGACCATACCAGTCCGCCTCCAACCACTCGGTAGGTTCTTCCGGAGGAATCAAAGTATCCGTCACTTCTCCACCCACCAATGCTTGAAGTAACTCTTTTCCTTGTGCACTCCAAGCACTCGGAACATGATCATCGGGCTGAGAATTCAAGTAGCTTGCGTAGGGAGCAAATTCCGAAAGACTGCCCTTTTTCATTTCTCGTGCGACCGTCTTGACGGTACCACAGCACATTTGTCCTTCTTCGGTCATGTCATCGGACTTGAGGATCAAACTCCAAGGCACTGACAACAAGACTTCTCCCTTGGGAATAAATTTCTTGGCAAAGATTCCAGCGACGCCACTCACCGGATCCATGCGAAACTCTTGATCGGGATGGAAATACCCACCGTCCGTACTGCCGATCCACTCAAAAACGCCATGGTCAGAAACCCTAGTGTCCTCGGCAGCAGCTGCTGCTGCAGAGACAGTCGTTGCTGCTGCCACTAGCAGCACGGATGCCGTAAAGGCTCCCCAGCACAACCTCATGGTGTAAGTATGAATGCAAAAGGGTCACTCCTTCCGTCGAGAGGGTGGGAAGAGATTAAGGACACAAAACAATGCGTCGCTCTGCTCGATGAAAGGTGGGCAATGATCCTTGCGCGGATACGAACCGTGCATGTGTCCATCACATGGATCCGCGCTTCGTGTGGTGGTCGATACAGAAATGCGCATGCGACGATGCCATATGTGATATGCCGGTAGGCTGCCTTGTGCGACCATTTATCTAAATAAAAATGGCGGGATAAGACTCAATCCAGAGGAAATTTAGAAGATTGCAGTTAACGAGCGTTTCATTTGATGACCGTTGGACACGGTTCGCGCACTTCGGTCGCACAATGATGGATCTTGGTCACGATGACGGACAAGAAGCTATCGATGCTATCACAACTATTGTAAAAGTAGACACAGATGCGGCGTCCTGCTCTATGGAAATGTAACGACACGTCCTGTTCCACGAGGAATATCATTTCGAAGCCGCAATTGGGCTTCAAATCGACCAAGGTGCTTGGACAGGCTCAAGAGAAACCTGTCGGCATTTGTCTTTGCGTCGCCGTCGGCTATGAGAAGGATCAAATTCACAATCAGGGAATTCTGGCCATCCCAAACTACCATCAGGCTACCTTTGGAAAAGGTGGATGCAAACATGGCACCATTTCCGTCAATATCGCTACCAGATACGACGCGCAAAACTCCGTTATCGCCGTCGTCGACGGCAGGGATCCAGTTCAATTCCTTGAGGCAAAGGAGCAAAACATCTTGCACACTTGTCACTCGAGGAGTTCTTCCAACAATGAATTGGACCACTGTTTGTCGTGCCAAGACGACTTGATTGGTAAGCTGCCGGGCAGCAGCTTGCCGATCATAGTGCTGCGGTTGGAATTCTTGTGACCCTAGTAGTTCATGCGGCGCCCCCGAAGATGAATAGCCTCCTAAAATGCTTTCAATTTCGGCGTCGCCACCTAGCTTGGTTTCCAATTGGATAAGGTGTGCGACAAACGATTCATCGCCGCTTACTAGGAGACCGACGTTCCCAACGCCGCCACCGACCTTCAGCTGGCCGAGAAAGATGGGGTCGTCACGAACTTGACGGCGACAACGGTCTAAAACGTTGGATTGCCATGGTGCATTGTGACTCCCCACTGTCAAAATGGCGAACTTCCGCATGGTAGTAGTATCATTGTGAAACATGGCATGTCGATTCGCACTCCTCGTCAGGACACTGTGCCATATCTGGCCCATTTGCAATGGAACCGTTGTATCCAACAATAGCAGGTCTGGCTTTGACGATTCTTGAAGCTGCAAAGCAATGGATTCTTCGCACGCATACATGGCGGTAGCCTCGGAAACGGGGTCTTTTGCACCGAGGATACCGGGGCATGCAGCAAAGGTCTGCACTGAAAAGCCCGTAGTCTCCAGGGCGCGAACCGTCTCGGCATCAGGAGCGTCTTGGATCAAACCCACATGGACAGACTTGTCATCCGTAAAAAAGATTTCTTTCACATGTGCAGCTAATACAGGTAACGTGGGAGGAGAGGATGACTTGGATAGAGACTCAGCATTGGCTGCGCATTCGTCGTTTTTGGATATTGCACTTTGAGGGCCAATGCGGGGTGATGCATAGTCATCTTCGGTTCCGGACATGCCATCAACAACCAGTCGAAAAGACGACAACGATTTGCTCCTCAATCCCTGCCTCAATACTTGTTCCAGTTTGTCGAGTAGGTCCAATTTAGACAAAAGGAGAACGTCTAAAGCCACGGATCCTTTCTCGGGCCAGTACTGTAGTTGAATGTAACCCTCGCGGAGTAGAATGTTCGCACTCGCCCCACTCCAACTTTGGCCACCTAGCACTGTCAAACCGATCTCGGTAACGGCCAAAGATAGAGTGACCGGAAGTGTCGCCCAATCGCCGGAAATATCTTCGGCGTTCACGATGACCAAAACACTGCTGGGAGGAGCGCCTTCGGCTTGACGCTGCCTTGTCGTCTTTCGAATTTTTCTTTTGTGGTAGTCATGAATGTACTTGTAACGGTCGTTTGCTGTTTCCTCCGTCATTTGTGGTGGTAACACCAACGTTGCCATACTGCCGTGATGATTTCCTCCGAGTGACGTATGCAAGAAATCAACGCTTTGACTGCCCAAGGACAAGATTTGATGACAAACTTTGGGACTTGTAAAGGCTATTTGCATTGTGTGCTCGAACGTTTTGGCCATGGCAGGCAAATACATTTCATTCTTGACCAAGATTCCTTCTGGCTTCAATAGTAGTGCAACAGTGTCAAACGATGCCACGGTCGTTTCGGAAAGATCCACTAAGACCAAATCAAAAGACCCCCAATAGTTTCGAGGGAGCAGTTCGAGAGTTCGACTGGCATCGCCGAACCACCATTCGACGCGAGAATCGTCAAAATGGGGCTGGGTATGAAAGTATTGAAAGCTCGTTTGGGTCACAACCAGGTCCAGTTCCAAACCAACTACCTTTTCTAAGGACGGATATTTCAAAATCTCATGCAGTAGCATGGAATCGCCCCCACCGACAAAGAGTACCCGTTTCACTTGGTCCAGATATCTAACAGGATAATGCACAAAGAATTCATGATAGTGCGGTCGATAGCAAGAACAAATTTGTAATGTATCATCCAAGGTCAAGCAAATGTCCTCTTTATCTGAGAGAGTCCGCCCTTCAAAGGTCAATTGCTGATAGGACGAATTCACTTGACTGATAACCTCATAGTCATCAAACTGTGAATCAATCTCGGTAGTATTGCATGCTTCCGTGCTGTAACTGTACGTTGACTTGTCCTCATCGTCTTTCAATGCCATGAGATTGTCATAGTGATCTCCAATACAAACAGACGACGAAGAATTATGAAGCGAACAAACTCCCCCATCGCTTGGGTACCAAATGGGTACCTTGTCTTCTTCCTTGGCCACCATATGATTGACGGCCATAGCGAATGCTCGAATCACAGCTTCTTGATATTCCCAGACTTGATTCCATTCATGATCACGAATATCTGGATCTCGAACTATGGTGCGACGAAGTTGATGCAACCGCTTGATTTCGCTTTTGAGGCGTGCCACCATGAGCATCACTTTCCCTGGAAACACACTCTGAGGGCGATAAATTGGATTCCACTCTAGTTCATATCGGACCTTTCCATCTTCCTCTTCAATTTCATGTAAATCGAATTCGATATGGGGATCATATAGTACCCATCGTTGTGGATAAAGTTCGACAAAGCCATAATCTTTGAAAATATGCGAGGTACCATAATCCGACCAGCGTCCATCACAACCGGCACAAAGATTGTACGAATTATGAATCTGTTCTCCCGCTTGAATGTTTTGCTTGGCTCGCATTTCATGACTCACGTCCCTATTGATCTTGCTGATGGTATTATGGTAGCGCCCATTTCGATGATTATAAAGATCGTAGACTGTCGTGGGGGGTGGGGGTGGGGCGGAAGGAAGGAAGGCAGTGAGTTCTGGTCCTTTGTGGAACATTTGCAGCACCATCACCTGTGCTACTTACTTGGTACCATGAGATCGTCATCGGCCCGCTGCAATACCAACATGGCTGCCTGTGTCGCAAAATCGTCGTCGGGGTCACCATTGCAATGATAATACCAATCCTCGTCTATCCAAATCATGGCGGCAACTGGAGGAATTCGTGGTTCGAATGGTGTCCCACCCAGCAGTAATTGCAACAACTCTTTTCCTTGAGGAGACCACGCACTCGGTACCTGACCAGTTGGCTGATTCAGCAAGTACAAGACATAGGGGGCGTAGCTCGAGTCCTTCCCCAGCAGCATTTCCTTTGCCAAATGACGCGCCGTGCCACATTCCAAGGCAGTCTGGTCTTCGAGGTCTTCATCTATGGGTTCATAATCATCCTCTAAAGTGATGATGCAATCCCATGGCACTTGAAGCAGCAATTCGCCCTGCTTGATTTCTTCCACGGCGAAGATACCTACGATCGATGTTGGATCGTCGGGATCTAACCTTCGAATGACTTGTTTCTCGTTAAAATATCCTCCCTTGGAACGCAACCAGGCGACCATGCCAAAGTCGACTGATTCTTGATGTGGACTACTAGCAGCATTGGCCGATGTGCTGGCATTGTCATTAGTAATAGTAGCACTATCGTGAGCTTGAACGGTGACCGACAAAAGAACGCCAAATTGGAGGACGACCAGAAAGCTAGAAGCAAGAACAGCCATTCTGCTTGCGAATTCTACTAGGGGGGCAGATTACGGGTGAGCCGGGGGTTTTGATCAACGCAATCACTTCACGACCAAAGAACGTTAACGAATGATGATAGAGATCAACACATCATTCAATATCTCACATCGAGAGATATCAATGAGACGAAATGATGAAGGCGACATCTTCATCTCGCACCATCATGTCGGTTTGAACGTTGCCCACTCGAGACCCACCGCATCGAAGAAGTGCATGCGTGAATCAGAAAGGTCGAAGTTGTCGATTCAATCACGTCCGGCGGACAGGCATATTGTTGCGACGTCATCGACTAGACTAGATCATAGAGGTGAATTCAATGAATTTATTCATGTTTTCCGGTCAGTAGCTAAGAACTAGCCACATTGTCTCAGCTACCTGGCCGGATAATGCACAAAGACTTCATGATAGTATGGTCGATAGCAAGAACAAACTCGTGATCTATCATCCAAGATCATCAAGCAAATGTCCTACGTTTCATCATTGTTCTTATCTTCTTTCGATGCCGTAAGATCGTCATTGTGATCTCCAACACAAACAGACGACGAAGAATTATGCAGTGTACAGACTCCCCCATCGCGTGGGTACCAAATTGGTACCTTGTCCTCTTCTTTGTCCACCATATGATTGACGGCCATAGCGAATGCTCGAATCACAGCTTCTTGATATTCCCAGACTTGATTCCATTCATGATCACGAATATCTGGATCTCGAGCTATGGTCTGACGAAGTTGATGCAACCGCTTGATTTCGCTTTTGAGGCGTGTCACCATGAGCGACCTCCTGTGGGGTGATGCATTGTGAGGACGATAAATTGGATTCCACTCTAGTTCATATCGGACCTTTCCATCTTCTTCTTCAATTTCATGCAAATCAAATTCGATATGGGGATCATCCAGTACCCATCGTTGTGGGTAAAGTTCAACAAAGCCATAATCTTTGAAAATATGCGAGGTACCATAATCCGACCAGCGTCCTTCACAACCGGCACAAAGATTGTACGAATTATGAATCTGTTCTCCTGCCTGAATGGTTCGTTTGGCTCGCATTTCATGACTCACGTCCATATTGATCTTGCTGATGGTATTGTGGTAGTGCCCATTTCGATGATTATAAAGATCGTAGACTTATAATATAGGGACAAGAAGGAAACAGGGAAGTGAGAGTTGTCGTTTGGAATGGAACATTACAGCAGCACCACCCACACATAATAACTGTACTAGCTACTTACTTGGTACCATGAGTTCATCATCGGCACGTTGCAACACCAACATGGCCGCCTGTGTGGCAAAATCGTCGGTGGGGTCACCATCGCAATTATGATACCAATCGGTGTCAATCCAATCCATGGCATCTGCTGGCGGAATTTGTGGTTCACTGGGTGTCCCTCCCAACAGGAATTGCAACAATGATTTTCCCTGGAAGGACCACGCGCTCGGTAGTTGACCAGCTGGCTGATTTAACAAATACAAGACGTATGGGGCATAGCTCGAGTCCTTCCCCAGCAGCATTTCCTTGGCTAAATGACGTGCCGTTCCACATTCCAAACCGGTATCATCTTCGAGATCTTCATCTATGGGTTCATAATCATCTTCGAGAGTAATGATACAATCCCATGGCACTCGCAACAGCAATTCACCCTGCTTAATTTCTTCCACGGCAAAGATACCTACGATCGATGTTGGATCGTCGGGATCTAACCGTCGAATGACCTGCTTGTCGTTAAAATATCCACCTTTGGAACGTACCCATTCTACCATCCCAAAGTCGATTGACTGTTGTTGAGTACTAGTATTGTCCATTGTGCTGGTATTTTCAGTGGTAATGGTACTACTGTCGGAAGCCTGAGCTGCGACCGACAAAAGAATGCCGAATTGGAGCACGATGAGAAATAGCCTTCCTCCAATGCTAGAAGTAGTGAGGACAGTCATTCTGCTTGAAATTCCGGGAGGCTTCGATGACGGGGGGGCGGTTTCGATCAAGGCAGTCACTATTGACAACGTTACGCAAATAATGATAGAGATCAAAGCATCAATCAATATATGTATCCTCATGTCGAGATGAGATCATGCTGGCCATCAAAATCCGAGATTTTGCAAACATCAGTGCTCCCAAAAAAGCGAGAAGACAAAATGCGCGCGGGCTGTGGCCCTCTGGTCTCGCCCAATCAGAATAGGTCGGCGTTGTCGAATCTTGAATCAATCACGTCGGGCGGACAGGCATATCGTTGTGACGTCATCAACACTCTATCTTCAATTCACTCGACCTGTGGATTGGCTGGATTAGTTGACGGCCTTTCTACTAGTAGAGGTAGTCGAAGTTATCATAGCTAACATGACATTATATCTACCAAGAAATATGAAGGACCCATGATAGCTCTCCTACTAGTAAAGAATGCCATTTGTTTGCACGACGAGAAGTTGAATGGAATTCTTCTATTCCACAAATTTGCTCGCAGCATCACCTTCCAACGATCGTCACGGTGGTGCTAGACTAATCGTTCGACCGATTCTAGCTCTCGCTTTCCTTTGGTAAAGACCACTCGATAGACTCGCAATTCAGCATTTCCAAACAACGGACTATATGTCAGACCAAGCAGACCCCGTTCCAATTCTCTCAGGTAGCCTTTGTGACTCACTACCAAAACATGTCGGTGATTCATTTCCATCAACAAGTGGAAGAAACCTGCAGCTCGTTCTCGTAACATTTCTTTGGATTCATGCGCGTTGCATTCGTCTTCCACGTCGGAGGCAGGTACCGAATCAATGTTGTTAATGACAAATCGGTCCGATTTGCTAGTGTATCGAAATAACGCACTGCGTGGAGACGGTGTATCGGGTGGATATTGAGTTTGTCGTTCTTGGATTTCCCCTCGAATGTGAGCCTTGATATCGGGATTGATTGTATCCAAAAGGATTTGACAAGTCTCCAATGTCCGATGAAGAGGAGATACCATGGCTTCGGACGGTGGATGCATCTTGCCTTGGTCCATCAGTTCCTGAAATCGAGCACCACATTCACGAGCCTGCTGTCGACCTTTATCCGTCAAGGGCGCATCACGCAAGGTGACGTCTTGTAGCACTGCCTCGCGTCGCTGTTCCATCAATGCAAGAGTTTCCTCTGGCGAAAGATTCTGGGCCTGAGCTTCGAGTTTAGCTTCTGCTTGGGCCTGGGCTTCGAGTACATTATGCACAGCCTCCCCATGACGAACCAAGTAAAGTGTACGTCGCCGATGAAGACCATTATCATACGCCGATTGCGGATTACTGATATGGTCGCCGAGGACGCTGGGTCCGTCGATTGGTTGATTTTCGGCTGCTGGACCATCAAAAGCATTAGTAGCTAATGGTTCGGATGGAGGCTCGTTTTGTTGATAATGGTGATGTTTTAGCTGAAGCGCTCTTTCGTCAAGTTCATTTTTCGAGGCACTTTGTTGCATGAAAATTGCTGTATTACCGTGGCCCGCCATCGTTGTCATCGTCACCAAAGTTCCCCCCACAGAGAGGGGAGTCTTCACTTTTTTTTGTGTTGTCTGGGTGTCTCGCTTTGCGACAAGTTGCCGATGAAACCACGGGGTCTCGGGCAGAGGGCAATGGATCGCGCTGACGTGTGCACCTTTGTTCGCCCTGGTTCCTCGCCTTCGCACCATATGCTTTTCATGTTCCTCCACCTTCGTTCGGGGTCACACTGCGAATCCTCCGTCTCATCTGCGCCGTGGTGATTGGAACCTGGGTATCCAAATTCCCTTGCATGCATGTTGCATATTCTAATACCTTTCCGGGAGGCCTGCAGACCTCCAAGCACAAATAGAGACGCGTGGCAAATTTCTCTGGATGCTAGCAACTGCGTAAAACTCCCACTAGAATGAGAAGAAGTATAGTAGATGCTTTTTGATATTCCTATTAGCTAGCTAGAAAGTCATCTGTTTGTAGGAAAAGTTTCTAGTAAGTCTATTCGTGTAGTCTAACTCTCTCTCGATAGGGATATGAAGGTTGCCCCGAAGATAATCAGAGGAAGTATTTACTAGACTAATCGTTCAACCGATGCTAACTCTCGCTTTCCTTTGGTAAAGACCACTCGATACACTCGCAATTCGGCATTTCCAAACAAGGGACTATCCGGCAGATCAAGCAGACCCCGTTCCAATTCTCTCAAGTAGCCTTTGTGACTAACCACCAACACGTGTCGGTGTTTCATTTCCATCAACAAGTGGAAAAACCCCGCGGCTCGTTCTCGTAACATTTCTTTGGATTCACGCGCCTTGCATTCATCTTCCACGTCGGGGGCGGGTACCGAATCAATATTATTGATGACAAATCGGTCCAATTCGCTCGTGTATCGAAATAAGGAACTGCGCCGCGAGGGTGTATCGGGTGGATATTGAGTTTGTCGTTCTTGAATCTCCATTCGAATATGGGCCTTGATATCGGGATTAATCGTATCCAAAAGTATTTGACACGTCTCCAAAGTCCGACGGAGGGGAGATACCATGGCTTCGGACGGCGGACGCGCCTTGCCTTCGTCGAGAATTTCCTGAAATCGAGCACCAAGTTCACGAGCCTGCTGCCTACCTTTATCCGTTAAGGGTGCATCACGTAGGGAGGCGTCTTGTAGCACTGCTTCGCGTTGCTCTTCCATCAAAGCAAGAGTTTCCTCTGGCGAAAGATTCTGGGCCTGGGCTTCGAGTTTGGCTTCTGCTTGGGCCTGGGCTTCGAGTACATTGTGCACAGCCTCGCCATGGCGAACCAAGTAAAGAATACGAGGTCGGTGAAGTCCATTATCATCATGCGGTTCGTGGGATGACAAGCCACATTCCGGACTATTGTTCGATGTTTTCAGTGCTTCGTCGACGTCGGCTGCTGCACCTGAACTATCATGACCGATGATGATGCTAGGCGGCTGGGCAGTCCGTTGATTTTCGGCTGGAGCATCCTCAACATTATCAGCTGATGGTTCGGATGCAGGTTGATCATGTTCTACCTTTGTCATTCTTTGAATTCAACGAACAACTATTGTTGCCCCGCCGTCATCTTCCTGATCATCCCATGGTCAAAACGCCGGCACAACTTTCGGAACGGTGGGGCGAAGATCGATCCGGCGTCGGCGGCGGGGCCTGGGCGGGGGGCAGCAACACTGGTCGAAGTAGTCCAAATGGGTCGATAGGCAGGGCATAATTGCAAGGCCGAAAAGCAGTGCCGCTCAACTGACTACTTTAAGTAAGAGCCTGCCGCCTTTTCCATTGCCCAATCTTGGGGCAATAGCATTGTGCCGAATTATGCGAAACTCGCCCACTTCTCTTTCTTGGTGGGGCATGTAAAATTACAGTCCGGTGAAGCACCCCTAAATCACTTTGATATATGGTATGGTGCGTTGCGTTCTTTCATGGGGATTTCCAAGGAATAAAATTCGATCCCGCCAACAACCACTCCGAAACGAACGGGAAGTGATGGTGGTCTTCACCAAGAGCAAGATGGCACAAACCGAAGGCAAGCAAGAATGAATCAGCTTCGCAACACAATCATATCTAAACAACCAATACCATGACGCTTCGAAGCTATTTGGACGCGGGATCATCATCGGAGGACCGCCCCCGCCGGTCTATGTCAGCATCATTATCTTCTTCGTCAAGCTCTCAGTCGTCGAGAGGAAGTGGATCATCAGCCTCGTCGTCTCTGTTGGACGAGCACGAGGTGGCTCTCTTGTCACCAAGCCGTCGGCGCCATTCCCTCCATTCATCGTTAAGTCGAATGCAAACCATCAAGGAAGCTCGTACTCTACCAAGTTTGGTCATTCCGGACCCAGTATCGTTGGAAGACGGATTCGATGTATTTGGGGAGAGTCTATCCAATCTGGATGCGTGGAAAGAGACGGATCATTTTGGCCGAAGTCCAAGACGCCAACGACGGTCAAAACAAAGCAAGGGCAGCCCAGTCAAATCGCCAAGAGTTAATAAGGACAAGCTCAAGGGGGGAATGAAAGGCGTCATGCCAGTGGATCTATAGCGTTCTCCGCGGTACGGTGTACCTATACGTTTTGTCGCAGTTAAATAGAAAACCCAAGTCTCTGATAATTAATTACGGTGTAGCTCTACAAGTGTTAGTTGTTGCCGTCGTTGCTGACCACAAAAGGCGAGTTCCCCCCACACCTACCAGCAGCCCGTATCACTGCTCTCAGCATCTACCAGTGGTGGTAACGAGTGCTTCTTCTCCTTGCTCCCCTCTGATTTTACAGTAATCAACAGTAGGGCTCCCACTTTCCATCCTAGAAAAGCATTCCACAATTTCAATAAAGGATTTCGCAAGTGAAGGATAGATTATACATCCAACGCCTACGAGTAGGCTTTTGCGTTTGCTAGTAGCTGCAATTACGCATATCCTCACGATGAGTACCTATGAAGCTGTGTATTCAATGACTCATTCGACCGATCAAAGTTGCCTCCACAAAGTCGCTCACGCACGCACGACTGGGACTTCCTTCCAGCGAACATCATCACACACATCCGCTTCGCATCGAACCCCATCAATCAATCCTACAACGATGGCGCTTCGTAAGGAAGCTCTTCGCAAATGGCATGCATCGACTCCTCTCATAATATGAACTATAGCAAACCAACCTTTACCAATGATGAAGATACCTCGAGGGGCATTGTCTCTAGTAGCTTCTTTTTGCTGCAAGACGAGTCATCCACGACTTGCTCCTGGGGCTGGGAGTGCTAATGCCGCATTTTTGCCCCTGCAACTCGGCGTTCAGCAAGTCTTGGACTTGAACACCGATCAACAGCGAAGTCTCCCTTCTTTTCGCTTATTCTCGTCCTCTCCAACTTATTCGGCTCACAACCACAACGAGGAGGAAACGAAAACTCTCTTTTCCAAATTCCCACGTCGTCTCCATTTGACGGGTTATGCGAATGTCTCGCAACGTTTGGCCGTAACCATGGCCGTGGCCGAAGTTTTGAACAAGCAGTCGAATACTGGCAATGGATTTATAAGTCATTCCAATCTATTATCGGATTTGGCCACGGTTCTGATTGTCGAAGATATGGATACGACCAAACTCGACAATTTACTCCATGCTTTGCAAGGCATTGATGGTCTGACCTTGGCACCAGCCACCAGTGAACTTTTGAAAGAGTGTTCTCGGTTCGTTGCCAATAGTAGTTCCGACAATAGTCTCACTACTAGCCCCAGCATCACGATTCCGTCGACAGTCACGGGTATCATTCAACTGCTATGGAAGAATGCGCAAGGCAAACTAACACATGAGATTCCTGCAGATGGATGATACGGTCACTAATAGAATGATTGCTTTCTAAAGAAAACGAGGATTTTTACAGAACATATAGAATGTAGGGTGGACTCTATAATATGGATGGATAATGATAATAAACGTGGTATATGTTGTGTACAGCTCCCATTTGTCCCTGGCACGCATCCAACGCGCCAACGTGGTAGTAGTAGTAGCAGTCTATATCTCTATCGATACGACGATCGCAAATGTCGACGATATTGTGTATGTTCTCGATGTGGTCGTCCAAACTTGCTGACAGGATATGCCGAAACAGTTCCAATAATGGCTTGTCGTTCCATGGTTCGTAACACTTTGACGACACCTTGAGGAATTGGATGCGAACACGCTCGTTCCACAAACTCGGCCGTATCGGCCAGGGGTGCCAGTAACGGATCCATACTGCTGTGTTTGGGAGATGGCGGTACGCCTTCATCTAGGACACGTTGTGCCAAACGTTCCAACGTTTGTCGGGCTTCCTTCATGGTGGGTCGATCCGATGGCTTGTGCGCCCAACCATAGCGTAGCAAGTCTCGTAATTCCACCGGCCATTCATGAGGAATGGGAGGTCGAACACCCTCCTTGCACACCAACAGTGTATGCAGTTGGGCATTGTACTTTTCAAAGGGTCGTACCAGTGATAGCATGCAATGCAACACAATGGCGAAACTGTACACGTCTACTTTCAAGTTGTAACGTGCCGTCAAGAAGATCTCCGGGGCCACTGTAATGGGGAGAGGAGCTTGTGGTTAGAATCATCGTCTTCAACAAACACTGGCTGCTTCTCAATCACCACTTACTATATCTTCTCGTTCCGACTCCACTCATATGAAAGACTTTGTTTTCTACCGGACACTCTTCCGGTAGTTCTCGACACAGCCCAAAATCAAAAATCTTGACGGTTCGATTCTGGATTCCAATATTGTCTGGTTTCAAATCTCTGTAGATAATGTCGCGATCATGCAAAAAATCCAAGCCACGAGCAATTTGCAAAGCAATATCAATCTTTTCTTGATAGTCCCATAGATTTCTGGAAAAGATTTTGCGCCGGCACGAATTGTGACGTGCCCATTGGGCAATTTTATCACTCAAAGTACAATCGAGTCGATCCAAAATCAAAAAGAATCCATCGTGACTACCATCTCCTCCAAAATTATCAATACCCCTCGAAGTTCCCCGGAGTTTGATGATATTGGGATGATTGAGTTTGGACAAAAAGAGAGCTTCCATGACTAGGTCCGAAGCTGCATGAACAAACCGGGACTTGTCGTTGGTGGGACCCACCAAGTCGGCTCGCAAGTGCTTGATGACATAGTTGCATCGCTGATATTCGTCCATGGCCGTATCCTTGAGTTTCTTTCGAGCTTCTTCCTGAAAGGGATTACTTGTACAACTTTCATCCAGTTTAAAGCCCCAGACTTGATAGACTTCGGAAAAGGCTCCGTTGCCTAGCAGCGTCCATGCCATGATTTCACTGCGATCAAAGAGTGGAATTTCTTCGGGCAAACCGCCATTAGGACTTGCAGCAGCATCTACGGCTACTGCGGCGGGTTTGTGCTCGAGTTCTTCCACTCGATGATGATTCCCATCGTCTTGTTCATATTTACACTCTTCTACAATACAACCACCACCGCCATCCACTGGAGTCACAGTATTATTATTGTCTTCACACAACATGCGACTTTGTCGAGTCAATTTGCCCACTTCTCGTTCCACCAAGGCTGCCACGTGTATTTTGGATGCTGGTTCCACCTTGGAAGCATTCAGGCGTTGCGAATCGAATCGCTTGGAAGCATCGGCCGTAGGATCTGCATGAGCGGCAATGGTAGATCTTTCGCCTTCACTGTGTTGTGGTTGTTGCGTTTGATCGGGTGGCAATAACAAATGATCATCCGAGTTCATAATAATAATACTCGAGCTATGATGGCCTTGAGAAGGAGTTTGCTTCATATCACAATGAGTGGTTGCTGCTAGTACCCGAGCAATGTTGTTAGAATGTGTTGTCTCCTTCCAACTACGAGAGAAAAGAAATGTGTTTCGCTTCGATTACAGCTTGCTTCGTTTGTCTTCTTATTCGACTAATCGTGGCAAAACGTCTACAGCAGGTAATGTATTGGTGCACTTGCAAAAAGGGAGTTTTTGTATCGTGGTAGCGGCGAAACCTAGTCGTCGCTAGTAGCAATGGCGATCTGTTTGTTGAAAAGCGGATGATTGATTCCTTCCAACAGCAAGCACACAACAAAAACCTCGTGTTTATTTCTCGGAAGGGGTGCGCCATCCTGTGGGCAATGGTACGAATTCTACACACGACTCCCATCGGATGCCACTCGGCACGTATTCGTAGAGTTGGAAAAAAAAGAAGAAAGCGATCGATGCGTTGAGCAATATGATAAACGCCGAGGGGGCATACTTCATACGATTGCCCGCGATGCCGATACCGCCAGAAATTCCTTATGTAAATTCCCGCGGATGCCCAATAGTGGATGGTATTCCTTATGTAAATTGGGGGGGAGACGGTTAGCAAGATTGATCGACGTTACGCATGCCAGCCTCATCGTTTGGCCGTAAAATTACTACGTGAATTCGCACGATATCGCCGAATGCCGGCAAGTCGCCAAAGGGGATTGGGAATCTCGAGATTCCCCCTCTCCTTTTTGGGAAAAGAGAAGCGAATTGTTTGGAACATGTCGGATCGGACGAATTGCAGACGCAGAACAGACGTCACACGATACCTCGCGAAGGGAAATGCTTTTGACCTTTTTCTCTTCGTACTTCACACCAAGCTACATAGCACGCAACACAAAATCTTCGCATTGGCACTTTCTCGATCCACATGCAACCACAACAACTACATCGTGGGCAACAAAAATGGACACGGCAATGAAAAAAGTTCACGCTCAATCGATAACACCACAAACATGCCATAGATGTTGTAGCAGGCATGCAACTCATAGATGACACAAAACGATGGACAAGATCCAAAAGAGATCAAGGCGACGCTCCATGATCACAACAACACCACAATCATCACCATCACTGTCGACATTCCCAAACCCAACCAACAGTAACTGCAGCCCCATCAAGCATCGCCACAGCATGCATGTCTCCCTCCGAAAATGCTGCTGTCTCGTTGGTGTTACCGTGGTAGTCCTTGCCGTCATCTTTTCTACCATGCGTTTCTTACTGTCCAGCACCACCAATGACCATGCTGTTGCTTCCTCGACGAATCGAATCTTGTTGCCGTCTCTGGCCTCTATTTGGAATTCCACGGCAGAAACAACACCCATTGTACCTGTGTATTGGCATATTCCCAAGGCGGGTGGAACATCCATGAAATTGTGGATTCAATGTCTGGAATTGATTAGTGTCGATGAAGGGCCAGGGGGCGTCAATAAAAACACGGGACATGTCCAAATTGTCCAGACCCAAGAACGTCGCGCACACGTCAATGTGGAAATTTCCACTCATTCAGGCCTTGTCAATGCTCGTGATCGTGGATTTGTGGACTTTATGGTCACTAGGAGCAATGCTCTGTCAAAGCAGCAGGGCGTTTCAGGAAGCACTACTACGAGCCCCCCAGTTTTGGATATGGTATTGACGACTCCATTCCTTCAAGATGCGATTCATTATCTATTGCCTGAACCACCGGTGAATGTTAAAGCACTCTTGTTGGGAGTCTTTCGTCATCCCGTCGAACGTGCCGAAAGTTTGTTTTATTACTTGAAAAAGGCGCATTGGGAAACAACCTATCGTCCCGATTTGATCAATACTTCGATATTGGAATTTTATTCGAATGCATCCAATACCTTTGAACGGAATTGGATGACTTACTACTTGAGTTTCCAAGGACGTACCGATCGAAATTCACAGTTGCCACAGTGGGTGACTCGGGAAGATTTGGACTATGCCAAAAAAATGTTGGAAGAATACATGCTGGTGGGACTGACGGATCGAATGGAAGAGACCCTGGAGAGAATGGGATGGTACATGAGATGGCACGAGTTGCCTAATTGGAACGACTGCAAACGTCAAGATGCCAATGCCAATGCACATCCACGTGTACAACCAGGAAGCCCGGAGTGGAAGGCTATTGCTGATGTTAATGCGTTCGATATGGAACTGTACGAGCATGCCCTTCAAGTCTTCGAGAAACAAGCTGTCTTATTTGAGACTATGACAAAATAGCTTGCGCAAAGGAGTGTGTTGTGTGATGAAAAGTTGTCTCTATTAGTAGGTTTGGTGGAAAGCTTTATGTCGTCGTCGTCGTCGTTTTATAACTCCATATGCATCTGCTGCATATCAGCTATTACTTTATTGGCCCGTTGCGCCGAGACGACACTCCAGCAGCAAACTCCTCCCACCACCAAAGCAATTAGCACCACTTCGCGTAGTACCGACACGCCACTCTTTTCCTTTTTGTCCTTGTAGCCATGATGATGCCCCGTATTGAAATGGAGCGGGACAAATCCGACGCGTCGAAAGCCGGCGGCATTGGAACGGTGCTCATTTTCCAATCGGAAAAATCCCCATGCAGTACGGCGAAACAATTCCAACATCATGGTAACCGCGGTCAAGTAGGAGGGAACCTCAAATTTGGCTCCCGACGAGGGTGGGACCAAGGTCAATACCCACATGAATCGTAGGACTAGACGCCGTAGCAGCAACAAACCAGATGATGATAAGAGGAGGCAAACGTCCAAAGACACACAACTCCAATCCAGTGTTCCACGTACCGAGATCAATAGCCATTACGGCAAAGTAATACCAGCGCCGAGGATACATGAGGCTGGGCCCCAAAAAGCCATACTCTCGACGACCCAAACCCCAATCCATAAAGACGTCCCAGCAAAAACTGTAGAGGGAACTTGAAATAAAGACAACCATCCAAAAGATTTGAAACAAGTTGACTTGGCCTCGCAATTCAGAATTGTACTCCAAGTAGAGGGGATGAAAGGCTCCAAACAAAGTGACGGTTTGAGACAGAGCATACTTGGCGGCATTGGCAAGATGTGGAAAGCGATCACCGGTATCCGTGTAACGTCGAAGGCATTGATTGAATCGAATGAGCAGTGGCATTAAACAGAGAATGGGAATCAAGATATTCTTGTACCAATGCGCCGCCGACCAATGGAATGTAGTATGCTTCTTCATGTTCTCGCTTCTCGTAAAGTCTCCTGACGCGACCCAACACACTGTCCAAGCAATGTCTTGAAAGACCTTCACCATACTCGTAAAAATATCGCCAATGTAGCCATGGAAGAAAGAGGGAGAATGCAAGGGGGCAGTAACCACTTTCCAAATGGCGTGCCACATGGGCATCCGACTACGTAGTGGGAATACCAGCTGAAATACTGTATATAAAACCAAGATGAAGGGATAGCCGCCGTCGGGTAAAATATTGGGAATATCGTGTGCTCCTGACTATATTGTCGTAGCAGGTTAGTTCACGACTTGCAACAAAACTCGAATTTGCCAATCCCATCGATCTCACATACCTTGTAGTACAAAAGCATGAGCACCATGAACACCAACGAGTTGTCCACGGCTTCTTCGAAAATACCCAGTGGAGTTGCTACAATCTTGGGGTTGAAATCAAACAAGTAAATATAATTGATTCGATGGCGCGTCCAAATAAAGACACTGCACCCCCAGAACCATTGCAATAGCAAAATACCGCCACACGCTCGAAATACAGGAAAGGCAGACCGTCCACCAATTGTCGTGTTTCCGTCTGCCACTAATCCCCATACCGAATCCCAACATACCCACAAAGCCAAGACAGCACACATCCCCATTCGATAGCCTAGTCGCAATTGGGACCAGTCCATTTCCAATCCATCTCCTCGTTTCGGCAACATTTGCGCATGGGCCGCACGAATATCGCCATCACAAAACCAATTTGCATAACAGGTTTCGTACTGCGTTGCTACCTTTTCAACAGCTACGCCCTCCTGAAATAGATTTTCGGGTAGAAGAATGTTCTTGAAACGGCCCTTGTGTTCCGGAATAGTCTTGTCGTGTTTCTTGATGATCTTGACAAAGCCCGTATAATTCAAAATGGCATAATTTTGCAACAACTTGGCGGTCCGATATTGATCGATCAAGGCACGTTTGATCGAATCCGCTTCGGCCAGAAACTTTTCTGTATCTCGATCACCACCTTCGTCATCGGAATCTTCGTCTTTGGTGATTTTCGTCTTGGTGGCGGCAGCGACTGATGTGGTAATCATTTGCTTTTGGCGTAACTTTTCCATCAGTGGATTTGTTTTTAGCTTGTTGAAGAAAATGTCAATGCGTTGTTGGGCCGTCATTTCACTGGAGGTACGCCGATGATGTCCCAAAGTAACGGCTCCTCGTCGAATATCCTCCTCGTCAATACCCGTCTGACGTCGAAACGCCGACGAGCTTGCCACACTATCAATCAGGAAGGATAGTTGCTTTTCCAATTCATTTAGTTTTTCGTAGTAGAACTTGACACATTTGGCTTGTTCCTCTGCGATCAACTCTGCAAATTTCTCATCGAGGTCGTCAATCTCCTTCAGGTATCCTCGAAGAGTGCGCTCGTAGCCACTGCTAAAAAAATCCGAGATATCCGACAATGCCTTGTGTGAAAACGATTTACTGACATTGCTCTCTTTTGGTTGCAGTGGAGGTGCATATTGGAGGCTTCCCTGGCCAGCACTAGTGGGCGTTCGATTATCCGACAAGAGACTCGTCTTTTCCGATACCAACGTCTCCTCCGTAACCTGTTCCAGTCGACTGTCCCGCGGAGGTGATCCTCCAACTAGTGCTGAGAGACTATTATACGATTGCGATGGCGTAATGGTAACACTCTCCTTGTTTCCGGCGCGATGAGCCTCCAAAATTTTGGCCGCATCTGCGGGTCGTTTCGCGGACTGATCGTCGTATTTCTTTTTAGCACTCTTGGCTTTCTTGAGTAATGCCTTCAACTTGTCATAATCCAAGTAGTAATCAGTCCATTCCGACACTTTATTGTCCTCCAGTTTCAATCCAAATTCCACCATTTTTATCGGCGAGAGTGTGAGGGAATAAGATCGGGTGTTATTTCGATTGCAAGTACCAGGTGGGAATGAATGAAACCTCTGTTTGTATCTTCAGGATGGGGCTACCAATAGCTACTTGGCCATTCAAAGTGCAGCACAGAGCAGACACAAAGTCCAAGTTATTCCGCTACAGCTTGCCTTAAAAAGAGGTCGACGTCTTCAATGGATATAATATGGAAACAAGTTACTTTTCTCATCGTGGACATGAAAGCCGGTGCATTTTCCAAGAGGTGTCGTCAGCAAGCATCGACTATCTAACCCGGACACCAAAGACCCCTAAAGCCACTCAAGATTGACGTCGCGTTGTAAGTTAGTAGCATTAACTTTAGGGGTTGAAAACCAAAGCTCCGAGAAATCGAACGCGCGCCTTCAGCATGTTCGCGCCATGGTGGCAAAAATGGCGGAAAAATCTTCCGACTCCTCCGACAAAGATCCTCCCGGCGCGCGGTGAAAAGATACGGGCCGTCCGCCGTACGTCGGTCGGTAGCTCTGCAGCCGTAGATTTTCTTCTCGACCCGCCTCTCTTTCCCATTTTACTACTTGCTGCTCTAGATATTGAAGTAGGCGCCCTCGTCAGCTCTTCGTATCTCTGTATCAGATTGTCAATAAAGATGACTTGAAAGATTGTGCCGTTATTTAATATCTTGGAGGTAGAGATCATGTCGTCACCACGCGATATCATTCAGATCTCGTTGGGTTCTTCGGCCAACGCCGTTACGGCACATGCCTTGAATTTACAAGGGTTGGCAGTGACAGACGAGGAGGGTGGATGTGATACATATACCACCCACCGCCTTGAACGAAACCTCTGGGTTCCTCGTTGTTTGCTTGTGGACGAACCCACAACCTTCTTTGTTTCTTCAGAAATTTCCCAGGCCGTCCAACTCTCCCGCCCTTCTGAGGCCGGATCAATATTTTCGGCCTCCAGCAGTCTGCCCTTTGCTATACAACCGCTGGATCCCGCTTTGCAATTGCAGCATTTACAGCCGAGTACATGGGGTCAACAGTACCATTCTCTGTCGTCGACTCTGGCATATTCTACTCATTCTCGTTATTATCAAGAGCCAGTAGCGGCCACGTTACCGACGTATCAAGCCAGTTCTGAAAATGCCCGGCATGTCAATTGGGATGATTTGGATGACGAAAAGGAGCAAGACGAAGGAGAAGACGAGTGGCAGCGGCAGGCTCGAAAGGAACAAGAACGCGTCAAGTGGCAGCGAGAAACTCTAGAACCACTGCAAGCGCAATTGCACAAAGTTGCCGAGGAAGCCAAGGATGAGTTGGAGTCTGCACCACTCTCTTGGATGGAATATTGGATGCCACCATATTCAGAACAATCCAAAGTGGCTCTCGAATATTCGCATCAGTCACATCTAACACCTCATTGGGATAGCTACCAGAAGTCCTCGGACACACGCGGTGACTGGATGGAAGATGAATTGCTGGATCGACTGCGCAAACTACTCGAAGAGTCAGATTCGTGTCAGGGATTTCTTATTACTACACAGGGATATGGTCTGTATGCAGGCCTAACGACGGCGCTGCTTCAAGAACTCCAACAAGAATCCAAAAGCGCTGGTCGCCTGGTCTTCCACATTACCAATCCACTTGATTCGACCGCCAAAGGCCAGGATGACGATGATTCGGAAAATCAACCGTGGCAGCCAGCACATGTGAATCGCGTTCGAAAACACGTTTCCTCAGGATTGGCCTTGCACGATTTTACACAAAACGCGCACGTGGTTGTTCCATTGGCCTTTCCCGATGACAACTCGAACTCGTTATTTCATGCGAGTGCCCAAGTGGCCATGGCTTTGGACGCTTGCACATTGCCCATTCGATTGTCAGCTTCTTCCACGACACCTCGACGGATCGGGCTAACCAATGTGCCTTTTTTGGGCCAAGGTGGTGATTACGATGCGCAATGGGGATCCACAGCCCAACGGCTCTCCCTTTCCGAGTATATCCAATGCCTGCAACCATCAAATCAATACAAGTTACTGGAACTGGATACTCTTTCGCCAGCTATGGACACGGACAATGATCGTTTGTGGAATGCGTTGCTTCCAGGCACTAGTCTGGAGCGAGATGCCCGCGTGCGAGACGATGGTCATTCTAGAAATCGACCGTTGGATTTGGCTCCCGGGCGATGGATGCAGGGCTCAAAAGGTGGTGGCTTGCTGGCCTCATTGTCGCCTCAATCCTCATCAAATCCGCGCTTTGGGGATCGCTCCTTGCACCATCATTTTGCGCTCAGTACGGCCATTCGACCGGTGCTGTGCCAGGACGATTCGGATCCCAGGTATCAATACGACCCCACGGCCAAGACACTTTCTCACTATTTGACTGCAGTCATTCAAGGCATGGGGATTTCGTACCGTCCAGAACGATCCATGGCTGCGGTAATGAACCAGACGCTGGGTCGATTGACTTTTGCAAGTCCAACAAGTGGAGGTGCCGGCGCCTACTGGAAATCCTTGCTATCCAGTGCCGATCAACCTATTCTTGCCGTCTTGGGGAATTCCACACGCGTATACTCGCACGTCCAGCAAATCTCGTCCGACATGAAAATGGTCCTCGGCCCACGGTATCGTGGCTACCATCAGCGGGATGTCTTGAATGGCGTGTTACCAGAAGCGGAAGACTGCCAAGAAGCTCTCGAAGGATGTTTGGATTTACAAGATGTCTATCGTCCGCCCGACGGGAGTGGGCTGGCGCACGGCGACTCAGATGGGGACATTGACTATTGATCTATGGGAATGGGTAAGTAACGCTGCGTTTTTGCTCTGGTAAAGAAAGGGTGAAGACGATAGGGCGACCACTATTTGCTGCGCTGCTCCTGCTGGCATGCTGTTTCTTCATTGATGATAGTATCGTCGGGCGGACTGAACCATTGTGTTGATCCGACGTAAATGTGTACAAAAATCTTTAATCTGAGAAGAAATCGCGCCAGCAGCTGCATGCAACAGGGTCGTGTCCAAGTGACGCTTGTTCAATATCTACATTCTCTGACTACATCTGAAGAGAAATTCATTCGAACCTGATGGACCTATCAATCGATGCCTATCTCTAACGTCGTGCATAGTTGCATGCCGTCGTTTTCTCACCTTGCTCATTCTTGTTCTAGTTCATTTTATTATCCGTGTTGAGCACATACATTTTTAGCATGAAGTTGGCTCATTTCTTCGCTATTCTTTAGCCGCTAATGACGTTATCGTATTCGTAGTACCTCCACATCAAAGACGACTTTCCCCGCCAAATCGGACCCCAGCTGGTTTCGTTCTCGATCGACCCGAACCGAATTCATGACAGTCGTATACAATCGTTGCCGGTTTCCAAAATCTCTAGGGATTGGTTCTAGTTGCTTGGTGAGATAACCTTGTTCACTTGGAACCACAATCCGCCTCTTGCCTCCTTCCTTCATGCCCAACAATCCCAATTCGAGGCCAGGAACAACGTCATTGACGCCCAATTGTAACCGATACGGCTCGCCGTCCTGTTGGCTGTTTTCAAAAATCCATCCATTCTTACCCAGTAAGCGACCAGTAATGTGAAGGTTCACCTTGGAATTGGATTCGACTTGGCTGCTGCCACTACTGCCGACTAGAATATCGGCTACCATTACGCCCGTGGATTCATCGGTTCGAAACTCTAGCTTTTGTGGAGCATCTTGGGCGTTTCCCACCACAGGTGCAGTGCCCAACGTCGCCACAAAGCCTGCTGTCGTCAGTAGGACTCGTCGTCGGTCGACGCCGATCGTGGCGGTGCTGGAAGAAGGAAAAGATCGAGTGGGACGAACGTCTAAGGCAGAAACAATCGAGATGGTATCTGCCACTAGCAGTAGACTTGTCCAGAAGAAAACCCCAATCGTACGGACTCTCCCTGCATTCATAGTAGTAGTTGGCAAGGTTCGCACAGCATCAATGCCGCTCTAGTAGCTCGGAAACGTGCCGTGAACTGGCGATGATGCTGCTTTCGTTAGCCAAACAAGAATAAATTTGCAGATTTTGGTACGACCGTGCCACTCCGTCCAACTGCGATAATATATTGATTCCATCCAATGATGCACGATCGAGCTTTGAAAGATCTCCATGACGAGGCTAGGATCATGGCGAGTTGCTTTCGCCAATCCCTCTCCAAGTTGATGGTTCTGGCGACGATCGACGAAGAAATCGGATTTACCCGACTGACTTGAATTTGAGTGAGGGGCCGGTCTTGCAAAAGATCAAACGTTTGCCGGGTAATTCGAGAAGGTTCGTTTGCTTTCTAAAATATAGCCCTCGGGAAGTTCCGCCTGCTTTTGATATCTTTTTAATAGTGCCCCTTGAAGAAACCGGTATTCAAGAATTCTGCTAACCTCTCGTAGACGGAATCCGTTGATTTCTACGAGGTTCCCGCTTTCAGGGCCTTTCCGAAGAAACGAAGAACCCCTTCTTCTGTCCCGCAAACCCGAATCCCAGAATCAGCGACGCTTTCCTTTCTTGTCTGGTCACCAAAAAAATCAATCACAACAAAAATCTTCACAACACTTTCAGGCACAAAGGAGTGCGCCAAAGCTTCAACGATTTCTCTCCAACTCCCTTCTGTCCTTCGGGAGTTTCCTTCTCTGCAATTATATCGATCGCCATTCTACTCTTGCTTGCCACCAATTTTGCAAGAATACATCCATTCTCATACGCCTCGCGAGGTCCCACGAAATCCTCTCTACCTTCCTTTCTTGTTGCATTAAAATCATAATCTGCAAGGATGTGTAGAGGTGCAGCTTCCAACAACCGGGCCCCCCTTCGTTTCTGCTCGACCGCCACCATCAATCTTCCCACCATTGCTGAAAAAACCTCTAGTCGCCCCACTTTTCATCAACGCACGACTACTTCCACCACCATGGGAAGCCGAAAGCAAGCGTTTATGGCCCGCAGTCTGGCCCATCGAACTGTCTCCTTCATTGAACACGAAGTAGAAAAGATGGTAGCTTCGTCCCCATACCTACAATGCCACGAGGTGCGATCGGACATTGCACCGCTAAAGCGCGAAGAGCTCCAGCTCGGAAGGCTAGTCGGTCAGGGTGGCTTCTCCGAAGTCTACGAACTGGAATCCTTAGAGTTTCTTCAGGAGGAGAAAGACGAGCACGATGATGCCGACTTCTTCTTTGCTCCAGAACATCCACACGCCACTACTAGTGCCCAAGAGCTCCGCCACCACTTGACTGACTCGTGCATCCAACAAGGACTCGTCGTCAAGCACCTTCGCCAAGATTTGTTACCCCAGAGACTTCGCTTCCAATCGGCCGCGGCAGATCTTGTGACCGAGGCGCAGTTTCTTGCCCGCCTAGATCACCCTCACATTATCAAGCTTCGGGGCTGGACCGAGTCTGGCATTACTGGCCTTGGTAATGGAGAGCATGATGGGTACTTTTTGGTTATGGATCGATTGGATTGCACACTGGCAGAAAGGATTCAAGAGTGGAAGCAAGAAGAAGCGTACAATCCTCAAAAGAAGAAGGCTGGCACTATTACCCACTTGCAGACCAAGCTGCGGTATGCTCAAGAGCTCGCGAGTGCCCTGGAGTATCTTCACGAGCAACGACTCGTCTTCCGAGACCTCAAACCAGAGAACATTGGCATTTTGAATGACTCGATTGTTCTATTCGACTTTGGCTTGTGTCGAGAGCTTCCCCCCGAGTCCAGCAATCTTAATAATAATGCTGATCAATACGAAATGAGCGGTGTCGGAACGCTCCGCTACATGGCACCCGAAATCTTCAAGGACACCATTCATTGTTACAACCAAAAAGCAGACACCTACAGCTTTTCCATGGTCCTTTACGAAATGCTCTTTTGCAACAAGCCCTTTGAGCTTTATTCCTATGACATGCTTCGCATGCTAGTTTGTGACGAACACGAACGACCCCACATTCCGAGCCATTGCCCTCCTGATCTCCGACAGCTATTGCAAGATACCTGGCATTACGATCCTTTGGAACGACTGGATATGAAGGAAATCGGCACGGCTCTTCACCAAACAGCAGCAACAACGTCGTCGCCCAACGCTGCTAGCACTAGCGGCTGGTCTCGGTTACAATTGTTATTGGAAACTGCGACACGACAAGGACCGTTGCTACTTCACAAGTCGCTTAGCTTCGCGAGTGCGACGTCAGAGCGAACAAACACTACGACATTGGAAGAATGCAGCATTGGAAGCTGGTTTGTTTCCACCCCGTAGTAACCGAAGCTGTTCGTTCTTCTACAATTTATAAACAAATCTACTAAGCTTTGATTGGTTATTATTTCAGCATAGTCTTCTTGAATAAGATTCCTTTCAAACAGAACGTTTCTGGGAAAGAACGTAAACTGTCGTGAAATAGTACTTTCACCAGTAGTAGCGGTTGCTGCCTATCCGTATCATATTAGTCTTGGGGGAAGGCGGCTATGAGACATAGTATCATAGCACGATACTACAGTACCCCTGTTATCAGGTATATCATTCAATTCGCCTTGGGAATGATAGATAAAGCCCTGTAGCTTTCAAATGAGAGGAAACTGCTACCTGGTACTAGATAGTAGACAAAGAGCGCGAACCGTACCTGGTAAGACTACTAGTGCCTCGTCGGGGCGCGCGGCCCACGTGGGCCGATGTGGGCCTATGAGCACGCTTCGTCGCGCAACAGAATGAGACCCTTGTCTCGCATCCTCTCGTCTCCAACTTTCAGGAATGAATATTCAGATATGATAGTTGGTCCTGATGACTCTTGTTTGTTAAGATGTATGAGAAAAAGACTGAAACAACCGTCTGAATGTAGTGGTCCTCGCCAGAAATTGATAAATTCCCTCGTGGGCCGCACGTAGAAGTGCTACTAGAAGCTACGGGAGGCCCACGTCCCAAGCATCGAATTTTCGGCTACCAGCCATTATCTTCTTCCTAGTATAAGTAATGAAAAAAGATGCTTCATTATCCAAACCGTTTTAAAGTCGGTTCGGTGCCCAGCTGGGCAACAGTCCCACGGTACATGAACGCAATCAATACTGCCCAAACACCCAGGAAATCCAACCTTTTCGTACTGGCAGAGCACATGATTGATTTCTTCAGCCGTTTCAGCAGGGAACTTGACGGCCTCCTTGTACTTGGTCTTGGCAAACCATTGCACGAATTCTTTAAAGAATTTGTTGTTCTTGTCTAGAGAAATATCGTTAAGCTCTTCGATGCCGTCAAAGGGTGTGTAATGTCCCAAGACCCGCAACGCTCCAAGTATCAGCAACGACAGCTCACTCTTCTTACGACCCCATAGATCCTGTGGGCAACGCGTGTCTACTTCATTGTACTCTCTGAGGATGTCGTCAAACATCTCGTAGGGTACTCTGAATCGGTTTCTAAATTGTTTTCCTTCGTAGGATGTCACGTCCCATACGCACTTGCCCTCCGCTCTGTTTATTTCTGCCAGTTCAATATACCTGTGGAAACGACTAGACATGGGATCCCGCCTATGAATTGAAAGTGAGGCAAGTGTGGATTTACTATCAATATCAATTTTAAATCTTATTTACGTGGTGCGCTATAGTGCTCAGCCACGGGAGAGCATTTTGGGCTAGCACACTCCGACCCTGTTTGATTCTTGCAATCCCTACATCGACGTAGGGATTCACCCATTCTTGGTAAAAAACCTCTCCCAGGGGGAAGAGGAAAACCAAGAATGGCTAGAAGGACCCGTCGTCAAACCGGCGCAACGCAGGGAAGAGAGACAGCTGGCTCTCATCCTAGTCTGCTTACCATCCTTCAACTTGAATCAAACTAGCTGTCTTCCCTCTCGATTTATTTTGACACGCTCGTAGAGGGAGGCGTGCAGGGAGAAAAGCAGAAAGGTCTTGGCGCCCCAAGTAGTCTGGCCAGTAGCTGGGCTAGAGTCACGTCGAAGGCACTGACGCCTTCGCGCCGTGTCACGCGCCGCGTGCGCGAAAGAGCAGCGCTGAGCTTGCTCCACCCTGGAAACGTTCGGGACGAACGTTTTCCTGCCAAGCTGCCGGGGACCATGGAGGGCCTGGACGGTGAATTTCCCAGGACTCACTCCAACCTCTCGATGAACCATTTGTTCATCCAATACAAAGGTGGTGTTTCAAGCCACATTTGCATTCAGCCTGGATAAAAAACGGGACACAACGGTGCCCGTCATCCTCAGAACGACCACGACGTCTGTCGTGGTCGGACAACAATTCGCCTCCCCACGCATCACCGCGCGAATTGTAAGTGTGGATTTACTAGTAGACCTTTGGCTCTCATATGAACTTACTTTCGTTCCTCGCCTCGTGGTGCCCTCTTCAATTCGTGCAAACGGTTCTGGCGGATCATTGCAAGTACTCGGTCCTCTTCTTCAAATAGAAACTTCCATATTTCTGCAAGAGCATCGACATCAGTCGGATTGTCGCCAGTCGGATTGAAAATGAAATCATCACCCATGACCGAGCTGAGAACAGCAGAGGAAAGTCCATGGTCGGTGGTGATGGGCACAGAGTCGCTGCTGTGGGTAGAGTCTGAAGAGAAAGAAGCTTCACTTGAACTCGAATTGCTACTCATGGAAACACTAGAGTCACTTCTCGAATTGCTACTCGTGGAAGTACTATTCGTCGACATGTTGTCTTCTTCCATTTCAATGTCAGCATCCATAGTGTCCGGGTGTTCTGTATGCTATTGTCTGAGTTTGATTACGCTTTTCTCCTGACGATAGGTGGCAGATTGTGGCATGGTTTGATCAAAGGAGGCATCGTCATCTGGACCCCCAAATTACTGTGTGGTTCCATTGGAGTTAATCATGGCCGCTAGGACAACTTATGGATCCATTACATAGGCTTGGATTTTCCCATTTAAGTATTTGGATACAGCCAGCCTCCCCCACACATACGCCATCCCCACGTGAATCACCAAGCAATCTCCGATGGTGGAGTCTATCTCTCCCTGGTCGTCGTAAAGAGTGCTGAGGTAACGAACAACTCCGCGAGTGTCGGAGACAAAGCTGGTAGTTCATTGTGGTTGTTGTTATCGTTATCGTTTGTAAGTAGTAGTGGTAGAGTTGTGACGAGGCCCTTGCTGATGGCGTCACAAAAATAGAGCAATCTCATTGGTCTACCAAACTTCCAGAGGTCAACTTCCACAGGCGTCCTCACAAAATTATTGGACCCATATTTGCGGAGGGGAAGTCAAAATTTCCCGTCGAAGAAGTTGATATTTCCATTTTGGGCAGTTTTCATGGTCCTATAGAAACCAAATTTTGAGGGTTCACACAAAAACCTCGGGAAGTTCCAATTTCCCATGACCCTATAGAAATGGCCTAAGCATAGTTATTGAATATGTGCCGAATTGGATTTTTGTCGGAAGACAAATTCAAGTGCTGCGAAGCCTCAACTTACGCCAGACATTTAGTCCAATTACTCAAATACCCCGATCCAATTCGAACTAGTCGTAGTCGAATTAGAATTAGTCATCACGCGCTGTCATGCCGTGCAAAAAAACTGTTGGGGTTTGGTATCATGCTAAGCAACAGTTGACCCATGATTTTGGACAAGAGCATCAGGAAATCATTTGACTATCTGTCCTGTTAGTGGTTTCTTTTGTTGTTGCTCCTGTGTCCTGAAAAACCTTGGCTCTGCGATCGTTGGAATGAAAATGGGATTTGCGAAAAAATCGTCGAAAAGCATCGTCGCGCGTACGTGCCTGTACAGTTCCGTATGTGCAGACCACGTGGGGCGTGGACCGCGCTTGATACTTTGAGTGTGATATCTACGTCAACTAATAGGATGAATAACTCTTCCCTCATATATACCTTTAGTTTACTACGTTGGCTATTGGTTCGTGATGTTTTTTGGTTTGTCATCATGTGTCAAGGTAGCTTCGGATGTCGATGAATGTGATGGTAGTGGTGTACTCCCGTAGCTGCCAGTACATTTTCTACGAGGTTTTCCACATCTCTGCGCGTGGGCCGTGTGGGCTGCACGCCCCCGACGAGGCACTACGGTAGACATAGGTAATCGCCTTCGCCAGCCGTCCTGTTGTTGGGAATGTTACTGGCGCTTCTTGAATGGACTACTTAGTAGTACACACGGCCCTCCACTACGAGTATTCGGCAGTCGGAGAAACTGCCTACCAGATATTTTCCGTTCCCTTAAACAGCCGACCGAAAGCCCGTTACGTTACGGCGGGTTTTGATGCATTCCACCAATCATAATCCTTTAACTCCAATCGTAAAATGTGACACTATAGTGTCACATTTTTAAAATGTGACACTATAGTGTCACATTTTTTAATCCTTTTCGTTAGACGGACTTAACTCTGTCCCCACTTACTAAACTTTACACCGTTGAAAAGCTCGTGAAATTCTGATATGGCAAGGTCACAGTGACTCCCGACGGATCTTCAGCATTTGTCTTCATTTTTCGCCTCAAAGTTGCGCCTGTCGGCATGAAAATTACAAAAACTCGCCACACCCAACATGTCGGCTCCTTCTTCCCCCCAAGAACCTGTGCATCGGTCTCGTTCTGTGTCTCCCTTCACACAGGAGATAGTTAGGAACCTTTATGACGCATCGCAGATCCCCAACGACGAAATTAGGCGGGCCGTTACTACAGACGCGACAATGGTCTCGAATTCAGTCGATCAAGTGCAAGATCCCCCCGCCCCCCCCGACGAAGCGGTTGATGTCCCTGGCCAGCCTACTGCCACTACACGCAAACGTTCCAAATATGGCCAGAAGAAAATGTTGGCTGGGTCTACTTTATATTCTGTCACTGGGATGCCAATCGATGGTATCGATGGATGTCTGGTAGGAGTCATCGCCGAATGTCCCAACAAGCGGAAGAATGGTGGCCAGTATCGTGTTGACTGGGAAAAATATTCCACCGGCATGCCACCCACAATCAACAAAGATCTCCTTAGGAGATGGTACCCACCGGAGTTTAAGGCAATGTTTGACATTGCCATCGACGCATATGACGAGGCGGGGCCTGCGGGTGTTCAAGAAGTTCTGGGCCTCTCATTTTCCTCGTTGGCGGCTCCCGACAACAATTTGGAGACACCTGCTGCCAACAATTTGCCGCCACCTGCCGCAACTGCCGCCAATCCTGCAGCCGCTGGTGATTCTCCATCTGCCAACCGTGGAGACGATATGGCAACCCCACTGCGATGCGTTCGTCGTGCTACCTTGTTGACTGCTGCTGACTCTGTGTCGACGCTGACCCAGTCGCTTTCACAGCAGCAGGCAACAATCAACAATCGATCAACTAGGTCAACAGTATCTGTCGAGACTGTGGTAGATTCCGACTCTGACGATGGTTCAGAAGTAGACGAGGACGACGACGCATGGGAGGAAATCCGAGACGAATTTGACAACGAGGACAGCGACGGCGACGTCAAAGAGGAAGAAGCGACCCAGGCGGATGCCAACCAAGATGTGGGATTAAAAGAGTTACTCGACGCTCTTGAATGGAGATTCGACGAAGTCCAGGGCGGAACTCTTCATCAAGACCACCCTCCCGACGACTATCATGGACCGACTGGACTACGACCGGGAGTCGCCGATTCTTTTGACAGTCCCACTGACTGTTTTCGCGTTTGTGGGGGTTTTACCCTGAGCTTTGTGAAGCAACTGGTGACAGAAACGAATGATTATTTCAAGATCAGCATTCGTCCAAAACTTCCACAAAAAACCCACCACTACTTAGGTTATCCATGGACTCCGGTGACTCTGGGAGAAATGCACCGCTTCATGGGCATCATTCTCCGAATTTCTATGGAGGAACGAGACGGCGGGGGGTACAGGGCCTACTTCGACAACAACGACCAGGTACTATACACCGGCTGCGGCAGCGGTGCTCCGAGTCTGCTACTAGAAGATTCCAAAGGTTGGGCGCAGAAGATTATGCCACTGTGGCGTTTTCAGCAAATCCGTGGTGCCTTCCATCCGGAACAGAAGGACGCTGGTCGGGGAGGCGACAAGTGCTACCAGCTGAGGCGGGCAATCAACGAACTGAACGAAGCTTCGAAGAGGACGTTCATTCCGTCGGGGCATCTTTCCTTTGACGAAGGCGGCGTCAGTTGTCGAAGCCGGCTCTGCCCTGTACGCCAGTACAATAAGCAAAAGCCTCAGAAGTTTCGAGTCGAGTTTTTTATTTTGGCGGATGCAAGGAACTACAACGTCCTCCACCTTGATGTCTACCAAGGCAAGAACGACCAAAACGCGCCAAAGATTGACGAGTCAGTGCGCGGCCTTGGAACAACGCAGAAGGCTGTGATGAACGCAGTTATTCAAACCGGCATCGCGAAGGATACGGCTTATGGGTATCGTTGTATTTCAATGGACCGGCGGTATATGTGTCCTGAGCTTGGTGTGTTGTTACGTGATCGGTGCAAGATCCTTTCCACCGGTACATGCGTGACCGGTAGAAAGGGCTGGCCGAAGGAAATAATGACGATGGTCAAGAAAAAGGATATCGAACGGGGTACGTGCAAGGTTGCGCTGGACAAAGCTAACAAAGTTCTCTGCATTCAGTGGTATGATAACAGGGTCGTGAATGTTTGTTCGACGATACTGGACTCGCGCTACGACATGGCCCAGCGACGTGAAAAAAATGGTAACCTACGCATGGTCCAATGTCCACGTGCGTTGAAAATCTATCATCGTTTCATGGGTGGAGTCGATAAAGGGGACCAACTACGAATGCATATGGGCGGATTTGCTAGAAAGTCACATTTCAAAAAATGGTACAAGAAAAGTTTCTTCGCGGTCCTTGACATCATGCTGCTGAATGCCCTGGTGGCGTGGAATCTTTCGAGGAATGATCGGCCTGACAGATACTACTTCGAAAGGAGGAGATTCTACCGCTACATTGCTGAAGAATTATGCAAGTACAAGGACCCAGACGAGTTGCGAGTAGCCAACAATGTGGCTAACGAACCGACAGCAATCAATGAGGATCAACGGGGTCTACGTGAGTGCCGGCTTTCAGAAAGTAAGAGCCGTCAGTCACGCTGCACTGTCTGCCAGACGGACTGCAAAGTGGGTGGGATAAGTAGTGTGGGCATTCGTAAGAGGGTTTTTTACTGCGAGACATGCAAGCTCCACGTGCATGAACACATACTCGACAAGAAACGAAAGATCCATTTGTTGTTCCCGGCAAACATGACTTGCCACGACATAGTGAAAACAACCGATGGGAGGCAAATATGGGGTGCAGGACACAACAACAAAACGCAGACAAAGACTAGTAACCCGAAGCTATTGGAACTAAGGGAGCTTCATAAGAAACAAAGAACGGAGGATAATGATATCTAAATAGTAAAGACTAGTACATATTAGATGTTTATAATCTACTTGTTGCTACTAGACCCTTCTTTGAATCCTGTGTAGGATTCACCAATGTGGGCTGGGTAGCTGTCGCGTATCTCGGTTTGCACGCACTGGGGCAGGGGCTTACGATTGCCTTTGCCGAGGGTTCCGTGCACGAAGCGGGATGCAACGCTGTAGAGTTGGAAGCGGATGGCTTTGTTGTCCGCCCCCTCCTGCTCCTTCATCTGGTCACCAAGAGTCATCATGTACTCGCAGAGGGTTGGCCGGTGGTGGTCGGGATCCTCGATGTCGACCTCATAGTCGAGCATGTCCAGGTCCACCCACTGGTCGAGCACACAGGGATACTCCCCACACAATTCGCAGGGGGGCATGGCAGCACGAAACTGCGCCTCCACGTAGGCTTCGATCTCCTCGGGGGTTGCGCCGGGCTGTGGGACACAGACGATGCTGATGTCCTGGTCGAAGGTTGACTTGCGCTGGGGCTTCTCGCTCATGGTGGTAGAATGAATTCTATTTTATAGTCATTGGCACCAGATTTCAGCATTGGAGGGAGGGTCCGGTTAAGACCGGTTAAGAGAAAAGTGTCACATTCTTCTTAACCGGGGGTTCCGTTAAGAAAAATGTGACACAAAAATTGTCACATTTTGGTGCGCGCCGGGCCGCCCGTGACACTATATTGTCACATTTTTGGCCGTCTTACAATTGGAGTTAAAAAATCCAAAAAATCATCACCAGTAAAGGTGGATAGAATAATGGTTATGCGTTGGTGCCAGAAGTGCCTTTCACTCCCTTTTTTCATCAAAATATTTCTGCTGCGAGCGTTCACGAAGTTCATCACTACTAGATACCGGTAGAGCGTTTTTAAGCCACAGCTAACTTGACACGATTCCTTTTCCTCAGCAATATTGGTGGTGATATCCTCCTGAGCAAGGACTAACACTTCCCTCGGCGGTCGCACCAAGAACTGTATCCTGCGTAGGCGAGATCGCGATCAAGCAAGAATCAGCAGCCGTCGTCACTGCTCTTCTCCATTGTTGTTACGTTTTGCTCTTTTCCCTCGAATACAAGCCAAACAGGATACCATCGGCACACACGCAAGGAAAAGAAGAATGCCTACGGGGGGAAACGATGAAAAGGATCATAACGAGGATGCGCCACCACTACAAGCACCTGATGATGATGATGGACGACCCAAGCAGGAGCAGGAGGGCAAGGGGGGCGTAGTAGACCAGGCAGCATATGAAGATGGGCCAAGCGGAAATCCTCCAACACCCGGCACCAAGAACGTGGTGTCCCCACCTGCAAGGAACTATGAAGATATCGACGGGCCACTCAAACCTCCGTATAGACCACCATCCGAGCCCGCCCCCGCCAGCAGCACCCCGGCGGGTCCACCAGTGAGTTTGCAACTGCCAAGGGAAGGTGCTAGTATTGCAACAAGTACCATCACCGGTACGGGCATAGAAGCATCGACTTATTCGTCGCCCCCCTTGCCCGTGCCAGAAGATGTAGGAACATCGGCGGGTGCTCCTCAATTTCACGCCCAGCTCGTACCCGAAGACATTGAGGCAGAGATCGCAGAACGAGTGCAAAAGGGCATTCGAGAGGCTTTAGAGCGTGTTGGGGTTGACGCTGTAGCAATCGATCCTCACGCGGTGAATCAACCCCAAATTCTGGGTTTGTCCAGGAATACTTTCTATCTGATGCTGGCCATCATGCTTGTTGTTTTGGTTGTTGTTGCAGTGGGCGTGGGCGTGGGAGTTACTAACGCGCCTAGTGCAGCCATGCCAAGTCCGATTCTCACTGAATTCCCCAGTGCGGCTCCATCAGTTTGTTCGTCCTGGGTGCTGGTCGCCTACGCGTCGGCCAGAGACAACAAAATGTTTGCTTACAACAATGACCTTCGAGCCGAATATGCCTACGGAACATTTGTCGAAGATCCGGTACAAGACACCACAACCGACTTTCAACGAATCTTTCCTTTTACTTCACCGGACTACATCAAGTTTGAAACAGTCAACCTAGCCCATTCGGCCATTTACGTCTGGTCTGAACTTAGGGCTGTCATCGACGTCAGAGGTGCGGAATTTGAAGCCAACATTAAATATCTGTACAGCAATGATGGAGCCAAATCGTATGAGAGCAAGTGGGGAAATGTTTTAAGCCGAGTGGTTGATCAGGAAGATCCGTGGATTGACCTTAACAACGCTCACTGCTCTGCTCAGATGGGCGCCGAATGTAGCGGGGTCATTTGGGGCGAAAACGGTTATTACTCAGACAAACACGCAAATTTGACAAAATCAAACGGAGGTGTGATTGTCTACATCTCGAACCCAAATTGTCCCCCTATTCTAACAGTGTTGTAGTAGCAGGAACATGCAAATTTACTACTCAAAGGAGCGCACGTTGACGAAGTTGTAGTAGTAGGTCGTGAAACTAGGTTATAAAGAGGATGTCATTATGTCGTCTAATAACTGGATGTTTCCAAGATAATGATCTTGAAACGTTGCTGCCGGGGTTACATTTTCTCACCGGCGACTCGATGTTCTTGCCTTCTTGACGCTGCTACTACTTGGGCCCACCACGGGACGTTCTTTTCCTACGTCGTGGCGCCACCAGCTGCCAACCATCTTCTTCTCCGTCTGGATCTCTTCCTCCCAACTTCTCCAATGTCACACTTCCTGTCGTTCCTTCCTAGTTTTGATTGCCGTCCGGCTCATCGTTGTCTTTGGTTACCTAGTCGTTGGTCCTGGGACTTCCTTCGAGTCGGCCAAGTCGGCCACGGCAGAACTTCCTCCAACAATGCTGTTCATCTTGATGCTGCTGTCGTAATAAGGGTTGTTGTTTTCAATACTTACAAAGCCGAAATTGTGAACACAAAGACATTGTTTGCAAACATTGAGAATGGCGATAGTCAGCTTGGGAAGATCCGTCCATTTCCGTTTCGGGGAGTCGCTTTATCGTAGATGGGTCGCTGCAAGAGTCAGAGTGGTCGCGGTGGGAGAAGACGAGCGAAATCGTGAAATTGTGAAATCGCGGGCCCCCTTTTTTGCCGCACATTTCTCAATCTTCAAGTGGCACCATTTCGGAGTCCATGACTGATTGACGGTCTTGTGCCAATGCGATCACCACCACATGAATACAACACAAACAACTCCGATGAACTCATCAGCATCGCGTCCAGTCGAGGAACTTTTGTCGTGGTAAATTAATCGTGGTAGTGGTCGCCGAAACCAACTGGTCAGTACGTACCAATGTTGACCGTCGACATGGGTACTCAAACTGGAGTAGAGGAGGTTCTCTAGCAAGACTGGATAGAGTGGTCGCAGCAAACAATGTACTCGTCTTGCTGGCCAAAGCGACGACAGCGAAAGCAACATTCAGAGACCAAAGTAATTCGTGCTCCGTGACCTCCACCACACCACTCTTCTCATTTTTCTGGCTTTCTTTTCTTGGCCTTTTTGCTAGAATAACCAAGACGAACAAAATCCCTCAAGCACGCATGCAATGGGAAGAAGAACTCACACCGCAGGTGATGAAAATGATAACCATGCACCATTGCAAGCATCGGATAGGCCACCCCAGCAGCAGAGCAATGGCATAGATGAGGCAGCCCATGGTCGGCCAACATCCGACGCCAACAATGTGTCAGCAGCAAGAAATTATGAAGATGACAAAGGGCCGCTCAAAGCACCGTATAGACCACCACCTAATAGGGATACAAATGGTGGCCATGGGGGTGTCATCCCTGGAGCATTGGTGGTCGCTGGAATAGAGGAGGAAAATGTCACCGGAGAAAATGTTGGATCCTCTCCACAACAATCATCCATGGCAAATCAATTGCCCGACACTACGCCTCATCTTACCGATGAGGAACAGCCCACCAGCACTTTGGATCCGTCGGTGAGCTTGCCATTGCCAACGGGTGGCACTAGTATCATTGTGACCATGAGCACCATCACCGGCACAACCACAGAAGCATCAGCATATTCTTTGCCCCGGTTGCCTTCAGAAGGAGACATAGGTACATCGGAGGGAGCTCCATTTGAGGCCCAGCTGGTACCGAACATTGAGGAAGAAATCGTTGAACGAGTCCAAAGGGAAGTCCAGGAGGCTTTACAGCGTGTTGCAGTGAACGCCCCGACAGCTTCCAAAGCGCCCCAAATCCTGGGTTTGCCGAGGAAAGCTTTTTATCACATTGTTTTAGTTGTTGTTGCAGTGGGCGTGGGAGTGGGTGTGGGAGTGCGTGTGGGAGCTACTAGCTCTCCTAGTAGTGCGGCCATGCCGACTCAAAGTCCGTTCCCCTCTGAATTTCCTGGTTTGGCCCCATCAGTTTCTGCTACAAGTAGTGCTGCCTTGCCGTCTCCAATTCTGCTCCCCTCTACTAAATCTCCCAGCTTGGCACTGTCAGTTTCCTGTTTGTCCTGGGCGTTGGTTGCCCATGCGTTGGGTAAAGACAGCAAACTGTTTGCTTACAATTCCAACCTCAAACCTGATTTTGCCAATGGAACCTTTGTCGATAATCCAGTATCAGACACCGACAACTTTCAACGAATCTTCCTTTTACTGCACCGGACTACATCAAGTTTGAAACAGGCAACCTGGCCCATTTGGCCATTTACAACTTGACTGAACTTCGTGATGTCATCAATGCTAGAGGCTCAGAGTTTGAAGCCAACAGTGACTATCTGTACAGCAATGATGGAGCCAAATCATATGAGAGAAAGCGGGGGAGTGTTTTGAGCTGAGAGGGTTTTCCAGAAGACCCGTGGATTGATCTCAATGACAGTCACTGCTCTAGTCAGATGCGCGATGCATCATGTAGCGGGTTCATTTGGGGCGAAGATGGTTATCAAAACTTAGGGCTTCACACAGAGTTGACAAGATCAAATGGAGGTGTGAATGTTTGCATCTCGAACCCAAATTGTTCCCGAAGTCTAACAGTGTTGTAGCAATAACATGCAAATCTACTTTTCAAAGCGCACGTTGACGAAGGTGCAGTAGATTATCATGCCAGGACAAGGTCAGAATTGTGAAGCCACTGCCACCACGCTGTCAGATTGCCGCCTGGTGTCGTGGAATTGTGACGTTTGTGACGACGACAATCAACAAACATCTGCGCGTCTCGTGATGTGGGGAATCGCCATTCCCTACACCGCGGGGAAAAGTCACTGGTGAGGACGGCGCGCGACCACACTACTATGCCCCCATAGCCCGCGGGCATACACACGACGAGCACGGCGAGCCGCCGGTCCCAAAAGTCTGTGTTCGACCAGTTGCTGACTTGTTCCGCACGAGTTCTAGCGGAACCCTTCAACCCATCACTCCAAATCAGCCAAAGCATCGTTACCAGCTACCTATTCGACGACGACGATTGCTACATTCGTAAAATTGACCTCTCGACGGTCTATATATCTTTGCATTCACGGCGATCCTACATGACACCCTGCGACATGAACCCAAGAGCGGGAAACCTAAGTATCTTTACCCAACCTGCTTTCAAACGATCGAAACGTCGAACAACGTCTTTTTTTCGTGTCAATCCATCTCTTTTTTTACTTCAGAAAACACAGAAATAATTACTTCATAGAAACCAATCTATCGCCGCAATTACTCAACTCTACCGCTATCACTAGCTATTGCCCAGCGATACAGCCAATTCGGACCGTATCGTCACACGCTTCCTCTGCGCAAAGATCGATAAACTCACCGCAACGCCTCCACAATGGCCGCTCAAGTCCCCTTTGCGCTCGCTCCCGCCCTCGTGGGAGCAGCTGTCAACGATCCCATCGACTACTCGACCCGTGCCGGTCAGGCTCTCTACCAGTCTGCGACCGAGAAGTTCCCCTACATCTTTGCCGGAAAGGACTCGTCGATCGTGACATGGCTGCAGGCCATCAAGGACCGCTCAACTGTGGCTGGATGGACCGACATCCTGGACATCCTTGTGGGTCAAGATGCTCAAGGAGTTGACATCTTCCGTCCTCTCCTTGACGAGTATGGACTCATCACCTTGGCCATGGTCAGGCAAAACGCCATCGACGACTACATCGGCATGCAGGTCCGCAACGCACAGATCTCGACACAGATCTACATTGCATGCCGCAAATCGATTTCTGAGTCCGTCGATGAGCGCCTGGTGACCGAAGCAGCGAGCTACACCATCAATGGAGTTCCAGATGGCCCTTGCTTCATCAGGACCATCATCGAGCTCTACCAGGTGCAGACAAAGGGCACCACCTCTCAACTCCGCATCCAGATCTCCAAGGCGAAGGAGCTGATTGTCGAGAAAGGCTACGATGTCGATGCCTTCAACACCAGCATCGACGCCATTGTCCAGCGTCTAGCTTCCAGTGGCGAAACTTCGGAGGACCTCTTTGCCCATCTGACGAAGGCGTACAAGCAGGTCCCGGATAAGGCCTTCGGAGCCTACATCCGCAAGAAGATCGACGACCACAACGACGGATCGATTGTGCTCACCACCTCCCAACTCATGCACTTCGCCAAGTCGAAGTATGATGAGATCTTCAAGGAAGGGGAGTGGATGTCAGCATCAGCTGACAACCAGCTAGTCGCCTTGACTGCGCAGCTTGAGCAAGTCAACATGGACAACAAGAACCTCAAACGTCAATGGGAAGATCGCCGCGCCAAACAGGTCAAGTTTGGACGCAACGACAAGCCCAAGGGCAAGGGACCCAAGCAGGGGCCCCGAGCACCTGGCGCAGGCGCCGACAAGAGCAAGTGGGCATGGAAAGACCAAACCCCCAAGCCCGGTCAGCACACTCGGACCTTCGAAGGAAAGACCTACCACTGGTGCAAGTTTCACAAGAAATGGACCTTGCACAAGTCGGCAGAGTGCCGCCTCGCGAGGCATGAAGAGCACCGCGAGAATGGCGCGACCCGAAATGTGCAGATGAACGCGACCCTCGATTACGAGGCCGGCTTGCTCGACGAGGCATGAAGCCTCTGGCGGAAGGTGACGTCGCTTATCACCTTCTGCAGCCAACTTATGAACCAAGTGGCAGCGGGGCTATTCAGGGCCCTGCACCGCCTGGTCATGAGGGGACTGTCCCTGTTCTTGATCACCTTCCTTGGTGGCGCAATTCACATGCTGATTGCAGTGATTTGCGTCCCACTATGGATGGTTATGTACATCGCGAACTCTCTCCTATGGTTCATCAAGAGGAGAACAAAGGGACGCCTCAAGCGCCCAAGTCACTATTGCCCCCGCTATTATGTGCGCGGTACCAAGAGAAACTCGGCCCGGATCGGGTCCAAGACTGACCTTGGATGGCGGGCGTGGCTCTATATACACGTACAAGTGCGCCGGCGACGCCCAAAGCAAGCCCGGCGACCAAGAGACATCGTGGAACCGGATCAGTCCCCACCGTCTTACGACTGTGAGCCGGACTGGCCACCATGCGACGAGCATGACCGGCCTCCGGATCCGGACCCCGACGATGAGGGTTTTGTCGGTTTGAGGTCGCCAAGGATGGTGTCATTCGACACCCACAGCTACCCCATCCGACTAGACACACACAGCTCTTACTCGTCCACACCGAACAAGACGGACTACATTGGGCCGATGGTCCCAATCAAGAGCGTCATCATCGGAGCTGGCAACTCAAAGACAAAGGTCCAATTCTCAGGAACCGTACGATGGTTCTGGGATGACGACGACGGACATCGACATGTCCACATCATCCCCAAAACACTCTACATGCCGACTAACAATGAAAGGATACTTGCGATCCATCATTGGAGCCAAGTGTTAAGGGATCAAGGCGACTGTGGCTATGCCACCGCCGATGCCGACTGCACGGTCCTACACTTCAACAATGGCAAGTCCAAGAGGACCGTGCCAATCGGGACAGGCTCCAACGTCTCGATACTGCACTCATCACCGATGTTTGCAGAGGACTACGTGCAATTCGACCAATCAGTGTCATTGCACGACGAGGAGGGCCACCTTCCAGCGCTGTTCCGACGCAACGTCGTGAGCGATGATGAGCAATCCGACCAGGAGTCAAACGAGGACACCCAGAGCGACGATTGCTCAGAATCGGACGACGAAGACCAAGACCAAGATCTGCCTGAAGAGGCAGAGCTGCCCATGGGCCCGAGACCTGTCGCTTTCGGAACGGCCGGCCTAACTGAGGCCGACCTACCGAACGACACTCAGGAAATTGAGGACGAGCTGAGCCCACGCCAGCTCTACCTCTCATGGCATCAGAGACTCGGCCACATCGGGCCTAGGCGTCTCCTGCGGATGGTCAAGGACGGTCTGCTGCCATCCAAGATAGCCAAGGCGCGCCCACCGAAGTGTGCCGCCTGCCTCATTGGCAAGGCAACGCACCGACCATGGCGAACCAAGGCGACCCCAAACAAGAGAGCTCTGCCGGTCATCACTAGACCAGGCGACTGTGTCTCGGTCGATCAACTACAATCGACTACCCCTGGTCTGTTTGGGCAAATGAGGGGCTTCATCACGAAGAGACGTCTGCATTACGCGACGATCTTCGTGGACCACTACACAAGCCTCAGCTATGTGCACTTCTCTGAGACTTGCAACGCCCTTGACACTGTTGCAGCCAAGGATGCCTTCGAGCAATACTCCCGCTCGAGAGGCGTCATCATCCGTCACTATCATTGTGACAATGGCAGGTTTGCTGAAAAGGCCTGGGAGGACGCATGCAAGAAGTCAGGGCAAACGCTCAGCTTCTGTGGGGCCCACGCCCACCATGCAAACGGCGTCGCTGAGAAGCGCATTCGAGATCTTCAAGAGGCTGCTAGAGCAGTCTTGATCCACGCCAAGAGACGATGGCCTAATGCCATCAACGCCCATCTCTGGCCGTATGCCCTAAGGACCGTCAACCACACACACAACTGTGTGGTTAGCTCCAAGACAGGGCAGGTCCCACTTCTTCTATTCTCCCAAGTAGGTGAGCCAGTGATCAACTACAATCACTTGCACACCTTCGGCTGCCCCGCCTACCAGCTAGACGGCGAACTAGCCTCGGGAAAACGACGAACTCGACACGTTTGGTCCGATCGAGCCAAGGTGTCGATCTATCTGGGGCCATCTCCCCAGCACGGCAGCTCGATTGGCCTGCTGTTGAATCTGGCGACAGGCCACATCTCTCCGACGTTTCATGCGGAGTATGATGATCATTTCGACACAACGAGGCCTGACTCCGAGTTCAAGTTGCCACTTCCTACATGGCATGTCAGCACCTACTTCCATGAGGGACCAGATGGCGCGCAGCCAAGCGGCGACGAGCCACCAACGCAGGAAGTGGTCAACAACGAACCACAGACGGCCCCCACCGAGACCACTACCGTCTCAGAGGGAGCCCCATTGAGGCCATCAAGGGCAACTAGGGCACCAAGAGCCCAAGTCTTACCACAGGACGATGAGCAAGAGCCGCCGCCACCGCCAGTCGTGACTCGATCGGGTCGAACAAGTCGTCGACCCAATCGATTCCTTGGCGGATTCACAGGATCACTGCCCAGTCGACTCGAGAGCTTCGTGACGACTCTCGAGTACGATGGAACCCATGAGCTTGACTACCAAGAACAGCATCCCTGGGTGCTATTCAAGGCAACGAACGACCCGGACACTCTCTATCTTGATCAGGCTCTCAAGGCCCCTGATCGAGTAGAGTTCCTGAAGTCGATGCTCAAGGAAGTTCGGGACCATGAGTCGAGGGGACATTGGAAGATGATCCCTCGCTCCGAGGTTCCAGAGGGAGCTATCGTTCTCCCTGCCGTATGGGCAATGAAGCGAAAGCGCGAGATCAAGACCCGAAAGGTCTACAAGTGGAAATCTCGGCTCAATCTTGGCGGACACAAGGAAAGGCCTGGTCTGGACTATGATCAGACCTACTCCCCAGTCGTGGCATGGCCCACGATTAGGCTCTTCTTGATCTACTTTATCCTACACAAGTGGGTCACCCGCCAACTCGACTTTGTCTTGGCTTACCCCCATGCCAAAGTTGAGCGCCCCAAGTTCCTTGAGATCCCTCGAGGTTTCGCCTTCAAGGGGTCGAGGAAAGGACACGTTCTACAGATCCTCCAAAACATCTATGGAGGACATGCTAGCGGCAGAACCTACTTTCTGTTCGCGAAGAAGTACCTGGAGGACCTAGGATTCACTGCATCCAAAGTGGATCCTTGTGTCTTCTATTATGAGGGCTGTGTTCTACTTCTCTACGTTGATGATGTAATCATCGGCGGGCCGACCAAGACACAGGTCGACAACGTTATCGAACTCATCAAGGATAACGTTGACGTCGATGACCAAGGCCCCATTGAGGACTACATTGGCGTCAACGTCGAGTATGAGGACGACGGCTCCATGACTCTGACCCAGCCGCACCTCATCGACTCCATCCTTGAGGACCTCCGCCTCACAGGTGAGTCCAAGACAGCAACAACGCCGTCGCTCTCCTCTGTGACCCTCCATGCAGACATAGGCGGAGAGCCCTTCGATGAGCATTTCAACTACCGATCTGTGATCGGTAAGCTCAACTACCTTGAGAAGTCGACACGACCGGACCTGGCCTATGCCGTCCATCAATGCGCCCGTTTCATGTCGAACCCAACCAAGCTGCATGGACAGGCAGTGAAAAGGATTGGCCGCTACCTTCTGAAGACCAGAGGCAAAGGGCTCCATCTCAAGCCGGATCTGTCGAAAAGCTTTGAGTGCTTTGTCGACGCCTCTTTCGCTGGCGAGTGGGACTCTGGCCGAACATGGCAGGCCATGACCGATCCCAACATGGCCCGATCCAGAACTGGCTTCGTCATCTTCTTTGCAGGTGTGCCGCTGACCTGGGGCAGCAAGCTCCAGACTGAGATCTGTCTCAGCTCAACCGAAAGCGAGATGGTCGCTCTCTCAGCCGCCACCTGAGAGAACATCTTCCTGATCCGGCTCATCCAAGACGCCAACGATCTCGGAGGCCTAAACATGAACCTCTCGAACTCCAAGATCCACTGCAGAGTCCTTGAGGATAATCAAGGAACCGTCGCCATTGCTACGGAACCTCGTATCCGCCCTCGGACCAAGCACATCAACGTGAAGTACTGGCACTACGTCGACTTCATGCGATCGCATAAAGACATCATGTCGATCGATTGGATCTCGACCAAGGATCAACTGGCAGACATCTTCACGAAACCACTGCCAGTGGAGTCGTTCACAAAGTTCGCCTCGCTCATCTGCGGTTGGGTCTAACGACCTAAGTCCGCTGCCAACGATGAGAGGGAGTGTGACGTTTGTGACGACGACAATCAACAAACATCTGCGCGTCTCGTGATGTGGGGAATCGCCATTCCCTACACCGCGGGGAAAAGTCACTGGTGAGGACGGCGCGCGACCACACTACTATGCCCCCATAGCCCGCGGGCATACACACGACGAGCACGGCGAGCCGCCGGTCCCAAAAGTCTGTGTTCGACCAGTTGCTGACTTGTTCCGCACGAGTTCTAGCGGAACCCTTCAACCCATCACTCCAAATCAGCCAAAGCATCGTTACCAGCTACCTATTCGACGACGACGATTGCTACATTCGTAAAATTGACCTCTCGACGGTCTATATATCTTTGCATTCACGGCGATCCTACATGACACCCTGCGACATGAACCCAAGAGCGGGAAACCTAAGTATCTTTACCCAACCTGCTTTCAAACGATCGAAACGTCGAACAACGTCTTTTTTTCGTGTCAATCCATCTCTTTTTTTACTTCAGAAAACACAGAAATAATTACTTCATAGAAACCAATCTATCGCCGCAATTACTCAACTCTACCGCTATCACTAGCTATTGCCCAGCGATACAGCCAATTCGGACCGTATCGTCACAGGAATGCAATATGATATCTTTTGATTGTCTCTGTTTCTTCCTGCTACTTCGACCACTACGTAGGAGCCATACTATCCAGCAGTCTGAATAGCAACTCTACCGGTAGTAGTACTACTATTAAAGCAGCAAAAAGTGTGCACTATCCATTTAGCAGCTACCTAGATGATCGGAAAGTAATGATCTCGCCAAATCACCAAAGCGATAACGGCTACCTGGAAAGGCAGCTGAGTCTCACGACTCATCCGACTTTTTCACCCGTTAGGGATCATCAGCGCTAGTCTGCACACCTACAGAGACGATGAAACTGAGCTTTGTGCTTGCATCCCTCATCAATTTCATTGAGTGAGTTTAGGAGGGAGTTGGGCTGCTGCCAAGATACCGGTAGTAGTAGTAGGGGCACTGCCGGTGTACCAGGTACGACGAGAGGTATGATAGAAATTCCCTTTTCAAAGGTACCACAGTCCGTACGTACGTATCATAGCAGGTACAATCAGCAGGCGCGGGACTGATTGGAACCGCGCTCTGACGTCACGTGTCACTCGGAACGAACCACAATCTTGTGGTGGCTTTTCTCGCTATCCGAGACCGAGGGGATCCTTGGTGCTGGCCAAAACGACGACAGCGAGACCCACGCCAGGGAACCATAGTAATTCGTCCTCCATGACTTGATGATTTCCTGCCACTTGTGAGCAGCCACTTTGGTCGCCAACCCCTGGCTGTAACAAAACCAGCCCCTGCCTATCCCCGCTCTTCTCCATTCTTCTGGCTTTTTTCTGTTTTTGCTGGAACAACCAAGACGAACAAGATCCCTCCAGCAAGCACGCGATGGGAAGAACTCACACTGCAGATGATGAAAATGATAACGATGCGCCACTGCAAGCGCCGTATAGGCCACCCGAGCAGCAGAGCAAAGGCGCAGATAAGGCAGCGTATGGTCGGCTAAGAAATCCTCCAACATCCGACGCCAACAATGTGTCAGCAGCAAGAAATTATGAAGATGATGATGGGCCACTCAAAGCGCCGTATAGACCAACACCCAAGGATCAAGGCGACCATGGTGTCGTCCCTGGAGCACTGGCGGTCGCTGGAATAGAGGAGGAAATCGTCACCGGCGAAAATGGACCCTCTTCACATTCTTCGGCCGCCACCAGCGGTCGAGCTAAACGAGCCAAACGATCACCAAGGACAAATCAATTGCGCGACACTACGCCGCAGCTAACCGACGAGGAACAGCCCACTAGCACTTCGGGGCCGCCCGTGAGTTTGCGATTGCCAACGGGTGGCGCTAGTATTGCGACCACCAGCACCATCACCGGCACAACCACAGAAGCATCGGCATATTCTTCGCCCCGGTCGCCTTCAGAAAGAGACATAGGTGCATCGGAAGGTGTTCCTTTTGAGGCCCAGCTGGTACCAGACGTTGATGAAGAAATCGCTGAACGAGTCCAAAGGGAAGTCCAGGAGGCTTTAAAGCGTGTTGCCGTTAACGCCATAGAAGTCGATTCCAAGGCGGAGAATACGCCCCAAATCCTGGGTTTGTCGAAGACAACTTTTTATCGGATGGTGGTTTTCCTTCTTGTTTTTGTCGTTGTTGCAGTAGGCGTCGGCGTCACGTTGGGAAGACCACAAAGCACACCAATTACATCAAACCCACCAAGTCCAAGTCCTAAGGCTCCATTGCAGACCGCAGTGCCGACCCTATTACCCACCCGTTACACAACACCGGCGTTCGCTGCACTTATAGACTCTATTGGAAGTATTGTTTCTGATGACCTCGATACGTTAACAAACCCTGAAACGGTTCAGTACAAGGCTTTGTTTTGGTTGGCGGATTCTGATCAGTGGGACAAGTCTAATCGTTCCACTCAAGAATTGGTGGAACGTTATGCTCTTGCCGTCCTGTACTATTCGACGAATGGTCCAGGCTGGTCAGCTCAAAGCTTATTCTTGGAGTCCTCGAGCGTCTGCTTGTGGACTGGCGTTTCATGTTTCGATGGTATTCTTGATGTTCAAACGTTGGAGCTATGTAAGTAGGAAGGGTAGAGAATAGACCCCAATTCCACGGCACGTATTCGTGTCGCTAACCCTCGCCACACTACAGCTAATGTAGGCGCCACGGGGACGATTCCAACTGAGTTGGCTCTATTGACGAATCTTGAGAAGCTGAATTTGGACACCAATAATCTCATCGGAACCATTCCTCGTGATATTCTCCGACTTGCCAAAATGACAGACATGTCATTGGGAGAGAATCGTTTGACTGGAACAATACCATCTGAAATTGCTGTTTCCTTGAGAAATCTTGTGGTGCGTTCTATAGACTCGAAAATAGAGCCTTTTCAGCCCACATCTGTGTATTCTTCTCACCTCATCACGCTTGCACGCGCCACAACAGGCTCTCGATCTACACGCTAACTCTCTTGCCGGGCCCATTCCACCTGGGTTTGGTTCTTTGGTGAAATTCGGAGTAAGTCGGCTGATTTGTGCAGGATGCAGCATTCATGCTTCTAACAGTCTTCATAAACGCGATGTGATAGTACCTGGATCTTAGCACGAACCGATTTACTGGCACGATCCCGACGGAATGGGGTATATTGACGGATCTTCGGGTACGTTGGAGGAAATGACGCACATATGGCGAACGTGACTTCTGGCTGACAGCGCACCCATTGCTAACGCACTTTTTGGCATGCTTGACAAACAGTTTTTCAAGCTCAAGGAAAACCGGTTTACCGGAACCATTCCATCCGAGTTAGCTAGTGCAGCCAATCTTCAGGTGAGTCACATACTGGATCTCTATGGATCACACCAGCCACTGCACGTCCACAGGTTGCCGTTCTTGCTAACATGCTTCAATTGTGCCACGACAGTTACTGGATCTATGGACGAACCAATTTACCGGAACGGTTCCATCTGAGCTGGGGCGATTAACGAATCTCGGGGTAAGTTGGAGACCTCGATACTTCGCTCACGTAAATGCAGGAGGGGGTGGGACACAACAGTTCCTCACAAACTTCTTCTGCTCGCACTCCACCAACAGACCCTTGAGGTCAGGGAAAACATTCTAACTGGGACTATCCCGTCCGAATTGGGTAACGCAACAAATCTTGAGGTCAGTTGCCTATCTAGTATTAGCTCTGCATGAGTTTGTATTTTTAACTGGAAGCCCGAATCGCCACCATCTTCTCACATGCAGTATATCATTCTTCACAACAGTACTTGAGTTTTGGACAAAACTTCCTAATCGGAACGATTCCAAGCGAGTTACATACTTTGACGCGATTGAAGTATTTTTACGTGTGGAACAATCCTCAGCTGAATGGTCCGTTCCCCCAGCAGTTCGGGGCGTGGACAGCGTTGGAATACATTCACATCGGCGACACGGGTCTTTCTGGGACTATTCCAACGGAGTTTGGCAACTTTTCCAACCTGGGCGTCCTTTACTCCTCCGCGAGTCGATTTCAAGGTCCTTTGCCATCCGAGATTGGTCGCTTGCAGAAATTACGAGACCTTTGGATTGGCGACATGTTTCTAACGGGCACGATTCCTACCGAGTTTGGAGGGATGACAGCGCTGGAGCGTGTGATATTGGCCGGCAACAGCTTTACCGGAAGCATCGACGAGATTTTTTGCCCATTAACTCAAATTACTCTACTCGAAGCTGATTGCGGGGGCGTTCAACCAGAGGTTGTTTGCTCGTGCTGCACGTTTTGCGATGTGGACATAGATGCTTGCGCCGAAACACCCAACGGCGACGTTTTGGGTGAATGGGAGGAATGCACCAACAGCTACCAGTGCTCAAATGGTTGTTGCAGCGGAGAGTACTCTAATGGCACATTGAAGTGCACCCCGCTCGACGGGGGCTGTCGCTCCGATCTTTGTGTATGACCAATCCCGTGGGAGGCGGCCCGCGTGACGAGGCCCGAGATAACTTGTAATCCCAGATCTTGGTCGACGAACAGGATTCAGCAGAGGGCGTTGAGCGTAACATTGAAAATCTTTTATTCAACATCGTCTGGGCATCACCAGTCCTCATCCCGCTTCTCATGAGTGCATCCGTTAGCTATTTCTCGTAGAGTTTTAGTTTGGATACCATTTCGGTTTGGGCTGGTGCTGTAGGGAAGACAAGAAATACAGCCTTCGTCGGCGTTGGTTAATGGTGACGATTAACCCTGTAGCATCAAGTTGTCTGCCACACCCTCATTTGATTCCAGCATCACGAACCGGGGAAATCAAATCTCTGGAGGACGCTAGCCCGATGAGAATCATTCAGCTAAAGAACGGGCCATCACAGACTCTACCGGTAGTAGAGACCGCTTCTTGTTTCAACGAAGGGAGGACATTTTATGCTTGCCATCTCCCAAGTAATAGCGGCTGGGCGTTACATGAGACACAAATGAGTTGTTACTTCTTCCCAAAGGCGAGCGTCGGTTGCTTCCGAAATCACGGTTCTTCGCTCCTCCCTCTCTGAACAAAACGCGAACTGAGATAACCCAGCGAAAGCTGTCAAATATGCCGCCGACACGCCCAAAGTACGCGGACAAACGAAATCGCAGTCCTACAGTACGGTTCGCTTTTCGGACTTGCTATCAGAACGACAGCCAACAGAATACAGTTCAAGTCGAAAGGTCTATGATAGAGCGATTCGGTTTTGAGCCCCAACTTGGTTGAATTGGGCATTATTATGATGTGAGAGATTTGGTGTTGTGTGACGTTTTTCGTCTCTTGAACCACGGTGCACCTCCGGTGTGGAAACATGCTCGGCTTTCAGATGCCTCGGCACCTTCAATGTAGAGCGTTATCAGTAGTATTGTATTAGGAGTGAGATCATTAGCTACAGTCTTTCAGCGGGGAAAGGCAAAAAGCATGTGTTGCAGGTGCAATCGTAACCGTGACGTTCCATATGGGGACCAATCTGCCAAGGCTCTTGAATGGGTAAGACGATCAGTTGCCCATCGGACAGCACAAGCGATTTGTGAAGAAGTTGCCATGAGGACTAGCCGGATGAGAATCCTTCAGCTAAGCGAGCCATCATATGCTCGTAGAGGCCGTCCCTTCTTGTTTGAACGAAGGGATATAGTATGCGAAGAGCTCTTGGGACGGGGGGCATTTTGTGAAGTGTACAATGTCCAGGTCCAGAGTATCCAAATAGCGGCTGAACAGGACACAGGCTCGGGCTCCTCCGAAGGCGAGAGTCACAACAATCATAGCAACAGCCAAACAACAAATACAGGTAGTGCCCCAGCAGCTACTACTAAACTTGTTCTGAAACAACTCCGAGGAGACCTTGTCGTTCACGCCGGTACTTTTCGACAGGCTGCATCCGATCTGATCATCGAGGCGAAACTCTTGGCGAGGCTTAGCCATCCCAACATTATCACAGTTCACGGATGGTCGGCGAATGGAGCTGCAAGTTATGCCAATAGACGAAACGATGGCTTTTTTATACTGCTAGATCGCCTCGATGAAACCCTGACGCAACGCATGGAGCGATGGAAGTCTTGGGATGACAGTACTGCCAATAGCTTGACATCTACATCTTGGCAAAATGAAAGACAGAACCCCATTCGTCACACACCCACATCGCGCGCTTGGCGACGTTTTGCCGAAAAAATTGGATACGCATGCCAAATCTCAAAAGCCCTCGAGTATCTCCACAGCCGTGACTTGATCTTTCGTGATTTGAAACCTGACAATATTGGCTTTCGTGGCGACGACTTGGTCCAACTATTCGATTTCGGTCTTTGCTGCGAACTCCCAGAACAAAATCCTCCTCCAGATGTGGTATATGATTTGAGTGGTGTCGGCTCTCGAAGATATCTAGCACCGGAAGTCATCCTGGGGAGCGGGTACAATCAAAAGGTTGACGTGTACAGCCTGTCGATGGTTCTGTACGAAATGTTGTCTCTGGAAAAACCCTTTGAAGTGTATACCAAGGAGATCCATGAGGCTCTGGTTGTAGAAGGTGGCGTTCGACCGAAATTGCACTCGGACTGGCCCGTCGAACTGCAATCTCTATTACAAGAATCTTGGGCTAGAAATCCTTGTCAAAGACCTTGCATTCGAAATGTCAAAGCGCAGCTTCGATTGATAGTCCAAGCCGTGGAGCAGCGATTGTTGGTTCACAAAAGTCGTATGATCCAGCTGATTGTTGAGTTGGACGATCTCTTTGCGGTCCAGCCCGTATCTCCTGACCAGTATTCCAAGTCGGATCGGACGGAACGAACTTCTTCGCTATCGGATTCCACATTCACGTTCATATTTGACGATAGATAAACATAGCGTTGCGTGCTTTGTCCTTTTGCACACGGGGCAGAAGAGTAGCATAATCAGACAAACGCAATATAATATGAGCTGACTTTTCTCCGAACGAAGCATGTCTATCGATGATGACAAAGATGTTACGAAGACTTCATCGTCATCTTTTGCCTTGCATCGCTGACTTCTCGTCTGCTGCACGATCCGTTACGTATTTGTCGAGACAAGAATGATACCGTCGATGGATGACGCTCTTCTTTTCTCTCGTTGAATGTTATTGTGTGTCATGGTTCGGGACAAGAAGAATGGACGTGATGGGGATGTTGCGTTTTGTGGTAGAGTACAGCCCTGCCGGCGTGAATCCGCCTGGCGCGCCACGGCACCTTCCAACGCGATTCTCGCGTTTGATTGGTCCAGCGCCGGCGCTCACCAAAAAGGATTCTCTCTTGCGCCAGGCCGGCCAGCCACGCCAGAGGTGCCCACAAATCGATCGAAAGCACGAACGGAACGAGCCCAATGGAGTTCCCATCATCGTCGTCATCATCCCAGCCAAACCAGCACCACCCGCAAGAAGAGGCATCCAAAAATCATCCACTGATACGAAGCGTAAAACCATTTCCCTTTTGGAAATTAAGTAAGGTAAGAAACGGCATCCTGTCATTGCAAATATATTGTCTGGAATGTGTTACAGCAGAGATACAAATGCCACCAATGCTGCTGTTACAGAAAGCGTGGTGAAGAGGGCATGAGATGTTCGTCTTCTTGTGGCATCGAAAGAAGAATCGGCTTGTGTCTTTTTGTTAGTTCCAAACGACTCGTTTTCGCACCGATCGTTCAATTACTGGATCAGTATTGCTCTGAACATTACATGGCTACGATGGAGTAGATCTTTTGCCATTGCCACATGGACTCATTTCTTCCTGGCGGCATCGTTTCCATGGTCGATTTGCTTTTTCCGTCGACCTCGAATGCAAATCGCTGTCTTCGGGTTTTGGCGACTTTTTTAGCCATGAATGCTCCAATCAATGAGTCTTCGAATTTTTTAATTAAGCATTGGCAGGACGACACGTCACATTCGATTCCTGCGAATCAGATGATCCACCAAAAATTCGCCGCGTCGTCGCCTGTTGTTTGCATGCGTCGCTTCTCGTTGTACGATGATGATGACAAGGTCCTCACCCCTTTTGCGTCACTTCCAAATTTAGTACCCTCATGTGTTGCCCCCGCTTGTCTTGTGGTATCTTTTGAAAGAGTTTGCAGTGTAATTGCGTGAATGAATCAACTGGGTGGTGGTGGCATTATGATTCGAGATACGATAATCACTGAATTGGAGAGTTTCGAGGAGGATCAAGACGATTCCTCTCCCTCTGAAGCTCAGCCGCCACTGTCACCGGCAGGTGGCGCCGAGTCGTTGTTCTTGGCAGGTCTTGCCACCTCCAAGATCAGCGCGGACGCCCTCTCGTCCAAACTACGGCACGCCCACAAGTATTCGTTTGGCTCTTTGCAACCGAGGCGATCGCCTTCGGGGGCTTCCATCAGGAGTGCATTGACCGACGACTTTCATTCGTGTGCCGAATTTTCTGACGATATTGATGAATTTCCCCTTACAGATAACGACAACGAAGACGACGATACGTTCTTTTCCATCTTTCGAAGAAAAACACCAACAAACAGCAACATGTCTGCAACTTCCTCCTCCAAGCGCTCCAAGAAGGCCAACACGGCTCCCGTAACGAATGTTCCGGAAGCCGAAGCCAAAGGAATGGACGTGGCTGAACACGTCTATGAAAAAGCCAAGGACATCTGGGCCTGGGGCAAGGGCGTCCCTGTTGTGTCCATCGGCCTTGGAATCACCGAAGCTGTGGTGGGCAAGGCTGTCAAGGTAGCCTTGGGAACTGACTTCGAAGGCCTAGACAATCAAATCAAGCCGCAGCTTGGCAAGTTGGACCACGATGTTATTAATCCTGCCATTGAGGCAGTGGTCAGCGTTGCCATGAACGCTGCTAACAAGTCAGAAGGTGTCCTCAAGCCGATTCTCATCAAATTTCTGTCTCCTTTTGGACTGATCAAGAATGAAGCCGAGAACCCCGAACTTACCACCGAGTAGAGTGTTTATTTTTTCTCTGTGAGGGACTTTACATTTCCAAGGCGCGACTATTCATTTGCAGTCGGCTCTTTCTAATCTATTTACTCTAGAATAATTGTATGACCTTCCCTTCTTGTGATTATAATTCAAAATATACCAGTCCAGAACTAGCCGGCCTCTGATAGGAACGTCGGCCGAGACGACGAGTCTGCCGGTACTTCTCTCTCGACATCAGTCAGTGCAATTGTTACTTTTTCCGCAACTGCGGGAGCTCACTAAACCTTCGAATCGTAAACAATCGCAAAGCATCTCGTTGCGACTCGGATAGACAATTCTTCCCGGTGGTGCCATTTTCTTGTTTACAAAACCCCAATACCCCCGGCACCAAACTCGCACAATACGACAAGACCGCTTGTCCCCAGGCATTGCATCCCATGACAAAACAGATCGGTGATCCATCGTGCAATGTTCCTACCACGGGTGCATGGTCTGAAGTTTCCGAATAAATGCCATGTTGCTGTGGAATACTCGTTCGAACCGGCGACCCAAGTTCCAGCGGAGTACACTGGTATCGTTCCCTTGTCCAATCAATCATTCGACCACATCGTTCTTCTACACAAGGAGCCTTGAAGGCTGAAAAATGGTCTTCTCCCGAAACACGAACGTGACCTTGAGTAAAGCACCAATCATGCGAAAATCCCCACGTGAAAAAATTGGCCGATTCTTGAACGGGATTGTTGTCGATGGGAACATGGGCCAAATAGGAATAGCAGGGTTGCACAATTCCATGCAACCATTCGGGAAAGGTATCCACACCACCTGTAGCTACCACGACACCATGGCGGGCGGAAAAAGTCTCCTTGCCAGAAGGTCCTTCCACTATAACGCTAGCGCGGGATGGTTGCTCTCCATTCGTAGTATCGGTCGGATGAGTAACGATCCGTGTTACTCGACTGTTGCATCGTAACGTGACTTTTCCTGTAGCTACCGCTGCCACCAAAATTCGTTTGGAATATTCGGCGGAATCAATCACGGCATCCTGGGGAAAGTAAATGGCACACGGAAAATCCGGGCTCGCACCCGGCACGCTAGTGATATCTTCCAAAAATTCCAAACCTTCACAACATTTACCCAAGGATTGAAAGAATTCATATTCCGCCTTGAGTTCCTCTCTTTGATCGGCAGGGCAAACATAGTAGGAACCCAGCTCATTCAAAATATTGGGTTGGTCGTTTGACGACGTCAAAGATTTGGCAATGGACTTTTGAAGTGCCAGTCCTTCTTTGGTGGCTTGTAAATATCGTCGAGCTCCTTCCATGCCATGATGTTTTATGAATTCACTCGAATTGCAGGCAAAGACTTGAGTCATCATTTTGATAATCGAGATGGGTTGATGATTCATGGTGGCACTGCCACTTTTGCGGTCGTCACAGCCTTCGCCTGGGGCTGGGCCCGCATCGACGACCAGAATCGAACGAATGGGTGCACCGTCATTATCACCTTGAGTATTCGTGGGACAGTAGAGACCCTCTTGCAGTAAATGATGGACGATCGATGCCCCGGCAACACCAGCACCAATTACAATCACATCGTAGTTGCAGTTGTCGGTGTCGGTCGGCATGATGTTTCTACTGAGTTTAAAGAACCCCGTCAGCTCCAACCCACTCAAAGGAATGAATAAGCGTCGAGAGCTACCGTATACCCCAAGGGACGGGACAACAACTAGCACACGTCTTCACAAGAAAACGTTGTCCGAAGCAGGTGTAGTTGTGGATTAGATCTTAATGACCTACGAATGTAGATGCCACACAAAGTCGACAGACGCGTGATCCCTCGCGAGCTACGTCGCCCGTATGCTACGGCAACCGGCGCACGCGCGGGGAAAGACGATCGGCCGATTCGAAATCGATGGAATTTCGGCTTGCCGACTCTCTATCTTTAGAAAATCTGTCCATGGCTCCTGAAAAGCAAGACAACAGCGGCACGATATTGGAGTCGCGTCGTTTACTTCTTTATCGATGGACAGAAATTGGCACACAACAGGAGCTGCTGGATAGCAAAGTTTTGGTACGGTCATCTCAAGAATTCAAAGACTCCGGTCTAGGCTTATATCTATTTTCTATTTATAAGAAATCCAATTGATCTCATTCTCTAGGGCATGTCCGAGTTTCTTACCCGAGTATACAGCTTAAGTTCATCCCTCAACGACGTTTTGGGAACGTTCACAGGAAAAGCCGGTTCGGCCGGTAGACTACCAGGTTGCTCCGCTGGAAGCGCAGCGTCAGGCACTCTTACGTTTAAGTTAATCGATGGCGCTGGCGTAGGAATAGGAGGTTGTGTGACGGCGGGTACCGGGGAAAAAGTGGGCAGAGGGATGGGTGGTGGAGAGGGCTGATAGCAGGTTTGACTGGCTTGTCCGCCTCCCACATCGGTACACTCGCAAGTCGTCATTGTACCACCCAAAGCAACGAAAGTACTTCTAGCCCCCGTCACTTGGCACAGAATGGCATTTGCTGTGCGAACCTGACAGTATGAACATGTGCCGCAACTGCACGGATAGCCGTCAGGGAATTCCCCAGGACACGTCGCGTCGCTATCCTTACAAGGATCGGAGTCACCTCCTCCAGCCCCTCTGCAGGCATAGACATTGATTTCGTTGGTTGTGCAGGTTTGGAGATGGCGACGAAGAAAGTGGTGACCGTCCTCTTCGTTGGCATGCTGCACGCTGAATTCTTCACTGATCACAAAGTTGCCATCGTGCTTCAAATCCTCGTTGTGGCCCAATGTTGAGGGTATTAGCGCCAATGATAGAAGAAAAAAGCTTCGAAAAAGCATGGTTGTTGCAGGATTGCTTTGGGGGTATCGCAGGATGTCGGCTGGTATGAAAAATGACGCTTTTAGATTTCCATCCTATCTCTAATCTTGCACGATTGCACATCGGAGCATCGGAGGGTGAGGAAACCACGACACAATGAACCGAGAATTTGGAGATTTGCGCGCGCTTTGCATTAGTGTAATTAAGGTCCGAAGGCATATTTAAATACATGTGAGAATTCGAAGCACCGTGCTATTTCGGAGTTTTATCTTGGCTTGTGTGCAACGGCAAAATCGATGAAGCTCGGCATTCCAAGAGCTGTTCTGCTCGCGTTTTGCTGCTGCCGACGACGTGTACCCAATGAACGTTGGTGGCATGGCACCACCACCAACAGTCGTCCGAGCACGGCCATCTGCCACCGCGCGTGCCCAAAGAGGATTATCGGAGAAATATGTCGTTGCACTACGCTTTCTCCCAAACGCCGTCCTTCTCGCGATCACGTCATCGGCACTTTCCGTCCGATGGCATCGGAGAGGATAACTGTTTGTAGACTCCAGCCACTGTTCAGCAGAAGTGCAGCTGGAATGAAAGGAAACGGCATCTGTTGTTGGATGAACGACGACACGAGAGGCTACCACCCCGTAGACTTCCTCTCGGTAGTAGAGTAGAGAGGTATTCGCAAATGACTGCACCGCTCCATCCGCTTTCTCTCTGATAGCTGGTTGCTGCTGCCTCCGTCCTCCACCAGCATCAGTCAGGTGGTGGGCATAGGCAAGAAAGCGACGACATATTACAAGAGTACTAGTAGAGTACTACTCTACCAGAGTATCACACTACTATTAACAACTTCGAGCTAAGAAGAGCAGCAAGGAGCTATTCTAGTAGCACAATGTTCCGGCGACGATTGGCGAGATCCCTCCTCTCCTATCGTTCAGGTGGCTGCTAAATGGATAGCACCATGGCGCACTTTTCGCTGATTTAATAGTAGAATAAATAATTGACGCTGCAAGAAATAAGAAAACACCACGGCAGGCGGAGGTGGCAGCGAGGAGGACCAGCACGAAGAAGCATGACAACTAGCTGAGCTAGCTCCTCTTTCAGTAAAGTAGCTAGTACTGCTAGATTTGTTTTTGACTGGTGCAACACTTTAAAAATCGGAATGATATCGTAGTTCGATGGCTTTCCTTGCATGACCAACAAGTTTAAATTAAGTGCTTCCGTAGCATTCGCCTCTCGGGTAGAGTACTTGAGCCCTGTGGAATCGAATGAATCCATTCTTCGTTTTCGCGCCGATTGATTCGATTCTTCCGTGCGAGAAATCTAAAAAAATTAAAAAAATAACCCTATTTACTGGCTTATGTCCGGTCACGTAGGTAGCTAAGATTTTATAAAGAAGAAAGGGGAAAAAAGAAAGGAAAAAATTCAAAGAACAAAAGGACGGCAATAATTCGCTATTCTCAATAACAAGAGATATATTTTAACGGGATGACCTACCACGATGACAATCATTGGCTGGCTTGCGCTGCCTGCCATTAAGTCGAATTGGTCCAAATTGGTCGGACGAGCGGCGACAATGGCGCAACACAAAAATCCATTCTTTCACTGTCAAACTTTCTTTGCGAGTACTTCTCGAGTACTGCTGCTGTCCTCCTACCACCCCATGTATATAAACTCCTTGATTGGCGCTATACAGTCGTTGCAGCAGCAGTATTATTCGATTGATAGTTATTATTTAATTACTACTTCAATATTACCAAGGTAAGTGCATTCCATCGCAGACCAAAGTATTTTGATTCATGCCTTTCACTAACATTGTCATTTAAACTTGACAACCTGCTCACCACCCAGCATTTCTACAATTCGCCTGTTGTGGCCTTTGCTGTGAATATACTCCCAACACGAAGCTGTCATCGCCACCGCCACTTTCAACTCGTCAGGCATTTGTTTCCTTGCTAATGAATGCGACAATCAACTTTGAATCACTGCTGATTCGTCTACAAGCTACCACCGCCACTAGAACTACACTACAATACACTTCATTACTCGCTTCCACCTCTATGAAGCCGCCGCGGCGTAGCTTCATCTCGTCGATCATTATGTTCGTGGGTGGTTTGTTTCCCTGCCAACAAACGCTACAATCAACTTTGGATCGCTCTGAATTCATCTACAAGCTGCCACTACCACTATAATTACGCTACAATGCACTTCATTATTCGTGGCTACCTCAACAAAGCTGCCGCCCCGCCACTGTCTTGTTGAACTCGTCGGTCATTTCTTCTTTTGAGAGGATACCACGAATGCAACAATCAACTTCTGGCGGCCTCTTTGGAACACTATAGGATTGCTCGTATAATACTAATAGAAAGCTCGAGAAGAACATAGATTCATTGTTGAATAGGTCACCAAGTGCATAGGGGACCATTACAAAGGAAATAGAGAGGCAACGGCCGAAGGCAGTTGCAGTCGCGAGTGGATAGTTCTTCGACTGATACGAACATGTCGACTCGTATGACCATGAATCGGACCGTGGCATTGGGTTCAGTGACGTCAAGAACCGAAAATAATGACTTTCTAAATGATGTTTTACACTTTTTTGAGGCAATTCCATTGGTGGGCTGTTGGTGGCTTACACTTTTCTGACAGTTTAGAATCGGCCAAAATGGCTCAATTATGATGATTCTGAGGTCTTTTTGTCAAAGGCTTACACTTGAGCTACCTACGTGGCCGGACATTGGCCGAGAATGGCTTATGTCCGGTCACGTAGGTAGCTAAGATTTTATAAAGAAGAAAGGGGAAAAAAGAAAGGAAAAAATTCAAAGAACAAAAGGACGGCAATAATTCGCTATTCTCAATAACAAGAGATATATTTTAACGGGATGACCTACCACGATGACAATCATTGGCTGGCTTGCGCTGCCTGCCATTAAGTCGAATTGGTCCAAATTGGTCGGACGAGCGGCGACAATGGCGCAACACAAAAATCCATTCTTTCACTGTCAAACTTTCTTTGCGAGTACTTCTCGAGTACTGCTGCTGTCCTCCTACCACCCCATGTATATAAACTCCTTGATTGGCGCTATACAGTCGTTGCAGCAGCAGTATTATTCGATTGATAGTTATTATTTAATTACTACTTCAATATTACCAAGGTAAGTGCATTCCATCGCAGACCAAAGTATTTTGATTCATGCCTTTCACTAACATTGTCATTTAAACTTGACAACCTGCTCACCACCCAGCATTTCTACAATTCGCCTGTTGTGGCCTTTGCTGTGAATATACTCCCAACACGAAGCTGTCATCGCCACCGCCACTTTCAACTCGTCAGGCATTTGTTTCCTTGCTAATGAATGCGACAATCAACTTTGAATCACTGCTGATTCGTCTACAAGCTACCACCGCCACTAGAACTACACTACAATACACTTCATTACTCGCTTCCACCTCTATGAAGCCGCCGCGGCGTAGCTTCATCTCGTCGATCATTATGTTCGTGGGTGGTTTGTTTCCCTGCCAACAAACGCTACAATCAACTTTGGATCGCTCTGAATTCATCTACAAGCTGCCACTACCACTATAATTACGCTACAATGCACTTCATTATTCGTGGCTACCTCAACAAAGCTGCCGCCCCGCCACTGTCTTGTTGAACTCGTCGGTCATTTCTTCTTTTGAGAGGATACCACGAATGCAACAATCAACTTCTGGCGGCCTCTTTGGAACACTATAGGATTGCTCGTATAATACTAATAGAAAGCTCGAGAAGAACATAGATTCATTGTTGAATAGGTCACCAAGTGCATAGGGGACCATTACAAAGGAAATAGAGAGGCAACGGCCGAAGGCAGTTGCAGTCGCGAGTGGATAGTTCTTCGACTGATACGAACATGTCGACTCGTATGACCATGAATCGGACCGTGGCATTGGGTTCAGTGACGTCAAGAACCGAAAATAATGACTTTCTAAATGATGTTTTACACTTTTTTGAGGCAATTCCATTGGTGGGCTGTTGGTGGCTTACACTTTTCTGACAGTTTAGAATCGGCCAAAATGGCTCAATTATGATGATTCTGAGGTCTTTTTGTCAAAGGCTTACACTTGAGCTACCTACGTGGCCGGACATTGGCCGAGAATGGCTTATGTCCGGTCACGTAGGTAGCTAAGATTTTATAAAGAAGAAAGGGGAAAAAAGAAAGGAAAAAATTCAAAGAACAAAAGGACGGCAATAATTCGCTATTCTCAATAACAAGAGATATATTTTAACGGGATGACCTACCACGATGACAATCATTGGCTGGCTTGCGCTGCCTGCCATTAAGTCGAATTGGTCCAAATTGGTCGGACGAGCGGCGACAATGGCGCAACACAAAAATCCATTCTTTCACTGTCAAACTTTCTTTGCGAGTACTTCTCGAGTACTGCTGCTGTCCTCCTACCACCCCATGTATATAAACTCCTTGATTGGCGCTATACAGTCGTTGCAGCAGCAGTATTATTCGATTGATAGTTATTATTTAATTACTACTTCAATATTACCAAGGTAAGTGCATTCCATCGCAGACCAAAGTATTTTGATTCATGCCTTTCACTAACATTGTCATTTAAACTTGACAACCTGCTCACCACCCAGCATTTCTACAATTCGCCTGTTGTGGCCTTTGCTGTGAATATACTCCCAACACGAAGCTGTCATCGCCACCGCCACTTTCAACTCGTCAGGCATTTGTTTCCTTGCTAATGAATGCGACAATCAACTTTGAATCACTGCTGATTCGTCTACAAGCTACCACCGCCACTAGAACTACACTACAATACACTTCATTACTCGCTTCCACCTCTATGAAGCCGCCGCGGCGTAGCTTCATCTCGTCGATCATTATGTTCGTGGGTGGTTTGTTTCCCTGCCAACAAACGCTACAATCAACTTTGGATCGCTCTGAATTCATCTACAAGCTGCCACTACCACTATAATTACGCTACAATGCACTTCATTATTCGTGGCTACCTCAACAAAGCTGCCGCCCCGCCACTGTCTTGTTGAACTCGTCGGTCATTTCTTCTTTTGAGAGGATACCACGAATGCAACAATCAACTTCTGGCGGCCTCTTTGGAACACTATAGGATTGCTCGTATAATACTAATAGAAAGCTCGAGAAGAACATAGATTCATTGTTGAATAGGTCACCAAGTGCATAGGGGACCATTACAAAGGAAATAGAGAGGCAACGGCCGAAGGCAGTTGCAGTCGCGAGTGGATAGTTCTTCGACTGATACGAACATGTCGACTCGTATGACCATGAATCGGACCGTGGCATTGGGTTCAGTGACGTCAAGAACCGAAAATAATGACTTTCTAAATGATGTTTTACACTTTTTTGAGGCAATTCCATTGGTGGGCTGTTGGTGGCTTACACTTTTCTGACAGTTTAGAATCGGCCAAAATGGCTCAATTATGATGATTCTGAGGTCTTTTTGTCAAAGGCTTACACTTGAGCTACCTACGTGGCCGGACATTGGCCGAGAATGGCTTATGTCCGGTCACGTAGGTAGCTAAGATTTTATAAAGAAGAAAGGGGAAAAAAGAAAGGAAAAAATTCAAAGAACAAAAGGACGGCAATAATTCGCTATTCTCAATAACAAGAGATATATTTTAACGGGATGACCTACCACGATGACAATCATTGGCTGGCTTGCGCTGCCTGCCATTAAGTCGAATTGGTCCAAATTGGTCGGACGAGCGGCGACAATGGCGCAACACAAAAATCCATTCTTTCACTGTCAAACTTTCTTTGCGACTACTTCTCGAGTACTGCTGCTGTCCTCCTACCACCCCATGTATATAAACTCCTTGATTGGCGCTATACAGTCGTTGCAGCAGCAGTATTATTCGATTGATAGTTATTATTTAATTACTACTTCAATATTACCAAGGTAAGTGCATTCCATCGCAGACCAAAGTATTTTGATTCATGCCTTTCACTAACATTGTCATTTAAACTTGACAACCTGCTCACCACCCAGCATTTCTACAATTCGCCTGTTGTGGCCTTTGCTGTGAATATACTCCCAACACGAAGCTGTCATCGCCACCGCCACTTTCAACTCGTCAGGCATTTGTTTCCTTGCTAATGAATGCGACAATCAACTTTGAATCACTGCTGATTCGTCTACAAGCTACCACCGCCACTAGAACTACACTACAATACACTTCATTACTCGCTTCCACCTCTATGAAGCCGCCGCGGCGTAGCTTCATCTCGTCGATCATTATGTTCGTGGGTGGTTTGTTTCCCTGCCAACAAACGCTACAATCAACTTTGGATCGCTCTGAATTCATCTACAAGCTGCCACTACCACTATAATTACGCTACAATGCACTTCATTATTCGTGGCTACCTCAACAAAGCTGCCGCCCCGCCACTGTCTTGTTGAACTCGTCGGTCATTTCTTCTTTTGAGAGGATACCACGAATGCAACAATCAACTTCTGGCGGCCTCTTTGGAACACTATAGGATTGCTCGTATAATACTAATAGAAAGCTCGAGAAGAACATAGATTCATTGTTGAATAGGTCACCAAGTGCATAGGGGACCATTACAAAGGAAATAGAGAGGCAACGGCCGAAGGCAGTTGCAGTCGCGAGTGGATAGTTCTTCGACTGATACGAACATGTCGACTCGTATGACCATGAATCGGACCGTGGCATTGGGTTCAGTGACGTCAAGAACCGAAAATAATGACTTTCTAAATGATGTTTTACACTTTTTTGAGGCAATTCCATTGGTGGGCTGTTGGTGGCTTACACTTTTCTGACAGTTTAGAATCGGCCAAAATGGCTCAATTATGATGATTCTGAGGTCTTTTTGTCAAAGGCTTACACTTGAGCTACCTACGTGGCCGGACATTGGCCGAGAATGGCTTATGTCCGGTCACGTAGGTAGCTAAGATTTTATAAAGAAGAAAGGGGAAAAAAGAAAGGAAAAAATTCAAAGAACAAAAGGACGGCAATAATTCGCTATTCTCAATAACAAGAGATATATTTTAACGGGATGACCTACCACGATGACAATCATTGGCTGGCTTGCGCTGCCTGCCATTAAGTCGAATTGGTCCAAATTGGTCGGACGAGCGGCGACAATGGCGCAACACAAAAATCCATTCTTTCACTGTCAAACTTTCTTTGCGAGTACTTCTCGAGTACTGCTGCTGTCCTCCTACCACCCCATGTATATAAACTCCTTGATTGGCGCTATACAGTCGTTGCAGCAGCAGTATTATTCGATTGATAGTTATTATTTAATTACTACTTCAATATTACCAAGGTAAGTGCATTCCATCGCAGACCAAAGTATTTTGATTCATGCCTTTCACTAACATTGTCATTTAAACTTGACAACCTGCTCACCACCCAGCATTTCTACAATTCGCCTGTTGTGGCCTTTGCTGTGAATATACTCCCAACACGAAGCTGTCATCGCCACCGCCACTTTCAACTCGTCAGGCATTTGTTTCCTTGCTAATGAATGCGACAATCAACTTTGAATCACTGCTGATTCGTCTACAAGCTACCACCGCCACTAGAACTACACTACAATACACTTCATTACTCGCTTCCACCTCTATGAAGCCGCCGCGGCGTAGCTTCATCTCGTCGATCATTATGTTCGTGGGTGGTTTGTTTCCCTGCCAACAAACGCTACAATCAACTTTGGATCGCTCTGAATTCATCTACAAGCTGCCACTACCACTATAATTACGCTACAATGCACTTCATTATTCGTGGCTACCTCAACAAAGCTGCCGCCCCGCCACTGTCTTGTTGAACTCGTCGGTCATTTCTTCTTTTGAGAGGATACCACGAATGCAACAATCAACTTCTGGCGGCCTCTTTGGAACACTATAGGATTGCTCGTATAATACTAATAGAAAGCTCGAGAAGAACATAGATTCATTGTTGAATAGGTCACCAAGTGCATAGGGGACCATTACAAAGGAAATAGAGAGGCAACGGCCGAAGGCAGTTGCAGTCGCGAGTGGATAGTTCTTCGACTGATACGAACATGTCGACTCGTATGACCATGAATCGGACCGTGGCATTGGGTTCAGTGACGTCAAGAACCGAAAATAATGACTTTCTAAATGATGTTTTACACTTTTTTGAGGCAATTCCATTGGTGGGCTGTTGGTGGCTTACACTTTTCTGACAGTTTAGAATCGGCCAAAATGGCTCAATTATGATGATTCTGAGGTCTTTTTGTCAAAGGCTTACACTTGAGCTACCTACGTGGCCGGACATTGGCCGAGAATGGCTTATGTCCGGTCACGTAGGTAGCTAAGATTTTATAAAGAAGAAAGGGGAAAAAAGAAAGGAAAAAATTCAAAGAACAAAAGGACGGCAATAATTCGCTATTCTCAATAACAAGAGATATATTTTAACGGGATGACCTACCACGATGACAATCATTGGCTGGCTTGCGCTGCCTGCCATTAAGTCGAATTGGTCCAAATTGGTCGGACGAGCGGCGACAATGGCGCAACACAAAAATCCATTCTTTCACTGTCAAACTTTCTTTGCGAGTACTTCTCGAGTACTGCTGCTGTCCTCCTACCACCCCATGTATATAAACTCCTTGATTGGCGCTATACAGTCGTTGCAGCAGCAGTATTATTCGATTGATAGTTATTATTTAATTACTACTTCAATATTACCAAGGTAAGTGCATTCCATCGCAGACCAAAGTATTTTGATTCATGCCTTTCACTAACATTGTCATTTAAACTTGACAACCTGCTCACCACCCAGCATTTCTACAATTCGCCTGTTGTGGCCTTTGCTGTGAATATACTCCCAACACGAAGCTGTCATCGCCACCGCCACTTTCAACTCGTCAGGCATTTGTTTCCTTGCTAATGAATGCGACAATCAACTTTGAATCACTGCTGATTCGTCTACAAGCTACCACCGCCACTAGAACTACACTACAATACACTTCATTACTCGCTTCCACCTCTATGAAGCCGCCGCGGCGTAGCTTCATCTCGTCGATCATTATGTTCGTGGGTGGTTTGTTTCCCTGCCAACAAACGCTACAATCAACTTTGGATCGCTCTGAATTCATCTACAAGCTGCCACTACCACTATAATTACGCTACAATGCACTTCATTATTCGTGGCTACCTCAACAAAGCTGCCGCCCCGCCACTGTCTTGTTGAACTCGTCGGTCATTTCTTCTTTTGAGAGGATACCACGAATGCAACAATCAACTTCTGGCGGCCTCTTTGGAACACTATAGGATTGCTCGTATAATACTAATAGAAAGCTCGAGAAGAACATAGATTCATTGTTGAATAGGTCACCAAGTGCATAGGGGACCATTACAAAGGAAATAGAGAGGCAACGGCCGAAGGCAGTTGCAGTCGCGAGTGGATAGTTCTTCGACTGATACGAACATGTCGACTCGTATGACCATGAATCGGACCGTGGCATTGGGTTCAGTGACGTCAAGAACCGAAAATAATGACTTTCTAAATGATGTTTTACACTTTTTTGAGGCAATTCCATTGGTGGGCTGTTGGTGGCTTACACTTTTCTGACAGTTTAGAATCGGCCAAAATGGCTCAATTATGATGATTCTGAGGTCTTTTTGTCAAAGGCTTACACTTGAGCTACCTACGTGGCCGGACATTGGCCTATTTACTGGGCTGAGGTGGTTTGGCGGTCAGGAACGAAGCGAGAAAGGGCACCCATTCCGATAGTAAAGCTACATTATGTCTCCAACGGTTTTTTTTTAAAATACGCAGTCACTCGCCAGATTCCGGGTTTTTAACTCGTGGCTTTCTCTATCTTCCTCATTTGCGCAATCGTGCCATAATGTTTTTCAACCCAACTACTTCGTTGGTGCTGTCATCCAAGAGATACTTCTTGTCCTCGACAAACTTGTTTCCTCCCTCGCCGAATTCCTGCTACGCTCTGCAGTAATACTACAATGCTCTTTGGACGTCTTTGTCTTCTAGCGTTGACGCTAATACCGTCAACATTGAGCCAACTCGAGGACTTGAAGCTCGATGGCAAATTTGAGATCATTGAAGAATTCAATGTGCACGAAGAAAACGGGGACGATGCTCGCCACTTTCTTCGTCGCCAGCTCCAAACTTCTAACGTTTGCACAGCCACAGACCCAAGAAGTGTATATGCGTGCGGAACTCCAGGAATGATCGATAAATGCCAGGATAGCACCGCGACGTGTGCTGGGGAGTTCCCCGATGGCTACTCCTGCAGTTGCACTGGATCCAGCGATACCACCTGCACCTACTGTCAGGTTCGCACAGCCGGTACCATTATGTGCCAAGTGACTGGGGCTAGAAGTACCTTCGCTAACGTAGAGGGGATAATGCAGACCTGCGACTGTGCCTATGTGGGAGGCGGACAAGTGCAACAAACCTGCTGGACGCCTACACCAGCGCCATTCACCCTTCCCACATATTTTCCCGCACCTGTCACACCACCTCCATTTACTCCAGTTGCTATTCCTGCTCTTCCTCCCAACGTCATTGGACTTATCCCGACGCCGGCGCCTTCGATTAACTTAAACGTAAGAGTGCCCGATACGGCGCTTCCAGCGGAGCAACCTGGTAGTCTACCACCTCAAGCGGCTCCTGTGTACGTCCCCAAATCGTCGTTGTTTAATTCATTGAAGTTGTACGACGGAGAAAGAAACTCGGACATGCCTTAGAGAATGCCATCAAATGGATTTTCCGGTCATCATAGAAAATAGATATAACCCTAGACTTGAGTCGTTGAATTCTTGAGATGACAGCCAAATTCGAAAGGATGCGAAATTATGCACCCGTACCTCTGCTATCATCAGGGGGGCGGGTTGTGGGTTCCGGGACCTCCGACCCCATCGGCTGATGTGCGCCAATTTCTGTCCGCACAGTAGTAAACGACGCGGCTCCAATATCGTCGTATGATACTGCGGCATTAGTTCGATGGAGCTGCTTTCAAAAATAAACCTACTGTACCTTTAGTTTACTGGGCCGACGTGTTTTGCCGTTTAGGCAGGGAAGCCAGAAATGGTACATATTCCGATGCTAAAAGCTGGTACAATATGCCTCCAACGGTTATTGCTCATATGTAGGCACGCCACATTCCGGGTTCGTAGCTCGTGGCTTTCTCTTTCCTCCCAGGCAGATCCTCGCAATCGTGCCAATGTTTTTCTTACTCGACAACAACTTCGTTGGTGCCGTCACCCAAGAAATGCTTCTTGTGAGCTCATTATCCCCCCCCCTCGCCGAATTTATGCTACATCCTGCAGCACTCTTACAAGAACAATGCTCTTTCGAAATTTTTGTCTACTATCTTTGGCGCTAATGCCGTCCTCATCATTGGGCCAACTCGAGGATTCTTGGGAGCACAATGGCAATTTTGAGATCATTGAAGAATTCAATGTGCACGAAGAAAACGGAGGCGGTGCTCGCCACTTTCTTCGTCGTCAGCTCCAAACTTCTAACGTTTGCACAGCCACAGACCCAAGAAGTGTCTATGCTTGCGGAAGACCAGGAATGCACGATAAATGCCAGGATAGCGACGCGACATGTGCTGGGGAGTTCCCCGATGGCTACTCTTGCAGTTGCACTGGATCCAGCGATACCACCTGCACCTACTGTCAGGTTCGCACAGCCGGTACCATTATGTGCCAAGTGACGGGGGCTAGAAGTACCTTCACTACCCCAGAGGGGATAATGCAGACCTGCGACTGTGCCTATGTGGGAGGCGGACAAGTGCAACAAACCTGTTGGACGCCTACAACACCGCCCATCCCTGTGCCCACGTTTTTCCCCGCACCTGTCACACCACCTCCATTTGCTCCGGTTGCTATTCCCGCTCTTCCTCCCAACGTGATTGGACTCATCCCGACACCGGCGCCTTCGATTAACGTAAACGTAAGGGTGCCTGACGCTGCTGCGCTTCCAGCGGAACAACCTGGTAATTTACCACCTCAACCCGCTCCTGTGTACGTCCCCAAATCGTCATTGTTTAATTCATTGAAGTTATATGACCGAGAGAGAAACTCGGACATGCCCTAGAGAACGACATCAAATGGATTTTCCGGTCACCATAGTACTAGAGAATCGATATAACCCTGCTAGACTTGAGTCTTTCAATTTTTGAGTTGACGGCGGCTGGTGCCAAAAATTGCTTTGACAATGAACATTGGTTGTGTAGTGTGGGTCTCGAGACAATATCTCTGGGCCTCCGTGGCCAACAGCTGTTTTGTGCCAACTTCCGTTTAACAACAGTAAACGAAGTGAATCCATTTGCTTGTGGCGAAACAAACGGATTTGCTATGCTGGTCGGTTAACAGAAGCTCCAAAGATTTCGGATAATTAGCGAATTCTCTTGCAAGCATCCTTTCAAGAGAACTGTGGATTCCGAATAATAGCCCTATTATTTCAATTGCATATGCCGGCCAAAAAAATAATGTGTATCTCGAAGGACATCGCTTCAGATCCGATAGTAAATCCACTGTGCTTCTCCGATGGGCCTTTCTCATCCTATGGGCACGTGTAATCTCCACATTCCGGCTATTGCTCGTGGCTTTCTCTTTCCTGCCTATTTTCCCCAATCGTGCTTGTGTTTTTCTATAGAAATTTTGTCGACCATGTCATCCACGAAATACTTCCTAATGTCCTCAATCTCACAATTGCCTTCCCCGCCGATCTCCTGCTAGCTTGCTAGATTCTGCAGCACTCTTGCAACAACCATGCTTTTTCGAACTCTTTGTCTTCTCTCTTTGGCGCTAGTGCCGTATTCATTAGGCCAACTCGACGACTGGGAGCACGATGATGGCAACTTTGTGATCAGTGAAGAATTCAATGTGCACGAAGAAAACAGAGGCGATGCTCGCCACTTTCTTCGTCGCCAGCTCCAAACTTCCAACGTTTGCACAGCCACCATCCCAAGAAATGTCTATGCGTGCGGAATTCCAGGAATGCCCGGCAATAAATGCCAGGATAGCGACGCGACATGTGCTGGGGAGTTCCCCGACGGCTATTCGTGCAGTTGCACTGGATCCAGCGATACCACCTGCACCTACTGTCAGATTCGCACAGCCGGTACCATAATGTGCCAAGTGACGGGGGCTAGAAGTACCTTCACTACCGTAGAGGGGACAATGCAGACTTGTCAGTGCGACTATCTGGGAGGCGGACAAGTCAGTCAAACCTGCTGGACGCCCACTCCACCGCCCATCCCGGTGCCCACTTTTTTCCCCGCACCTGTCCCACGACCTTCATTTGCTCCAGTTCCTATCCCATCCATGCCGCCGATCTCTATGCCAGCGCCTGTGATTGCTCCTGCCTCGCAAGTGAGAGACCCCGACGCTCCTGGAGGTTCCGTTGTCAACCTCCCCGCGGAGCAACCTAGTTCAACACCTCCACCGGCAATGCCTGTGGCCGCCCCCAAGACGTCGTTGAGGAATCAATTCAAGTTGTACAGGCGGGCACCAAGAAACGCCGACATGCCATAGAGCAGAAGTGCAATTTTCCAATGACTATCCGATGACCGTAGAGAATAGATGTAATCGCTCCTAGACTGCTGCATTTGAATGCTGACTGATTGCCGGATTTCAAACGATGCAATCCTGGGGGTGCTTCGTAAGCCGTACCAAAACGTTGTTGATGCCGCCATGAGCAGGGAGGGTTGTGGGTTTCGGGACAAAACATCGGGGCCAGCGGCCCTCTGTGCCAACTTCTGTCTGTATGTATCGTTTCCTTGGACTCATTGTCCACCAAAGATAGCATTTCATAGAAGCATCCAAAGCAAGGAAGGACCAACAGTAACTATGAGACGTGTGCCACAAAACTGAATTTCTTGTGGCGAAACAGAAATGGATTTTCTAAGCTGTTCGGTGAACAGAAGCTCCAAAGATTTCGGATAATTAGCGAATTCTCTTGCACGCAGCCTTTCAAGAAAAAGCTGGATTCCAAAATAGCCCAACTCTAGAGTATGAGGGAGCTGACTTCAGTTGCGTTCATGCCGGCGCAAAAAATATAATGTGTATCTCGAAGTACATCGCTTCAGATTCCGATAGTAGTAAATCCACAATGTGCTTCTCCAATGGGCCTTTCTCATCCTATGCGAGCACGTGTAATCTCCACATTCCGGGTTTGGTGCTCGTGACTTTCTCTTTCCTCCTCGTTTTTGCAATCGTGCTTATGTTTTTCTATAGAGCTTCGTCGACCTTTTCATCCACGAAATACTTCCTAATGTCCTCGATCTCACAATTTCCTTCCCTGCCAATCTCCTGCTAGCCTGCTTTATTCTGTAGCACTCTTGCAACAACCATGCTTTTTCGAACTCTTTGTCTTCTCTCTTTGGCGCTAATGCCATCGTATTCATTAGGCCAACTCGACGATTGGGACCACGATGATGGCAACTTTGAGATCATTGAAGAAATCAATGTGCACGAAGAAAACGGGGACGATGCTCGCCACTTTCTTCGTCGCCAGCTCCAAACTTCCAACGTGTGCACAGCCACAGGAATCCCAAGAAGTGTCTATGCTTGCGGAAGACCGGGAGATCACGACAAATGCCAGGATAGCGACGCAACATGTGCTGGGGAGTTCCCTGATGGCTACTCCTGCAGTTGCACTGGATCCAGCGATACCACCTGCACCTACTGTCAGGTTCGCACAGCCGGTACCATTATGTGCCAAGTGACGGGGGCTAGAAGTACCTTCGCTACCCCAGAGGGGATAATGCAGACCTGCGACTGTGCCTATTTGGGAGGCGGACAAGTTCAACAAACCTGCTGGACGCCCACTCCGCCACCCATACCGGTGCCCACGTTTTTCCCCGCACCTGTGCCACGACCTTCATTTGCTCCAGTTCCTATCCCATCCATGCCGCCGATCCCTACGCCAGCGCCTGTGATTGCTCCTGCCTCGCAAGTGAGAAACCCTGGCGCTCCTGGAGGTTCCATTGTCAGCCTCCCCGCGGAGCAACCTAGTTCATCACCTCCCCCGGCAATGCCCGTGCACGTCCCCAAGACGTCGTTGAGGAATCAATTCAAGTTGTACAGGCGGGCACCAAGAAACGCCGACATGCCATAGCGCAGAAGTGGATTGTTCCAATGACTATCCAATGACCATATAGAATAGATGTAATCCTAGACTGCTGTATTTGAATGCTTACTGATAGCCGGATTTCAAACGATGAAAAACTGCGGGAGCTCCGTCAACCGCACCAAAACGTGGTTGGTGCCGTCATGAGCGGGCAGGGTTGTGGTTTTTGGGACAAAACGTCGGGGCAAGCGGCCCTCTGTGCCAACTTCTGTCTGTGTGTAACGTTTCCTTGGACTCATTGGTCACCACAGATAGCATTTCATAGAAGCATCCCAAGTAAGAAAGGACCAACACTAACGATGAGACGGGTGCCATTGTTTCCGTCATTCCGATAGAGGGTATCCTTTTGGTTTCGGTGTTCCCCAAAATGACCGCCAAGAAAGACTTCATGACGTCACATTGGGCTTCCAGAATCGCCAAAACAGTGTGATTGTCACGATGACATGTACAAAGCATTTCCAACTCACGATGACCAGAACACTTTGGCGAAATCAGCTTTCCCGTACACAACATGTTTTGAGAAACGGAATCGGGTTTCAACAAACAGCTACATGTACTTTGGTGCTTCGGGTGCGTTCGTGGCAGGCGGAAGAGGCTTCATGTTGATGCATCATACATCGTCTCAGATTGCCGCATAAAGCTTTTATGCCTCAGGTGGTGGGGACGTGCTCACATGCGGGCAAGGGTATTGCTTCTCGAGATTCCTGCCTGTGACGGACGGTTCTCATTCCACTTCATGTTTTGCAATCGTACGAAAACATGTGCTTCTACGCAACTTTGTTGATGCTGTCATCATGGAATGCTTCCAGTTGTTATCGACACATTATAATTTCCTGCTGCATCCTACAATCATCCTACAATAATCATGCTGTTTCATAAGCTTTCTGTCATTTCTTTCTTGGCGCTAATGTCCTCCACATTGGGCCACGACCTCGAAGATTTGAAGCACGATGGCAACTATGTGATCAGTGAAGAATTCCACGTGCCAAATGATAGCGACAATCACCACTTTCTTCGTCGTCATCTCCAAACAGAAAATGTTTGCACCGCCACCGTCCCTCACAACGTCTTTGCTTGCGGAGGATATGCAGGAGGTGACAATGATCCTTGCAAGAATAGCGTCGCGACGTGTGCTGGGGAGTTCCCCGACGGCTACTCCTGCAGCTGCAGTGCATCGAGCGATACCACCTGCACCTACTGTCAAGCCCGCACAGCCAATGCCATTCTGTGCCAAGTGACGGGGTCTAAAAGCACTTTTGTTGCCTTGGACCGGACAATGCAGACGTGCCAGTGTGACTATGTAGGAGGCGGACAAGTTCATCAAACCTGCTACACGCCCACTCCGGACCCAATCCCTCTCCCAACGTTGTTCCCTGTACCACCAACTGTCCCTCCAGGGGGAGTGAGAGACCCTGGCACTACTGGGGACACGGTTGTAATCATTCCCACGGATCCGCCGGGCAATACGCCTGTGTACTCCCCCAAAACGTCCTTGTTCGATCAATATCACCTGTATCCTCATCATGGCATAAGGGGGAACGTTGACATGCCGTAGCGCATGACAAAAAGCCACGGATTACATAGAAGACAGAGATGTTTGTCGATTTATGTTTTTGAATGTTTGTTTTGAACCGAATTCATCCAAAGTGCAAACCTGCCGCGGTGGAAGACAAGTATGCAACAATACGAGGGCCAAGACGTGCTATAGTCAAGGGCCCGGGTAATGGCTTTCAGGACACCATGGGGTCTTTCGTGGCCAACTGATACGCTGTGCAAATGTCGGCCTTTAAAGATTCCTGTAACTTTCTATAGTCAAAAGTAGAACTGCCTACGCTCCTAATCGACCCTACTAGTAGTAGTTGATAGCGTCGCACTTGGTGTCGCCATCAGTTGATGAGTCCATGATCCCCGTCTAGCGCGCGGCAGCCCCATTTTTTAAAAGAAGCGAATCCAATATCTGTCTGTCGTGCAGAACATTCTTTTGAGAAGGGTTTGCCGTTCATGCCAAACAGAAAAAATGATAGCTTATGCCGAAAGAATACGTCGTTCCAGATTGCCACATGAAGCTTTAATATGCCTCCGTCGGGCCGTCCTCATGTGCCACATCTCCGGATTCCCTGTTAATTGTTCGTGAGTTCTCATCCCACTTCATTGCTTGCAATCGTACCAATGTTCTTCGACACAAATCGTTGATGCTGTTGTCATCGACACAATTATTTCCCCCCTTCAGCGATTCATGCTACATCCCACAACTATCCTAAAACAACCATGGGTTATCGAACTCTTTGCCTTCTATATTTGGTGCTAGTCATGCCATCCGCATTGCTGGGCCACCTTGAGGATTTGGAGCACGATGGCAACTATGTGATCAGTGAAGAATTCTCAGTGCAAGAAGCCAATGAAGACGATGGTCACCACTTTCTTCGTCGCCATCTCCAAACTTCAAACGTTTGCCAAGCCACCGTCCCAAGAAATGTCTATGCTTGCGGAGGATATGCAGGAGGTGACGACGATCCTTGCAAGAATAGCGTCGCCACATGTGCTGGAGAATTCCCCGATGGCTACTCCTGCAGTTGCACTGGATCCAGCGATACCATCTGTACCTACTGTCAGGTTCGCACAAAAAATGCCATTCTGTGCCAAGTGACGGGGGCTAAAAGTACTTTCATTGCCTTAGACGGGACAATGCAGACTTGCCAGTGTGACTTCGTGGGAGGCGAAGTTCATCAAACCTGCTACACGCCCTCTCCCCCGCCTGTCCCTCTCCCCACATTTTTCCCTGTACCATCTGTCCCTCCGGGGGGAGTGAGAAATCCTGACACTCCTGGGGACTCAGTTGTTACAATTCCCACGGATCAACCTAGCCTGCCACCTCAAAATGCATTCGTGTACGTTCCCAAAACGACGTTGCGGGATCGGTATAAGTTGTATCATAGAGTGAGGGGGAACGCGGACATGCCCTAGAGCATCACCAAGACCAATGGGACGCCTTTGCATAATCGGATATACATAGACATCATTGTCCATTTCTTTGAATGTTTCCTTAGAGGGCCGAATTCCAAGCAATTCAAACCTGTTACGGTAACCCACCAACAGGCAACATTAAAAAAGACGTTGCTATCATCAGAGGACCGGGTAGTGGCGTTGGGGGGCAAGCGGCCGCTGGGCTCAAGCCTGTCTGCGCAGTTGCTATTAGTAGAAGAGAACCGTCTTTGTCCATGATGCGCTTGAGACGGATTTTCTAAGAAGCCCGGATCTTCGCGATTCACGAGCTGTGGATTCACAAGCACGACTGGAGCTTTCGTCAGTCGTGTGGGCATATTTAAAACAGTACCGGGAAGGAACCCGAGCAGTTTTTGGCGTCCGTCGCGCCAACGGCTCCAACAACATGAAATACCGGTAGATGGTACATGATCGAAGGACGCAATCTTTGGCGGCTCGAAAGGTCGTTGCCTCCGCACATTGCAAAAACACCATGTGTCTCCTTTGGGGAAGTTTCTTTCTGCAGCAACTCATTCTTGCTCTCGGTTTTCTCAATCCAAGATTCTTCGACTTGCCAGGATGCTGCTCCACAAATTACAGCCTTATTGTTCGTATCGATCATCCCCGCATTTAGTTTTCATAAATCAAGAAGGGCTCCAAAAACAATCTACATCCATAACCACCCGAGATTTTCAGCATGATCTTCCGACAAGTTCTTGTTTGTGTCTTCGTGATTGCCATTCAGGCCGCGGCATCTTCAAAGGATTTCCATGATTTCGGTGACTATGATCCAGACACGATGATCCTGCACGAAGAGTACTTTCCATTCACTGACGAAGAGGCCGATGACGAACACCACTTTCTTCGGCGTTCTCTGCAGACAACTGCTACGGTGCAACCCGTGTGCTCCGCTACTGCGCCCCGCACCCAATACGTCTGTGGAGGTGCAGCTGGAGGTGCAAGTAATCCTTGTTATGGCAGTACTGCTAGCTGCAGCTCCTTGCCCCGCTACTCTTGCTCTTGTAGTGGAAGTTTGTCATCTGAATCTTCGTGCACGTACTGCCAAATCCAAACGGCCAATGCAATCTCGTGCCATGTTTCCAACTCGGTCGCGACCTTTGTGGCCCCGAACTTCACTATTCAAACCTGCTCTTGCATGTACATTGGCAACGGTCAAGTGCGACAATCATGCTGGACGCCCACTCCACAACCGATCCCTCTCCCCACATGGCCCCCTGGTGACGTTCGTGCCTCGCTAGGCGGTTCGGCTCCTGCTGCCGTTCCTGCCGTTGTTCCAACTCCGGTATTCACTCCTGTTGCTCCGCCACCAACACAGCGCCCTGTGATTCCTCCCAGCATTCCTGCTGCTGCTGCAGTAGCACCTTCTCCAACCCGTCGCCCAGCCACCGCTACCAATAACAAGAATAAAGTCAAGCAAGGCGATGATGATCGTAAACTGAGGGCGGTGGAATCAACGTATTCCAAGAAACTCCACCGGGAGAGTAAAGTGGTTGAATAGAGGCACCTTGGAAATGTAGGAACGTGGTCGTGAGATAAATGGCAAGGATTGGTAAAAGATTGTGCGCCATCGAAATCCTCCAAGTTGCAAGTTGCGGGATGATGGAATTGTCGAACGAATCAATTCTTCCGCACGCATGACAGACCAACATTCTGAGACGTTCCGAGACGACGAGACGACGCTCAAAAGTCATTCCAATAAAATAGTTCACTCTTTTCGCTTTCGACTCTTTGCCATTGCAATAGTTGATTGTCAAGGAGACAACGACAGGTTATGAGCCCAAATCAACTCTTCCTCCTCTCTCTGGCTAATTCGCACTCGCGGATTGTCATAGAGTGAGTTGATTTTTTCTCCTTTCCACGTCCAACGAGAAAAGAACCGACTGAGAAGCTAGCTTCTCACGACTACTGTTGAAATGACTTCTTACGAATCGATCAACCAATACTACATCTACTTCGGAAACCACCCGAACAAGGAACACTCCAAGATGTTGATGGAAGCCTATTCGGGAGACCTTCCCGGTTTTGACTCGCTTTGGACCGATGCTGGTCCAAACGGTTACAAAGCTCCACTCGATGATCCGGACCTTCTCACGGAGCTCAAGAGGATCATTGTGCATGAGCATATTGCCCCTCTTGCCACAGAAACAGTGGATGCAACGTCCATCGCTGCAGTCATCGATAATCTTCCGATTGGAATCAACATTGCGGGAAAGGCCAAGATATTCAACAAGAAAAATCTGCTCCAGGCATTGGAAGAGGCGAGAAGCAATGGCAATCCGGAAATTCAAATCGGTATCAAGACCATTGGCATGTACTTTGATGCTAGTCAGCCCATATCCTACCTGGATTGGACTAAATTCTCGACAGACAGGACCGCATTCGCAACGCCACCTGGCGCAGCCGCCCCAGCCGCCGCAACTTCTGCCGCGGCAACCTCGATCACTGCCACTTTCGACCCTGTGGCTGTTGCAAACCTCATGGCGACTCTTGGTGTTGGAAGTACCACAGGCAGTGGAGGATCAAGTACGACGATTGCTCGCAGTATCACTCTTGGAACTTTCAATTACAATGCTCTACCTTCGGATGTCAAAACCCGCTACGAAAACAAAACTGCGAACGGCATCATAACTGGCGATGAAGTCGCAACTCCGTACAGTGCTGCTGACAGCGGAGGCCATCGCTATCATATTGACGGTGCTGATCAGCTGATCCTAGCGGATGGAACTCTTTTCATTCTAGGACAAGCCCCGAACGAGAAAGCACTTATCAAGGCGGAAATATACTGTGAAGATGAATCGAATGCGGGACTTTGAACCTGGTACGAGAACATTCTCGGCCCTACTTGTCGACTTTATGGCGTGTATATTCACCCATTCTGGTGTTTTCGGAAGGACGCGGGTACTGCTCATGGTTTCGTCTGCGGAGACAAAGTTGGAGATGACTGTCCCTTGCGCATGGAAGCCAGCATTGATGAGTCCTCTGCCATTCTCTACCGCGTGTTGCTACGCCGTGGTATGTTTCCCAAGGATAGTCGCAACCCTGCCATCGTCCAATCCTCTCCTGGAAACGGGTATGCTGCACTCAAATCGATTATTCGTCGTGCGCACCCGGTATTTCACGAAGAACCGGCAACCATGGTCAAGAGATATCCGACCCAACAATCTGGACAATCTCTCCGAGAATACTACAAGATTTTCAAGGATCATTTGCAACTACGCGCGTTCTGCCTGAACCATAAGGGCACTCTCGATGACGAAGGAGAAGTCTCCATTTTCATTGACAATGCGAAATACTCCTTGCACCTACGTCGCTGCTCCCGTGATGAACGCCGACAAACCGCTCCAGCAATGAAGCGACGCTACCAAGGGGAGCAGCTCGTGGATACTCTGGAAGAATTTCTGATGGCAGCCGACAGTCCGATGTGGCAAGAAGTGAAGAAGAAAAATCCTATGAGAGGATATGGAGACAAGAATTCTTCTTCGCGACCGTTTAAACTGGGATTCAAGAAAACAACATCGATCAACAAGATTGGATTTGCTAGCGATGACGCGATCGTGCAATCCTTCTTCGAGCCTGATGATGACGACAAGGACGAAGGAAAGGAGGAGTCACCAGATGGGTTGCATCCGATTGCCAAAGCAGTCTACTCGATTGCTGTTCCTCAAGATTCAAAATCGCTTGGCATATTCCACCTCTATGCTCTAGCGGTTAATCAAATTGTGGCCGACCCGAAAAAGGCCCAAACCCAGACTTGTGTCGTCTGTCGCAAACAGCACACCTTCGACCAATGCAAGGTACTGCAGAACGTTGATTTTCTCAGGAGCCACTATGTGCGTCTCTGTCAAATGCTGAATCGTGATGAGAAAGCAAAAGAAGGCCCTGGAACCAAGCCTCGCACCATTCGCCCGGTCAATTTTGTCGATGGTGCTATCCCTGGCAAAAGCGACTCTGAGAGCGATGATGATGATGATCGCACCGATGACGAGGCCGAAGATACAGATGAGGAACCGGATTTTCCCCTCTGCCGCATGTAATCAATAGCTTGGACATGCGCCGCCGTTCACGAAAATCCAAGCGTCTTGGTAGCCGGACAAAGTTGGAACTACCCTCTACCGGTAGGTTGTCCTCGGCTCCAAAGTCCAACATTCCGACTCTGACAGATGACGTCACCGTCAAAACGTCCCATTGTTCTGCCTCTCTCAAAGCTCCGATGGATGGGGATTCTCCATCATGCAATGAGGGGAGAGTACAAGAGCCGGAACTGTCGGTCAAACTGCTCCCGCCGTCGGAACCTCCGCGAAAGCCTCCCGACCCTGCGTGTGGCTCAGTCAATTCATTGCAAGAATCACCGAATGTGGGGAGAGCCACCAACGACGACGAAGACGAGGAAATATCGATTCATGACCTTGCCGCAGCGGTCAACTCAATTGATATTGATATTGGACCTGCTGTGGGATTCCCGTCTGTGGAATCGCATTCTGATGCTGGGAATCAAGAAGATGAAGGACTTCGTGCCCAAATCGACACTGGAGCCTTCGTGACCTGCACCGATCAATTCAATTGGCTTCATGGCTACACCAAATTCACCCGAACGAAGCCGTGCCCAATCCGACTGTCCCCTGCTGTCCATGGATCTGATGCAGTACCCAAAGGCTACGGCTATATTCATGTGCCGGCTCCAAATGAGGCTGGTTTTCTGGCGGTTCGAGCTTTCTACACTCCGGCACTTCGCACCACAGTCATTGATGAACGGGACCTCATCAAGGCGGCAGGATTGAAGCCAAGAGACGTATCTGGAGAAACCATCGAGAAAATGTATGATGCTGGCACATTCACCTATCGGGCCACGCATAAGATGAAACGATCTCGCGACGTTGTGCTCCATGGAGTTTTAAAGGACGGCAAGTGCTACACACAAGTTTTGATTCCTCCCTTCTCCAAGGATCGAGCTACGAAACTAGCGGAACAGGATGAATCTTTTGTCGAGGATTGCGAACGTGCTGCGCTCTACTACGTATTCATGAATCAAGAACACAAGTATACTGAACTACGCAGTGAATTGGAACAATTGGCGCGGATGCATCACTCGATCCCATTCCATACGTTCATTCAAAAGCACACCAAGGTCAACGCCATCAAGAAAGAAACCGAGCGTCTCCTTTGGCACCAACGGTTAGGTCACCCTGGAGATTACTACCTGTTCAACGCCCACAAGCACATCAAGGGCGTACCAAAATTCAAGCATATCAATCCGATTCTTGATAATTGTCCCACGTGCATTCGTGCGAAACAAGTCAAGGAACCAGCGGGCAACAATTCCACGCGTGTTGCCGAACGACCTTATCAGGGCTTATCGGTAGACTTTTCTTTTGCGGGGCAACGGTCCAAGAATTCAGAGCGTGCGAAGGACTTTGTGGGAATCAATGGAGAGACGTGCTGGATCCTCATTACGGACCACTTCTCCCGCATGAAGCACGGGGATACAAGAATTTCCAAGGCCTCCCCGCTCAGCTGGCTCCGAGATTTTCTTCGTCGACATGCGCCCGATTGTGATCGGAAATATGTGGTCATGGATCAAGGTGGAGAGCTCTACAATAATCCTCAGGTCCGTGATCTCTTCCGAGAATTCGGCTATGCCATCCGGCCTACAGGGGCAGACGCCTCCAATCAAAATGGCCCTGTGGAACGAGCCCACCTGACGGCGGCCAATGCCATTCGTGCCATGCTCACTGGAGCTAATTTGGATGTACGTTTCTGGCCCTACGCATTTCATCATTGGCTGAGGATCGATAATTCCCTCCCCTCTCGAGACCAAGCGCAAGCCCCGTTGAAAATGGCGGAAGACCTTGTCGATGATCTGTCTGCACTGCGCACTTTTGGTTGCAGAGTTTGGGTAAGGCCACCTGGAAGGCGAAGTGCCAAGTTTGTTCCCAACTCCCGGAAGGGCATCTTTCTTGGGTACGTCCCCAATACTACTCAGAATATTCTCTGGTATGATCCGGAGACGTCTCGTGTAAAGATTGCAAAGCATGCCCGATTCGATGAGGGCATGAACGATCTGTCCCCTGACGCCGTGCCGCCAAATGTAGTGCACCTGCAACGCACTCAAAATGGTGAAGCATTGCCAGCCGAAGACGAAGAGGCCACGATTCCCATCTTTGATGTTGGCACCAGTCCGTTCTCTTACACCATCTCCAAGACCTTGACACGAACCTGCCGTGGAGCAACTTTTGGCCTTGCCATCGAAGCCGATGATCTGAACAACCGAGCCTTTATTTCCGATGTCAAGAATAATAGCAGTGCGTCTAAGCTCTTCTCTTCGCACAAGGCAACCACGAACAAAATACGTGGCGCATACGTGATCAAGATCAATGGAGAGGCGGTATTTACCAAGCAGGAAGTTCTGGAAGCTTTGCGCAAGCTTCGGGACGATAATGTCAAATCCTTTGATATCGAGTTTGCCCCGGAAAAGCGATTGACTGCTGGAGCTGTTCGCAATGCTGTTCGAGAACTGGACTTGCACAATCCCGAGCTGCCCCGTGACACAGAACATGTCCATCGGCTTTCCATTGCCGATGTCCGCACCATTGCCAGTGTCAGATTCCCCGATGACGACTTCTCTGAGACCAACATTCCGTATCGAGAAGCTGCCAGTGCTATCAATGCGATTCGATCAAGCGCTACGACTGATGCGGAACAGGCCATCGGCCGATTTACTCGCTGCAAGCTCAAGAACCTTGCTACGTGGCCTGCTTGGGAAGCAGGGGAGCGCAAACAGCTCGACCAATTCCACGAGCTTGGAATGTATGGATCTCCAGTTGATCCTCCCCCAGGCGCAATTGTCCTACGACAACACTGGCAGTATCACATCAAACGAGATGGTACTCGCCGTGCTCGCAATTGCTGCGATGGATCGCCACGTGCTGCACCCACTTTGCACCGCTTTGCTCAAACATATTCTTCTTGCGTCGAGCAACCTGTTCAGCGTCTATTCTTTGCCCTTGCGGCTGAGCTTAATTATCGAGTATTTGGTGGGGACGCCAAGGATGCCTACGCCCACTCGCCACCTCCAGAACGCCCTACGTTTGTTGCGATTGATGACGCCTATGCCGAGTGGTATCGCTACAAATTTGGTCATTCCGTGGATCGCTCTAAAGTTCTACCTGTCCAGCATGCTTTGCAAGGCCATCCCGAGTCCGGTAGGCTTTGGGAACGACACATCTCTACGATACTGTTGTCGCAAGATTTCAACTTTCGCGCTACTACCCATGATAAATCCATCTATCGCGGTGACTTTGATGATGTTCCCATATTCTTGCTACGGCAGGTTGATGACTTTGCACTTGCTGCTCCGTCGGAAGAGATTGCCAAGCGTATCTACAAACGTATCGGCGAGGTTTTGCAGCTACCATCTGAAGACAAGCCCCCATTTTCATACCTTGGACCTCTCAAGGATTTCAATGGTGTGGATGTTCATCAGTATGCTGACAGAATTGTGATCTCCTGCGAAAGCTACATCGATCGTGTCCTCCGCACTCATGGCTGGGACCAACCTTCGCCTGGTGAAACGCTGGAATCAAGCAAACCCATCGCACCCGTTCCGACCGACTGTATTCCTACGCTCTATGCTACTGTTGGAGTTGCAGAGGGTACTGATGCCTATAAAGTGCTTGAGAAGAAGATGGGATTTTCTTATCGAACGCTCCTTGGCGAACTGCTATATGCATACGTCACTTGTCGACCGGACATTGGCTATGCGGTTATCACTCTCAGCAAATTTGCCACCTGTCCTGGCGAATATCACTTCCACATGCTGAAGAAGATCACCAAGTACCTTCGTCGCACCAGAGACTGGGGCATTCATTTCCGTCGCTCCAAACGTGATCCGACCCTTCCTCCGTGTCCCTTTTATGCTGTTGATGTTGGAAATGAAACGAATCTTCCTGCATTCCCTGTCCTCGAGTCCGGTGCCCAGCTCACTTGCTTCATAGATGCTGCCCATGCCAACGATCTCCGCCGTCGTCGCTCTACCACTGGTTTTGCCATCATGATGGCCGGCGGATGTGTCTCGTCCAAATGCAAAACGCAGCCGCTCACGGCTACCAGCTCTACCGAGGCGGAATTTTATGCGGCCGTCACGGCAGCCAAGCAAGTCAAGTACCTTCGCGCTGTCCTTCAGGAGCTCGGATTCCCGCAAAGACACCCTACCCCACTCTACTGCGATAATCAGTCCGCGATTAAAATGATCAATGCCCGGATACCCACCGAAAGATCTCGTCACCTCCTCATCCAATACTTTGCCATTCAAGATTGGAAAGAACAAGGTGATATCATCATGCGACACATTCCTGGGGTGCTCAACCCGTCGGATGATCTCACCAAGCCCCTTGGCTGGATCTTGCACTCCCGTCACGCCCGTCGCCTCATGGGCCACTACGATTCTCCTGGTTGATTGTCTGTCACTAACCTTTCATCATTCGTTCTTGCTATGATCTTCTATTGGGTTGAAGATCAGGGGAGAATGTCGAACGAATCAATTCTTCCGCACGCATGACAGACCAACATTCTGAGACGTTCCGAGACGACGAGACGACGCTCAAAAGTCATTCCAATAAAATAGTTCACTCTTTTCGCTTTCGACTCTTTGCCATTGCAATAGTTGATTGTCAAGGAGACAACGACAGGAATCTTGCAATTGCTTCTTAGTACGGACTTTCGTAGATGTTAATAAGAAGAAGGAAAAGCGGTAGATAGAATAAAAAATAGAGCCAGCATTGACAATTTTGTTGTGTCTCGGATGTACAGCATCGTTCGGCATGGCGGAATGCGGCTCTCGGGTTGCACCTTCGATTACCGGAAGAGTCTATTGTGACACTTCCGTGGTCTTCCGATGAAACTACATCCAACCTTTTGATCTCTCGGGGGCAAGTGGTGGCTTCTCCCAGGAACTGGCACCGGTTTCTCGCGTGACAACATGAATGCATTCTACCGGCAGCTACCGATAGTTGTTGTCTTTGGCTGTTGTCGATGAAGATCTTGGTCCTTGCTTTTCGTCTGTTCGTTTGCATCGTGAGCAGGCAGACAGGAGGTGCGCCATGAGATCTGACTCAAATGACTTCTTGAAACTTCGAGTTGTCGAAATTTTGCAAATCCAACGTGCTCGGAGGGAGGTCCCGGTGGTATATAATACTGAGACTGAATAACCTTTCCTTAAGTAGATTTTCTTAGTGGTACAGAACTCGGGTTATCGCGATGTCTTCAGCAAATAGACGACAATTCGTGTTGTTCGTGAAAGTCCCGAACATGACGAAGGAAGGACCTGATATGCCTTCCGTCCAACTAATTCCGGCTTTTTTGGGATAGACCGAAAACCACCAATGAATCCGTTGAGGTGAAAAAACGCAAAAGAGAGCGTTGAGCGCACTATCGATTGCGCATCGTGCAAAACTGGCCCCGATTCGATTCAAAAAGACATAATAGTAGCTATCCACCCAGCGCGCGTCTTCATTCGGAGAGGTTCTTTGGCACGTGCATCAAATCTTGGCCTATGTAACAATCAAAGGTTACGCTGTGTTGACGATACAAATCATCCCAGAGTTGGCACTTTCAAATTTTTGCGTTCGCAGTAGCAAACGCATTCCACATGTTCCAAGGGTCGAAAGTCTCAGATCGATTATATCTCATAAAATCGAAAAGGACTCCTCGAACCACATTCTACCGACACACACAAAAAGGGCTTCAAGATGTTGACCTTTCGAAAAATCTATTTCATCGCCTTCCTGGCCGCGGCATCTTCCACCGATCTTGGCCATGATTTCAACGACAATGATCCAGATAGCATGATCCTACACGAAGAGTTCTTGCCTTTCGGGGACGCCAAGGAGCAAAGCAGCGAAAGTCAGTCCTTTCTTCGACGTGTTCTACAATCGGAAGGTGTATGCAACCCTAATTCGTACACAGCCAAATACGTCTGCGGGGGTGACCCTGCAATTAACGAGGATCCGTGTGCAGGCAGCACCGCAACCTGCAGCGGCCTCACGTACCCATGTACTTGCACTGGAAGTTTGTCATCAGAATCATCGTGCTCATACTGCCAAATTCGCACAAAAAACTCCATCAGATGCCAGCTAACCAACTCAAAAACGACGTTTGTCGCCCTGAATGGCACGACGATCACATGTGCTTGTCAGTACATTGGTGGCGGCAAAGTAGAACAAGATTGCTACACCCCTGCTGCAGCACCAGTCGAACCACTCCCCACATGGTTCCCCGCACCACGTCCATCTGTCCCTGCATCTCCGGCTGCTGCTCCGATTGTTGCCCCTAGCTTGGCCCCTGTCCCGCCCTCGACCCCAGCCCCTGTCCCCTCTACCCAAGCCCCTGTGGATGAACCCGTTGCTGGTGGAAGTTCCACACCTGCGCCGCAACCCACGGAGCAACCTGCTGGCCAACCAGTAGGGGACTATGTGTACGTCCCGAAAGAGACCTTGCGTGATCAATTCAAGTTGTATCGTCGACCCAGACGCGGGGACATGCCTTAGAGCAGAAGCATCACATAGTCAAATGACTGCCCTTTCATAACAGAAAATAGAGATAATACTCAGACTAGCGCGACATCACGGCACTATTCTCCAAGGTTCTGCCAAGCCCGGGTTATTGGCTTTCTTCTTGAGCAACCGTAGTAGAAATACATGACGGATTTCTGTAAGGACGCTGCATCGTCACTGGTTGAAATATTGCACGATTGAGTTAAACAATTGCTGACTTATCAAGTAAAAACCCTTGAATAGTTGCTGGCCCCGGTAGCGATACGCGTGAGACTTCATGAGTCCCAAGAGAAGTAGTATCGAGTTGATACTCGTCCGTGGCGGGCATATCCTCGGTGTCCACATCAAGTTTATTGCCACAATAGTAAAACGTACAAAAATCGCCTCGAAGATACAGCAAAGCGTCCAGCATCCATAAAACGGCTGACAGAACAGGCCATAATAAGCCGGCATCGTCAAAATGCATATCGCACAGAATGGTATCAACAATACTGGCAATACCAAAAAGAATATCTCCAAATTTTCCTAACGCATTGGCATCCCGGAAAATCGCTTGAAAATCGGACAGTAGAGAGAGTGGGGTAGTGGCAGAAGCACTACTATCACTAGATACCGTGCTTCCAGTGGAACTCATATCGTCAAAAGTAGCCGAATCGAGTGTATTGTTGTTGCTGTTGGTAAAAGTAGTTCCTGCACAGGGATTGACAAACAGTGCAAATACAGCAGATAATAAATACATGTGAATGGAGGCTGCATCCAGTTGCAATGCCAGCGCATCATCGTTCACCACAGCCGCACAAACACCCAGCAAGGCAGCCAATCCAAAGGTTGTGGCCGCACTCAAATCACGACGATGGCCCACATGCCGCCGTAACTTGCGTAGTATGTGTTTTACATACGTGATGTTACTTTTGCGCTTGTGACCGCTTCGTTTCTTCTTGTGAAGCAACGACTCTGCTCCTTCTCCGGAAGGAGGAAGATTCTGGCGTTGTTGTTGTTCGCCTAATCGCTTTTGTTTTTTCCGTTGCAGCACATGCAGCGCCCACGCGACATCAATCATGGCATTGAGCAAATAGACCGACGGAGCCATAATCCATAAACGATCCAATACAGGTGAAATGCTTTCACCGCTTTCTACTGCCTCTTGTCCGGCCGTAAATTCCCACGATGCAGCCGCAATATAGGTCATGCCCCCCATCAGAAAGAATATATTGCTCCATAAGGACCACACGACATCACTGGCATTCGTATCTTCCGAAATTGTAAGATCCTGCTCCTGTTGAGGACGCTGATCATTCGCAAGATTTATTGCAAAGTCGCTCGACAAAATTCTTGTAGCGGTGGAGGAGTTTTCTTCCAGCGGATTGTTACTGTTCTTGCTGTCGCATATCATGGTCAAGACCGAGCAGAAAACGTCGAGGACTTGAACAAACAATGGAAAGAAATTCTGTCAAAAGAGGGTGACCTTGTATCAGCCATCACAAACTTATGATGATCCTTGTCTATGTTGTCCATCTGAAATAGCGATAGTCAAACAAACAAACTCTCACAGAAATAGTTATCATCGTGTGATGTGGCGTGGTCGCTTGCTTTCCTTCGTTTCCGCGTCTCTCTGTTCCGTATTCGTTACGTGCGCGCCAGTATTGCAAAAAATACAGGAGGTGCGCTGGATGGCGAACTCATTTATCCGTTCAACCGAGCATGCCAATCCCGAATGAAGTCTTGGCCATCCTATGGCCAAGATTCTTGGCCATTACTTTTCGGCCGCGCTCGGGCTACTGGCTTTCCTTTTTCAAGGTCTGTAAGGACGCTGCCTACTAGTCACTGGTTGGAATATTGCACGATTGAGTTAAACAATTGCTGTCTTATCAAGTAAAAACCCTTGGATCGTTGCTGGCCCCGGTAGTGATCCGCGCGAGACTTCATGAGTCCGAACAGTAGTACTAGTATCGAGTCGATACTCGTCCGTGGCGGACATTTCCTCGGTGTCCACATCAAGTTTATTGCCACAATAGTACAACGTGCAATAATCGCCTCGAATATACAGCAAAGCATCCAGCATCCATAAAACGGCCGACAGAACAGGCCACGATAAGATGTCATCGTCAAAATGCGTGTCGCATAGAATGGTATCAACAACACTGGCAATGCCAAAAAGAATATCTCCTAGTTTTCCTAACGCACAGGCATCGCGGAAAAGCGCTTGAAAATCAGCCAGTAGAGAGAATGGGTTAGTGGCAGAAGCACTACTGTCACTAGACACCGTGCTTCCAGTGGAACTCATATCGTCAGAAGAAGCCGTATCGAGTATATTGGTGGTGGTGGTGGTAAAAGTAGTTCCAGCACAGGGGTTGACAAATAGTGCAAATACAGCAGATAATAAATACATGTGAGTTGAGGCCGCTTCCAGTTGCGATGCCAACAAATCATCCTCTACCACAGCAGCGAAAACACCCAGCAAGGCAGCCAATCCAAAGGTGGTGGCCGCACTCAAATCACGACGATGGCCCACATACCGGCGTAGCCTGCGTAGTATGTGTTTCACATACGTGATTTTACTTTTGGGCTTGTGACCGTCTCGTTTCTTTTTGTGAAGCAACAAATCTGCTCCTACTGATGCTGGAGGAAGATTCTGGCGTTGTTGTTGTTCGCCTAAGCGCTTTTGCTTTTTTCGTTGCAGCAAATGAAGCGCCCACGCGACATCAATCATAGCATTGAGTAAATAGACCGACGGACCCACAATCCATAAAAGATCCAATACAGGCGAAATGCTTTCACCACTTTGTAGTACCTCTTTTCCGGCCGTCCATTGCCACGTTGTGGCCACAATATAGACCATGCCCCCCACCAGAAAGAATGCATTGCTCCATAAGGACCACACGACATCGATGAAATTCGTATCTTCCGAAACTATGAGGTCCTGCTCCTGTTGAGGACGCTGATCATTTGCAAAGTCGCTCGACAAAATTCTTGTATCGGTGGAGGAGCTTTCTTCTTGCGGATTGTTACGGCTCATGGTCAAAAACGAGCAGAACACGTAATTGAGGACTGGAACAAACAATGGAAAGAAATCCTGTCAACAAAGGGTGACCTTGTATCAGCTGTCATCACAAACATAGACGAGCCTTGTTGTCCAAGTAGTGGAAGAAAAATTTGAAAATAACATAGTATCGTAGCGTTTGTGGCGTGCTTCTTGCTTTGCTTCGTTTTCTTCTCTCTTTTGCATAGTACTCGTAAAACGTACCAGACAGGCGCGCCGAATGGCGAACTCATATACATATCCGTTCAACCAAGTGGCGTGGGAGGGAAGGGTAGGGTGGTGCCGCAGGCGCGCACGGTAATGGAGAGCGATAGGGGGGGGAAAGAAAACGGGGAGTGCTGTCTCTTGGAAGCAAGAAAAGGGGTCGGGATGGGGGAAGGGGTTGCAGTACGAAAGTGGTTGACGCCACGACTACTTGGTTTCAAATAGTAGCACTATCAGTAGTTAAGATGTTGTTAAGATTGAACATTGCCTGGGAGAGAAGCGCTATCAGGCGTTTCATATTCTGAGTATAGAGAGCGCTTGACATTCAAAAGTCAGAAGAGGAGATTACTTGTTGGCAATAGGAGTAGTTAAGATTGAACATTGCCTGGGAGAGCAGCGGTATTAGGCGTTTCATATTCTGAATATAGAGAACGCTTGAGAACCTCGCTTTCGTTTAGCAATTCTTCTGTGTCGGTGTCTCCAATTTGGACGGTGTAGGTCACGTTTCCGTCTGGGGACTTAACAAAGGTCTTTACACGGCATAAGGAAGGACGGATGAATTCTCCACGATAGTTTTTCTTTAGGAGCACTCGATCCAACAAATCCACAGGATGTTTAGGTGCCGCGCCGACTGGCTGAAGAATGATTTCCTTGCCTTTGTTGATTGTTTTAATGGCCCGGATTACACCATTTGGCGTAAGCCGTGCATTAGGAGGTGGTGTGTCTTCTCCAGACTCGCGAATCAACGTCGCTCCGAAATTCAAGGCTCGGTTTGTCCCGATTGCATCTTCTTCGGGAAACTTAACGGTGATGATACGTCCTTCATCGAAAGTGACAAGGGAAAATAAGCCGTAAACGCTACTGTGGTCTCGAGATGTGATGGGTTTAAGTTCGAACAGCGAAAGGAATTTTGCGGGAGCGGCAAGGCCACCATTGAAATTGACGCGCATCTTCAGCTTCAGTGGGCCCTGATACGGCACTTTTCGTCGTTTCGTGCCCACTGTTATTGTGTCGCTCGTCACAATATCCCATCGACACAGTTTGTGATCGGCAGCACCCGTTGTTCCAATGCTTGGGGTGACGTGGTAATTCACTCTTTTCTCGCTGGTACAGAACTGGGGAAAGAGGTTGATGTCGACGGCGCCGTCGTCCTCATCATATCTCGGGGCTTCATACGTCGCCATTGCCGATATTAACCAGGCAAGCCTATATTCGTAGATAGCCAATACCATTCTTTGATAGAAGAATTGTATGGATAGTAATGATGAATTGCCGTGGGATGTTGTTGGTCTTCCTTGTGCGATGTGAGATTTCATTTTCGCGGATATGACGCGGTCAACGATTTCCGGATTTCGATGGAGAAGAGGGGAATGGACGAAAGCACACGTTTCATTCACGAGTCGTGATCAACGTGCGTACGTCCAAAGCGCATTATTCAGTCCTTTCGGATTGATGCCAAATGACCTCGCATTGCTTCTCAAGGCACGCGCCGTCGCTCCCGTGCACGCTTGCGCCATGCTCTGTCCGAGATCATGCACCATCACCACATATCTCTTGCCGCTGTTGGTACTCTAGATTGGGCGGCGCTGTTCTCGCTGCTGTCGTCGTGCTTTCCGAGATCTCATACTATCAACGCGCCAATAATGGCTATCATGGCGGCAGGGCAATACTCTTAGGAACAACCAGAAGGAACGTTCAGTAGGCTGCCTAACCTGTGGCTTCTTTGCAGCAACATTCGGGTGCTACTTCACTCAATACTGTTGTCACTGTTGTTTTCCAAATCTCATGCCATTTTGTTTGGGTTTGTTGGTTTTTTTGGGCAAACTATCCAAGATCAATCTGTTGCTCCTGCCGTGCTTTCAGGATCATGCACTACCAATGCACCTCTTTTGCCATTGTTGCTATTCAAGATTATGCGCTGCTGCTCTTGGCACTGCCACCATGCTTTCCTTTGTGTGATCTTATAGTATGAACACACTGTTCTGGTCGCTATTGGTACTAATAGATAACGAGCAGCTGTTCTCGCTGCTATCACCATGGTTTCCACAGCGATCACGCACTATGAAGGCACCTCTCTTGCGGCAGTTGCTACTCAAAATGACGCACCACTGTTCTTGTGCATGTTTTGTCATGCTTTCCAGATCATGCACCATCCCCGCACTTCTCTCACCACCCTTGGTACTAGAATACGTGCCGCTGTTCTGGCTGCTGTTGTCATCTTATTCACGGTCTCGGCATGCATCAAATCGATTTCAGCAAAAAATACAGGTAAAAGCAGTGATCTCGTACTTGATCGGGGGCCTGAGGAATAAGTACACAAGCAAGGCACATTGTTGCATGCAGTTGTTTTAGCACTTGCCACTCTTCCTGGAGGACCGGGCCTTTGACACATAGGTGGTTATGCGTAGGCGAAACTTAAATGGGGAAAGATGAAAAAGAAAGGGAGCGAACCCATAGTTATAATAGAGGAAGTGTTCAATAATATGTAAAGTATAAACTATATATAAGATGACTAACGCCAAAACTAAACAAAAGCACGGTTCGGATCTTCAGCAGGATCATCTCCATTGTTACTGTCATTTTCATCGTCATCGTCACTGCTGTTGTTGTCATTGTTGGACCTGGCATTTCTGTTCCTCTCTGCTCTATCAAGATTAGGACGGCGAATACGAAGAGATCGGAAACCTTGAGATTCCAAAACATTTTTTCCAATAGAAGGGTACAGATATGAAAGTCGAACAGTAATATCTGTGTTGACCACTTTTTCCTTCTCATCTGCAGCATCAGCAACTTTGCCTAGTTTGAACCATCCAACAACTGTCCAGCCGCCATGGTTATTAACGTGTTGAACCATATCTGCAATCTTAGCACGATGAGTTCTTTTGACGGCAACCATTTCGTCTTCAACTTCAAAGGTTGAGACATAGTCGTCAAAGTTCTCGAAGAATAACTTGGTAGTTTGAAGAGAGCGAAAACCGCTGGTTGTATACGTAGTCCCCAAGCCAAATTTTTGAGGCAATGGAAATTCAATATCAAAGGAGTAGACGAAAGCTTTGTCAGGCCCAGTGTGGAGACAGGTACATTCTCCTTTTGGTTTTTGTCGATCACACTGGATACCGCTGCAAGATACATCAAATGGCATTGTGGGGCGGTGCACATTAATGCTCTGACTCTTGAGAACAAAATAGTTTGTTTCAGCTGGCACAGTTGGTATGCGCAGTTTGTGGGAAGTATCAAGGGTGGAATCTTCAGTTTGGAGAAGGGGAATGAGGGTACGGTCCTTGAAATTAACAATTGGCAGCGTTTTCCCAATACTCTGCGAGATTAAGTTGGGTTCATAAAGATAGAAATCTCTACCAACATAAGATGTTCCGTGTAAATGCCTGAGAAGGTCAGTAGTTTGCTGTACATTTTGCGTCATCAGTGCACAGCAATGAGGCGGGTTTAAGAGGTCAGCACACAGAAAGAAACGATTGTATGTTTTTGTTGTTTGTGTAGTTTTCAATCGTTTTGTGCCAGTTGTGGTATAGTTATTGACTGTTGCACTTCGAGAACTTCCTCCCATGGTACAAGAGAGGACTTTTAGATGCAAAACTCTATCTTCCAAAGCATTAGCATGGTCACGATTTTGGAAGTAAACAAGAGGTACAATCTTTGTGGTTGGCCCAAGAAGCATTTCTCCTGGTCCATCGGCGGGAACCAAAGACATGTCAACTAGCGATTCCATGATAGCAAAACAAGAATTGTAAGCTGTGATGGAATGGGATGGAAAAGGATAAGCAAAGAGAACGGCAAAAAACTCTTTTTGCTGTGAAAAAGTTGTTATTTAACATAATGCAACAACGCTTCAGCTTTTTATAATAGTATCTTGTAATTGTGACGACCAACTTTGACTGTAACTGGCAATAAGACAATGGTCATTTGCATGCAACAGCGATAGGGTAACGTTATAATTTCAGTTATGTTAGGGGAGAGAACTTACTGACAATGCTATTCCAGAGTTAGCTGTTTACTATGACAAATAAATTGGTATTCTAAGAAACTTGATTAGGTAAGAACACAGAATTAAGTATAAATTTTTTGAATTATTTCGAAGAGGGACAATGGGAGTGTCCTAAAGGAAGATGGAACACGGAACATTCATGGATTTCACACAACATCTGCACTGAAACTATCATAACCAAGCTCCTTGGTGGCAATGAAAGGGTATGGGGGAGAAAACAAACCTTTAGCCAACTTCTTGTTTGCCTGATAAAAACCAGGATGGAGATGGCGTTTTTGGATAAAAAGTTTCATAATCTTCATGACATCTTCATCAAGAACAAACCAATCCAAAGCTGTTTTCACTAAAGGAGGAGTTTGGTCAAAGTCGTCAGGAACTGTTGTAAATGGATCAGAACCACCATTCAGAGTGGACTCTCTATTTGAACCCTGATAGGGGTTGGCCTGGCGCCAAGTATTGAGAAAACTTGAGATGCGATCAGCAATTTGACGGCAGTTAGCAGTGGTAAAGCCCATGGGTCTGAAGCAAACAATGTAGCATTTTTTATATTGGTTTTTTCCTTGTCCTGTCTTGAATATAGGAGTGTTATCTCCTTTCGAAGTTCTTCGTGGCACCACAGCAACAACGGGCACTTCTTTGAGGAAGGAGTCACGTGCTTCATTTGTGTTATTATCAGTAGTGATGAACTTTATCATAGGATGAATAAAAGATTCTTCATTGCCCTGGTTGATTTCAAATAACGCTAATAGGTCTGAACAGGTTCTTGTTACCATCACTTCTGCTCCCAGTGTCATTAGATTTCTTGGTACAATTTTGGGTCGGAATATCTGTGACCATTGCAGAAAAGGCACAGCTCTATTGTCATTAGTAGTTGTAGTGGTACGTTGTCTTTTTTCACGATCAGGCGTGACAAGAGCCTCAGGTTGTTCTTCTTGGTTTGATGTGGTGCCCGGAGAAGCTATAGGAATAAAGACACAAGGAGATTCACTTTGAAGGTGATTGCTATGAGGAAAGCTGTCCATGTTGATACGTTTCATTGCTATTTTGTGACAGCAAGGGTCAATAGAGTTGCAGAGAAGAGCAAAGTAGATTTTATTTTTGATTTTATTCAGGCTGAGAGTTTGTTAAAAGACAGAAATATCATGAATGGCGTTTAGTGCTGCACACAAGGAATTGGCAGATAAAAACAAAAACTATGACAATTTGTTGTTCGAATATGGAAACGCGCTTCTTTCCCCTACGGGGAAACAAGCGCTTAGGTGTTTAGAGGAAAACATAGTCTATGTTTTGTCACCAATTTGCAGATGATAATTAACTCCAGAGATCAACTCGCTGTCGTTGCCATGCTGTTGAGATCTGGCACTATCAACGACCCTCTTTCGCAGCCATTGCTACTCAAGATTACGTGCGTTGTTGCTGGCCACGCTGTTGCCATGCTTTCCAAGATCACCCACTTCTCACGCTACCGTTGTTGCTATGATAGATTACGCACTACTGTTCTTGCTGCCATTGCGGTGCTTTTTGAGATCTCATACTATCGAAGCGGCAATAATGGGTGCTATAATATGAGGTCGTGGAATTCAATGTGGCTATGATTTGACATGTGAACATTCTGTGTCATAAAACTAAAGAAGATGATGTTCCCTTTAATAAGCTTCTGCCGGATACGCCAATCGTGCAGTTGCTTTTGATTCCGGTGGAACAAATTTAAGGCCAACTGTTGTTTGTTCAGTAGAACGAGCTGATACTTTGCTAGAGGCTTGTGTTTTTTTATAGGTGGAAGAAACAAAAGTGCTTGAATGTTTGAGATGTTTGGTCCTCACCAAGTTGTAGAGAATAATCTCCTTGTTCCAATGAAGCTGGTGTAATACGTATGGTTACAGTTGATAAAGTCGGATTTGAATTGTGAATAGCAATAGTATTGCGTGGATGCTGATAAGACAATTTTGGGTTGGTGTTTTCTTCACAAAATGATGTGTTGATAACAGTTTCTTCTTCCCAACACTTATGATGTAGTAACTGCACAAGTGAAAGTCTAGTTTTGCCGCAGTTGTAGCATCCAAAACAGGGTGCCCACTTGCCCTTATGCTTGTGTTCCTGAAAGCAAAATAGTAGAACAAAGACATTATATCAGATGGTCAGTGGTGCTTTGCAGAATAGCACAGAGAGACATACGTTTTGTAGGGTTGTCTGTACAAAAATAGTAGTTGGCTCAGCATCCTTGTTTAACTCCACTGAGTCAGCCCATGATTCGCCGTGAACTACACAAAGGCCATGATAGGTTAACCCATCATTGACTTCATTAGTTTTGGCCTGGATAAGAGATGATTCTAGCTGGATGGAATTGAGAGACATGTTGGTGTTGGAAGTTGTGAGAAGAAGAAATGAAAGAGCGTAGCACTCCTATGATAATCATCCATAAATATTAAAAAAAAACATTGGAAAAAACAACGATATTACAAGAAGAATTTAAGTCAAAAGGTATTCAAAAATGAAATATGCTTACTTTGTCCCCACTCTTTATGACAACATTAGGAGGAACTTGCTTCCAACAAGGCCAGCTGCATCAATATTTGGAAGACAGAATCTTTCATTTTTACTAGTGCTCTAGGAAAATTGCTTTAGCATGTAAATATTCTTGGTTCTACTTAGTTTGTAGTGATATTTCCACAACGAATTATGCGAAGGCTTGTTCGCCTTGTTGAATTCCATTCTTCTGCCATTTGATGTCCAACATGGAGAAGAGAATCTGCATCGAAAGCTAGGTGCCGTCTTCTGGAACGTGCTTTCAATTTCCATATACTCTCAAATGCCTGCCGTTCCCGCTTGGAAGCAAACCCAACAACTATTGCATACACTGCCCATGGTTGGAGAAAGTGTTGTCTGGTTGCTGCTGACCCATCACCACTGTTGTGTTGTGCCAAGCGACGCCGTATGTTATGTGTTTCGCCAATATACATGACATTTGTGTCTCTTGTTGACACTAGTTCGTACACAATGCCATGGCCAGCTGCTGGAAGTTGAGCATCGCAGGGCCGGAACATGCATGGATTTTGAACAATTGCCAGATTTGTATTTTCATTTGTAAGTTGGTTGAGAAGCTGTCTGATATAAGGGAGGAATCTGTTTGTCATTTGTAGCACCTGGAGTAGATTTTCCGCCACTTTCACAGGATCCCCAACAAAGTAGATATCTTTCGCCATTCGAGTTCGACTTAAAAGCACTACAACCTGTGCAGCTTCCCACAATGTGTATTCATAACCATCATCAGCATTGGTGACTTGGGTTACAACAGATGATAAGGTAGAACCCATACTGCTGTGAATGGTTGCTGCCACTCTTGGTTTGAGGCCGTATTGTGTTCGTCTAGCCTGAATACCCCGGAAAACTGTTTCATTTTGTGATGTGGTGTAGGAAACACTGACTCGTTTCCAACCTCTATCCATCAGCGCGTTTTGGGTGAAAAATTCCAAAGGAGGAAAATCTTTGCAGCCTGGGGGAGCAGCCCAAACATGAATAGGAGCCTTGGCAAGAATTTTTCCTTCCTGCAGATCTAGCAGAATTGCCAGCTGACCCTGTTGAAAATATTTGTCATTATGACAAAACTCAAACCGAGCATTTTGATAGAACACCAATTGTTGCTTACGCTTGTTTTGTCTAGAAAGTTTCTTGACGACAGGTAGGGCTGCAGGATGCCAATTACCAGCAGTGGTTGACTCTTCATCAGTTGCTTCAGAAATAACAAGTGGAGTGGAGCTCCTACGGAGACGATGTAGCATCAATTTCTCAACCTGCATGCATGGTTCACGTCGTCCAAAAATGAAAACAGCATCTTCAGGAATGCTTGAGTCGGCAAGGCCCGATATAAATGTACAATTGGTACAAATGAGATGGATGAATCGATCAACCTCTGCATCTGACCAAGTGGTGTTCCGGGTGAGAGCACAGATTTCCCTCAACGCAGGACAATTGGCTGCCCGTACTGATTCGCGCAACTCTTGAAATCTGAATTCAGCTATCATGTTGATGGACATCATAACTGGGGTGCCCTCCCAAGGCATAAGCTGCAAGATATCTTCAGAAGCTAGTACCAGCATGCCACCCATGAACAAAGCACTGTGCTTCACATACCGGGATATCATGTCAAGAGTTGCAAGCAACTCTGCAGAGAGCAATCCAAGTTCATCAATATAGATGAAATCCAATGCCTGCCAAAGATACAAAAGATCTGGGTGGCGATATAAGGCAGCAATTGCATTCTCGGCTAGTCGTCCAGGTGTCAAATTAGATCCTGAAGCTTTCATGCATGCAAAGCGATGAATATGAATACCACCCAATTGTTTAGCTCGTTCTGCCACTATGCTTGTAGCAATGCCATTGAGGCCCTTGCACATAGCATAAAGAGTGGCCATTTCGCATACAGTAGTTTTTCCTGCTCCTGGACCACCCACCACAACAAAGTTTCTGTGGTTTTTTGTTGGGTCTATATATGAGTCAATTTCATTCTTCATTGCCAGCAAAGTGCGACGTTGTTCTGTGTACGAGGCTGCATTTTGGTCAAATGAACAAGGGGGCGGATAAAAAACAGTAGTGTCAATAGCGGTTGGATTGTTCCTCGCCCTCAAAATGTCTTCTTTGTTTGGCAAAATATTCTGGTGACCACCAGCAGCTAGGTCATTCCAAAGAACATCAATGAAAAGAGAACGTTGAGTCTTGTGAAACTTTTGCGTTGATGACAAAGTTTCCTCAACCATATGACTATGTAAAACAGAGGGAAGTGGAGGGGTCTCAATGGATGTTCCACATAAAACATCTTTCAAAGTAGTATATGCCAAACAAAGATTCCGGTCAAATTGAAAAGTGGAGCCTGGTTGAATTGCAAGAAACTCTCGGACATATCGTGAGGTTAAATCTGCAACAGATGCATCGGCTCTTGCTGGGTTATACAACTTGGCATGTATGAAGGCTGCACGTATGCTGCCACTCAGCATCAGCTCATATTCAGTTTCAAAACTTCCCATTGCAAGGAGAAGATGAATCAAAAAACGATTTCGGTTCTTTGGGTACACAGGGGTATGCCATACAACCGGCAAAACCTGGTTTAGCTTGAGCGAAAGAAATCTGTCTCTGATAAGTTGAAAATCTCTTTGGGCTCTAGGAAGAGCAGGAAGGCGAATAGGAACTGTTCCACTGACAAAATGATCATAAAGACGCTGGATCTTGAGCAAAAGTGCAATCATTTCTTGTTTTGCAGTATTACCACCAAAAAGAGTGACGTTGGCCCTTTGGGCATAGGGCAAGAGTTCATTAATCGCAATCGGTCGCAAGCGCAATTTGACATTGAAACCATCCAGCCACTCGCTTTCCTCTAGAGAAATATGAATTTTCTTTTTGATGTATTGAACGGACACTTGTGGGTCAAAAAGGGGAACAACTGTTTCCCGTTCAAACCAGCGCAAATAGTTTCGTTGTTCTGTGACAAACCTTAGCTCCGGAGGACGCATGCTAAAGTATGTCGTAGCATCGGTTGATAATGGTGCTCTGAGTTCATCTTGGATTGTGGCCAATTGGTGCTCAGTGAACAATCTTCTTTGGGGGAAATTTGTTATTGCTGCTCGGGCTGTCTGTCCAGTCACGGCCAATACTGCTTGCATGTCTTGTGGACGTAGCCCAGACCCCATGACACGATTAAACATGGCTGCTCGATATTCTCGGGGGCACGTTGGCATGTGTATGAATCGAATCGTGCTTGTGACAAGAGGATTACCTTGAATGACAGTTAAACATTCCATTTGGGTTAAAGCTCGGCCATGACCAGTTTGTATATTGCTTTTCGTTTTATGTGCCATTTTCTTCCATGAAGAAATTTTAGTATTATGCAGGGCAGTGTATGTTCCATTGAAATTGCTTGCTTCTGGAATTGTGCTGTTTGATTCACTTCCTTGGGGGCATGGGGGAGTTAACTTGATAATAGCAACTTCATCAAGTTCTGCCACATATTTAGCCAAATAGGCTGAAACACTGTATCCTGTAGTAAACTGCAAATTTTGGGAACTGGGGAAGCAGATAAAAAGTTTTCCATTGGTGGGGGAGAATGGAGTCTCTGTTTTGGAACACCGTGGAATGTGGCGTTCTGCTTTTAACATCTTCTCAGTAATCTGGTCCCCCTCCATCATTGATAGGAGTCGCAAAATCTCACAACTTTCTTTGGAATGGTGGGGAATGGTGGACTTGGACAGGTTGAATAGTATGGTTTTGTGGTTGATCCGTCAAAAAGAAATTATGAGGTACTTTGCAAACCAAGTGAGTTTCCCCACTGATATCCATCTTGGGAACCATACACCGTTCATGGTGTCGGTGGCCCAAATATGCTTCAGCATCAGATAAAATTTCTTGCAACTGTAAAGAGGAAGAGATGAAACCTTCAGTTTTAAGGGTATCAATTTCATTGTACTGAATGAGATCAGCCAAGCACCCTCGAATTTTGTACAGAACCTCCTTCAAGCCTTGTGGAGTAGAGATGTCAACTT